>OY821519.1:110261763-110861763 GCA_963682025.1 Cordilura impudica
AATCGTTAGAAAAAGAAAACAACAAAATTATCGATTTTGGTATTCAGTAAAATTTTTAAACGATATTAGCTATTGTTAAAGTCAGCTGTTGTTGTTATCGATTAAAAGTTAAAAAGGTTGAAATGTAGTCATCATATAAAAACTTTTTATATAAATAATAAATAATAACATTGACAATGGCTTTTTGACAACTAACCGCTCAGTAATAAACAACTCGCCGCTCTGCCGCTTGCCGCTTTGCCGCTCATTGCGTGGCCTCGGCCTTAGAAATTATGATTTTTTTGAGAGCGATATTAATTTAATTCTTAGATGACTCTTTCGAATTTATTTCTATGTGCTTTTCAATAAACATTCCTGTGACTACTTAATACGACTCCAAAATGGCCACAATGGCTTCAGAAGGATAAACTTGAAATACATTAAGGAAACACTTAGAAATTTAATCAACTCGAAATTTGTTTCTAATTAAAAAAAATTTTATTATGTACAGTAGGTCGTTTCACCAAAGACATTTTTTATGATTTTTGCAAATCTTAAAACGTAATATAAATTCTTATAGCGCAAAAGATTGAGGAGAATTTCGGTACGGTGTTGGTGAAATTGATTTAATCACAAAAAAAAAATGGGTTATTAAACATACAATGTTTGTTTGTCGTGCTTCATTTTCAAAAAACCAGATAAATGAAAAGTACTGGCCTACCAAAGAAAATTATACGCGTTTAAAATTATTAGTTTTAATTTCATGGTAAAATTGATTCTGAATGCCTTTTCGGAAAATATGTTTAAATGTTCCGAACAGACAACTTCGATCTTATGAACCTGTTTTCCACACATCAAATTTTATCAATTTCGATCCATTCCGAAGAATTTGTACCGAGGTTAATAGACACGACGATTTAATTGATCTAATCCAAACCGTGTGATTAAAAGATGATTGACGCCTTATTTGAACTCTAATTGTAATGTTTATAGCTGTATTTAAAATCTATATATTAATACGTAAAGGTAAATTTTTAGTTCCCTTTTTAAACAATATGCTGATTTAAATTATATCTATATCAGACGCTCTGTGTTGAATTGTGAGTTGCTAAAATTGATTAACATACCTTTAGGCTCGTTTAAATATTCATAAATTTTTTATATATGGGGCGTTTCATGTCAAGTGATCCGACTTTTAAAACAGATGTCTTCCGATCGAGATGAAATTTGCACTAAATAAAAGAAATTAATTTTCAACATTTCTATAAAAAAAAAGTGATTTTTCTTCCTGAGGTTAACATATTACGTGTATTACAGTATCAAAGGTATGAAATTATAGTTAGATATGTTACATACCATCGGAAAAGTTAATTTGTCTAGTTTCTCAGTGTATGCGTTATTTTTAAGGTTCTGGAAACACTTACACACTAATAGGAAAAAAATTCAAATCAGTGCATATGCTAAAAATTAAAAACCGTTGTCTTTAGTTAAAAAACATTGATAAATTGCCCTCTCGCATCCCACTAAGCGACCAAAAAGGTCTTAAAGGAAAAACTTAAACTTTCTTTTGAGCCTACAAAAATTTCATTTTTTGAAAAAAAAAGTCAAAAAAATTTATGATTTAAAAAAGTAAAAAAAAAATTTTTTTTTATTTTAAATTTCTTTTTCCGAAAGACTGAAGAAATAGGTATCTAAACTATTTGGGACAAATTTTGCGAAGAACAATAGGTAAAAATTAACATGGATGAGAAAAAACAACTGTTTGGTCAAAATGTCAAATTTTGACCCCCTCTAACTCAAAAAGTTCTGGACCGATCTTGTTCAAAAATACTGTCTGAACTACCATCCAATAGGACTAATCTTGGTCCCGACCGGAAGACATCGGTTTTAAAAGTTGGATCACTTAACATGAAACGCCCCATATATAGATTAAAAAACATTGCAAGACAAAAATTGAATGAAAAAATAATATTTCCTAGAATTTACACTCGAATTTCGAGTGCTGGGCTATAATGGTTTGTATTATTGCTATAAAATTTTTATACTTTTGCTCAGCTGTTTATAAACTATAGCTGAATTAAATAAATAAATAAATAAAATGTGAAGTATTTCTCAAATTTAAACCCCAATAACTCCAGAAATATAGAAATTTTGTGCGTAAAATATTAAATCCGTTTAATAGGCCTTCAAAATACATATCATTTCAAACCCATATACTTGTCACTTTAGGAGAAATACAAAAAAGACATAATAATTTTTTACCCCGTTGTGTTCCCCTAAATATGGGCTCGTGAGTAATTGAGTTTTGAACTTGAGAAAAACTTCATTTTTAACAACGTGCCCTTTAAATTAATATTTTTTACCACGGATAATTTATCTAATTTTATGAAAATAAAAACAAGTGAGAGTGTAAATTCGGCTATGCCGAATCTCTGATATATAACAAATATAAACAAAATATTTGAAAAAGTAAACAATTTGATAATTAATTAAATTTTTTTTCGAGCCGTCTCCATATTTTAGGTTATATATACGTGCAATAAAACACGATTTATCCCATTTTAAATACCAACCTGCTCGAAATAATTACAAACAATATTATCCAAGCTTTACTTAAGTAGATGGTAGATTTTGTGAATGAGCGCGATTTGAACAGACAGACAGACGGACAGACGGATATTGCTATATCGACTTACCTTTTCATAAGAATCAAGAATGTATATACTTTATGGGGTCACAATTTTACCCAAGTTTACCCAAGTAGATGATATATTTTGTGAATGAGCGTGATTGCAAATGACAGGCGGACAGACGGACATCGCTATATCGACTCGAGTTGTTATAAGGATCAAGAGTGTTTTGGAGGGTATACAAATCAGTTATTTGATTTTTTGTTTAAAAATTGAAAAATGAATTTGTGACCCCATAAAGTATATATATTCTTTATTATTATAAAAAATTTAGTCGATATAGCGATGTCCGTCTGTCCTTCCGTCTGTCTTGCTGTCTAATGAAATCAAGCTTATTCTCAAAATATACCATTTACTTGGTAGATTAACGTGCCAATATTTCGAGCAGGTTAATATATAAAATGGCGTAAATCGGACATCATTGTGCAAAGACATGACCTAAAATATGGAGACACCTCTAAAAATACTAAAACTTCAGTAATTGGTAAGTCTTAAATTTATCAAATTGTTTATATTTTTAAATATTAGTTTACATCTATAATCTATAAAATTAATAGGCTAGGCGATTTCTTGTGACCGATGTTTTCTTCTACCATTTTATGCCAATTTTGACAAAACGTATATTTTTTGAAAGGTGTTTCTTTTTAGCTATTCACCAGACTTACAGATTTCTAAAGTTTTGCTTTCGTTTTGAGTAAATTGCATTTAAGATTGCTATTAACACACACATAAAATTATACAATGCTATGTATGTGGTTATTAAATTTGTTAATGTATTTGTTAATGAGTTGGTTTTCTTCATTCACAATAATAATAAACCAAAAAGTGTTGATTTGTGAATTGGCTAAGTTGAAAAATTAAGTTGCTAGAAATTGCACTCGAATTTCGAGCGCTGGAATCTGTTAGTCTATAATATTAATAGGCTAGGCTATTTCTTGTGACCGATATTTTGTTCTACCGTTTTACACCGGTTTTGGCAAAACGTGGTTTTTTGAAAGGTATTTCTTTTGAGCTGTTCACCAGACTTACAGATTTTAAAATTTTTGCCTTTATTTTGAGTAAGTTGCATTTAAAGTTGCTACTAACACATACATGAAATTATACAATGCTATGTGTGTGTTCATTAAATTTGTTTATGTGTTTGTAAGTTTGTTTTTTCATTCACAATAATAATAAACCAAAAGAATGTTGGTTTGTGAATTGGCTAAGTTGAAAAAAAAAAAACTTGCTAGTTGGTTATAAATAGTGCAATAAGTGGATTCCTTCATCTTCATCCAAACTTGCTTGTCTACTGCTTTCCATAAAAAAGGCAAATTTAATCGGGTTATGTGCCTTCAATGACTTGGAATTTCGATTCCTCGTATTTCGCAGCAACCGAACTCAATTTATTCTGAATTTGTTACATTTGACTTGTCTTATACATTAGAGCTTTCGCTATATTCGTACTGAATAACAACGTACTTATAACAATGTTATACTACATTATTTTTTTATGAAAGAAAAACGTGTTTTTCCGATTTCTGGCAACAAATGCTAAAAATCTAAAAGTCGAAATCAAAAGGAATCGATTTCCTTAAAAAGTGAATTCCGACTTTTCCACTTTATCAGACATAAAGTCGATTAATCAAAAATCGATTAATACAGCACTAGATTAGATGTGCTATATGGTTGTTTCAGGCCTTTCCACCAATCAAAAAGAAACTGTTTAAAAAATGAGAATAAAAAGCGACAAAAGTATTTTTAGAAAAGAAAATGGCATTATTTTTGATTTACGCTTGTCTCGCTCTACCCAATTTCTGTCTCGTCTACACTTATAAAAATTCAATAGTCTATAGAAGTCGAAATTTTTACCAAGGCCCCAGACTACGGCATTAGCTTTCGTATGGAAATAAGTTACGATAGTTTGTAACTTTCGTGTGATGGGACTTGTTAAGTAAAGAATCGAGCAAAAAAAAAATAAGCATACATTTAGACCCATTCACATTACGGAGATATCATAATTAAATGCAGCTGTCTAATGAAATATTAAAATTTTCTACTTGAAATTGAAATTAACACTGATGCCAAATATCTGAATTTTTACTCGAATGTAGCTGTTTTGCGTTTTTTTTTTTACAATTTTTTGAGATAAAAAAGTTTTAGCATTCCATATTCTAAAAACTGCTTAGTTTACATATTATATTTTTTTTCGCATATCTGTTTTTTCTGTCAATAAACTCAAGATAAAATTTTAAAATACTTGAAATTTATTTTATTTTCCAGACGTCCTAAAAGTATAATAAAATTCAACAATGCTTAAAGTAAAAAATTTTCTATTCTATAGTGTAAGATTTGAAATACTTTCGACGAAATTCTTTATCGAATACCAAAAGAAAAATACATTTCGCACGTGGAAGTATATGGTAATTTGGTCCCAAGTTTATTTTATATACTAGCGGATCCCGTCGAACGTTGTTTCGCTCAAAAGTGACAGCTCTTTTTAGTTCAGTACGGTTTACTGAACTAGTTCGTTCTTCTAGTTCAACAGCTTTTTAGTTAAACAGGAGCTGTATCAGCTGAGCTGCTTTATAATAACAATCACAATCAGCACAGTTAAATATTAAAAAGTGTAAGAAAGAGATGACAAAATATTAATAGAAAAAAAATAAAGTGTGAGAGTGATACAACATGTTTCGCAACATATGGCAGAAAATATTTCCATTTGACAAATTAAAAAGCGATAGAAGAGTACACAAATCGTCAAAGTAAATACATAAATTATATTTATTCAACATATTTTTTATAAAATAAACAAAGTAAATAATACAATCCTATCAACTATGAAATAATTTATAAATAGTATATTTACTTTACAAAAAATACTTTATGTTTCTTTTTGGCCTTGAAGGCTCTTTGTAATTGCATATATTTGTATTATTTTATATATTATTATATATCTGTGGTCACAATCGATAACCGCCTTAGTCGACTTAAGAATGATTTTAATTATGTATGCTATCTTATTTTACTCTACTAACAAAACTTTATATTTACGTGAAATCCATTTCCATTTCTCTAGCAACGTTTTTTAAAAGTTAATAATAAACACATACTTACCTAAGACGTAATGAAGTCGAAATCATGATTTTCGACTTAGGCGGTTAATGCTTTAGACCACAGATATTACTATATTATATACATACTAGCGCGTCTCGCTTTCGTTTTTTTTTTTCGAATTTGAAAATGCTTGCCCCCAAAAGATGGGGATTTAGGAGCCTTTACAGGAAAAATAACAAAAAAATTTTTGGACAAAAAACCAGATGGCTACCGGATCCTAAAGATTGCAATCCTAGTGCATTTTGAAAAAAAAAAAATATTTTTGATTTTCATGAAATTAACTGCAAAAGTTGCGCAATACAGAGTACATTCCGGGAAAAATATTAATAAAATTTCCGTAGAGCAATTTTAGTGCAGCGTTGCATTTTAAAGATGGAAAGTGAGTATATATTTTTTTCTTTCTTTCTTTCAAGCTAAATTAGTCTCAAAAGCTGTGCGCTGGACCAGAAAAGCTCTATCACATTTTTTGAAATAGTTTTAGTAATATCCTCTAGTTTGCGCAGCTTTTGAGACTAATTTAGCTTGAAAGAAAGAAAGAAAAAAAATATATACTCACTTTCCATCTTTAAGATGCAACGCTGCACCAAAATTGCTCTACGGAAATTTTATTAATATTTTTTCCGGAATGTACTTTGTATTACGCTACTTTTGTCGGAAATTTTTTTGCAATCTTTAGGATCCGGTAGTCATCTGGTTTTGTTAAAAAAATTTTTTGCTCTTTTTCCCGTAAAAGGGTCCTAAATCCCCATCATTTGGGGGGGCAAGCTAAAAAAAATAATTCGGGACACGCTAAGACATATCTATATTATTATATTTTATTATTTTTAATAAGTCTACATTATATAAACTTTTACAAAAATTTTTCGTGACGATAGGGGCATACATTTAAATGTTAAATTTTTTTCTACATAGTGCGCTGTTAGAGCCAAATAGCCAACATTTGTCATGTATGTCCAACCATCTGTCTTGAGTTATACAGAAGTAGCAGACTGCACTTGAACTTTTATGTCATTTAAAATTTCATAATGGACACTTGATGTTTAGACAATGTCTTTCTTGTTGGCGAAATGTATCCTGGGCATTACGATACAATTTCAGCTAGTTTTTTTTTTAATTCTGTCTTCTACAATCCTGTCTACGCAAGATAACCTTTAATGTATTGTGTTGGTGTTAATGGATGCTTTACCTTCAAATAATCAATGTGATTTTTACGTACTTGTATTTGGCTCGTTGGTCACTGTCTTCAATAAAATGCATTTATATTGTGGTGGCCTTATGTTTTCCGAACATTGTTATAAATTCGCAAAAATATTTTAAAATAACATGCTTTACTAAACTAAAAATTTAAATAAAACAATTTTATTTAGTCTGGCAACAGTGTCAACCTAAACATTAAATAATAACTAGCAGATCTCAGCCCTCGAAATTCGAGTGCAAATTGTAGGAAAATTTTTTTTCATTTAATAAATTACTGTATAAGATCCTAAGGTATGCTAAACAATTTTAGCTAATTCACATTTCAACACTTTTCAAATATCGAGGTTATTGGTTTATGTCCAACATTATTTTACAATTCAACACAATTGTTATTGTGAATGAAGAAAACAAACATATTAACAAATTTAATCAACACACATATAGCATTGAATAATTCTATGTATGTGTTAGTAGCAACTTTAATTTTAATTTTTTTAATTTAATTTTAATTTTGTTTTATTAATTTCCAATAATAACAATAATTTATAATCAAAGTAATAGATTTTTACAATGTAATGATGAATAAGTACATGTATAAGTACATTAAATGAGCATAACTCTAAAAGAATGTAAAAATCTATAAATCTGGTCGATAGCTAAAAAGAAATACCCTTCAAATGAGATGCGTTTGGTCAAAATCGGGAGAAAACTGTGGAACAAAAAATCGGTCACAAGAAATCGCCTTCCCTATTAATATAATAGATATAGCGTAAAATACGCATATCCGGCAACATTAGAAACAGCTTTGAGAAGATAAACAATATAAATACATGAAAAAAGTAAAGAAATGACAAAATTAATTAAATACCGAAAGAAGTGAAAGAACAAAAGAATACGAATTAGTTCACATAGTTTAGTAAGAAGAATCGTTAAATTGAACCAGTTAGATCATGAACTAGACAACTCTAAAATAAATAGCTTTTTGTATATATGGTCCCCGGAAAGCAGATATTAAATATTTACTTTGTTTGAGATGTGCCACGGCCTTTAATGCGCTACCGCATTGGGCGAAATATTTTTAATTTGTATGGGAGGTGCCATGCCCATTAATTCCATAGGATCAAAAATAAATCTTTGCTCGAAAGCATTGTTTCTTTCAATTTTGCAGTATAATACCATACGTACATATAATTTTTGGACATTGTTTTCCTGGCGTCTGTGAATGAATTTGTTTTAAGTACAACAACTTTGAATACTGTTTGAGTAATCATTGATAATTGGTATTTATTACCTCAAACCCGGCATGCTACTGCATGCACAATCATTAAATTCGTGATGCATTTTTTTCATTAATTAACTACATTCATCTCTTCAGAGAGACCTTATCAGCTTTCGTTGTGTTCGTATTGTATTCACTGTTGTGATAAATTTCTTAAGCTGTAGTTATTTAGTTGATAACGGTATTTAAATGTTCACTTGATTTTGAAATGGGAATTGCTTTTGTTTCAGCACTCACTAATGCGACCGATTTTATCGTGTATTATTTGCCTCTAGATAGTTTGATTTTAAATCGATTTCCATTATGATTCACTTTTCGTTTATTTGTGAATAATAAGAAAAATAATCCGATAACCTTTACGTTTTACAGTGGATTAAATTATAAATAAAAATATAAAATAATATTAAACAGATATGTAGGATATTTGTCCTGGTATTTTAGATAATAGGTTAACACAGCTAAACACTGTGTCTGAAAATAATGCAAAATTATAAATTTGGGGATACATGAATACGCACCAGATTCACCATGCTAATTTTTGTCTCCATATTTGCCGACATTTATATGGTCACATACACATACTCGTTGTTTAAGAAATTTTTTGTCGACAGATTTTCCAGCATTTTTACCGAAAACGAACTTATCACCACACATATCGGTGAAAAACTTTTCGATAATTTTTCTTTTAAGAGTTTTGGTAAATTAAATTATGTGACAAATTTTAGCTCTTGGCGAAGGCTAAAACTGAGCATGCCAGAAATTGTGAAGATAAAAAGAAATATACACGATAATAAGTTAAAGGGACTGTGTCATCATAATTATGAAGTAAATATTTTTCATAATTAGCAGACACTTTTTTCAATCAGAGCTTTTACCACTATAAAGAATATATCCTGAAATTCAAAATGGATTATATAGTTAAAGTTGTAGTCTCAATTGTTACAGAATATGTACCTGTATATATTAAATTGAAAATTTTAAAAACATAATCATAAAAATATTAAAAACATAATGTCGCATTAATATTGATTAGATCTTCTATGTATTATACTACAATATTCTTTTAATTTTTCATTCATTTAAAATGTACTTTGAAACAGCCCTAACAGAAATAATATTTGACAAAAATATTTAAATCTTACTTTTTGTTAAGAGAGTTTTTGATTGTTTTGGAACTGTTCTTTTTTGCATTTTTAGTTAGTTTTAGTTGTACAAAATAAGTAAGAAAATTATAGTCGATCTAGATCGACATGGCGATGCTCTATACCATGCGTTTAGAGAATTGGTCTAAGGTCCAACTAATTGGGTATAGAAAATAAGCATAAAACAAATCTAAGTGGGACTTTTATATTTTGATAAAGTCACTTATTTTTTGCAAAAACATAAACAAACCAAATTTGAGAAAAATCTGTACAACATTTTTTTTTTGTAGGTTTAAGTGCCCCGGTAGGTGAGTAGGTAGCGTGCGGGGGTCGTGGGTTCGATTCCCATCAGAGGCTTTGGTCTCTCGCTGCAAAAAAAAAAAAAATGAACACACTGCTCCCTTTTTCCTCTTTCCTATATCTATATCTTTCCTGAGATCAACACAATGCGCTCAATGCGATTAATAAAAAAAAAAAAAAAAATGATCGGGAATCATCATCAATCATATGGGGGCTATGAATAAGAATTGTCCTATAAACCCTTATTTTTGGAATACTGATTAATGGATGTAATAAACACACATAAACCCAATTTAAATGAGATCTTATGGAAATTTTAGTAGATCTAATTTTGAACCGATTTTCATCAATTTCAATAGCGTTCATCGTGTGGAAGGTTACATATCAAATTACATCAAAATATATTCATATTTACGAACTGTAGTTTGATTAAAATGTTTATATGGACCAACAGACGGACGGACGGACAGACGTAGCTAAATCGACTCAGAAAGTGATTCTGAATCGGTCGATATAATAAAAAATCATGTGAGTCCGATCACAGGGGAGATGTGTAAAGATTTTTTTATGTAATTTTTTAAAATCAAACAGAAAGCGTCATCTATGTATCACTTATAGCAAAAATTGTTTTAGCTAATTCAACAGCCCTTTGCTGTAAAACGTTTGAAATATCCCAATATAAACGTATATAAGTGATACATAGATGACGCTTTTAAAAAAGTGGCATAAAAAAACATTTTTATATCATAATTTTTTCAGCAATACAATCATAAGTCACACACCGATTTGTGTTACATCTCTCACCGATTTGTGTTACGCTGTTTTTGTGATTGTATTGTGAAATAGAAATTTACCCCCCCTGCGCGTATAGATGTTTACACATCAAAAGGTGGGATTAGGTCAAATATTTTTGGTTGTTATAAAAATCAGCACAAACTCATTATACCCGGACCATATAGTGGTGTAATGCATAAAAATCGAGTAGTTACTTTTAAGTATCAAGTTTCTTTAAATAATCAAATACTAGATACTAAGTATAAAATAATTTAATCTTTCCAGCACTAGTGAGATGTTTCGCTTCTTAACTGGGCACATATTCACGAACGAAGAATCTATAATATTAATAGGCTAGCCGATTTCTTGTGAACGATGTTTTGTTCTACCGTTTTATCCCGATTTCGACCAAATGTATATTATTTGAGAGGTATTTCTTTTTAACTGTTCACCAGATTTACAGATTTTTAAATTTTTTCTCTATTTTAACACATACATAAAATTATATATATGCTATTTGTGTGTTTATTAAATTTGTTAATGAGTTTGTTAATGAGTTTGTTTTCTTCATTCACAATAATAATAAACCAAAAAAGTTTTGTTTGTGGATTGGCTAAGTTGAAAAATAAAGTTGCTAGTTTATTTTAAAATGCATCCGTAAAATAAAAGCTTATGACGCCTTCCTTTCCAAAAAAAAATGGTTTCGGTTCGAGTATATACATTAGAGTGGTCCTTAAAAATTAAAATGCGGTTTTGGGGAGTGTCGGGATCCAGTTTGGTTACTTGCTATATAAAACTAATAAATGTGAAGTTTGGGGATAATCGGATAAAGAAAAGTCGCGCCGGAAATTGATTGAAAATTTTAAGTATGTTTATATGGAGGCAAATATGACTTTTTTCAGATTTTACGTTGTGTAGTTTAATTTTTTTTTGACAAGTTGTTAAATGGCGACCCCCAAGTCCAAAAGGATTAACGGGGTCATATTATTTTTTTCCGAAACCCTAGGCTATTAAGATAAATTATACCATTTAGAAGTAGAAAACTGATTATTTTTTGATACAAAGTATTTATAAAGCGTACATTTACTGAATATTTCACAAAAATCTCAGTTTTCTCGAAATCCGCAAAAAAAATCCTTGTAAAAAAATCTAGCAGTCTGGTCCTTTTTTTTTTTAATTTTGTTTAAGAAAATTTTTTAAAACTTGAAAAAGGAGTTTTCAAAATATTATTAAAAAAATTACCCATTTTCGGTCAAAACAATACTTCATATCTAAATACTTATAAGTATTGAGAGCAAAAAAAAATGATGGCTCAATTTCTTGAAGTTAAAAAGGTGCCGTCAAATTTCAAAAGTGGTCTGGGGTATTTGCTATATCTTGGCGAGTTTTTATTCGATTTTGAAGTTATATAGCTTTTTGAAAAGAAAATTTAATACTTAAATCGATTCATATAACAACTTGTCGAAAAAATTAAACTGTAGAACGAAGTTTTCGTAAAATCTGGGAAAAAAAGTCATATTTTCCCCATATAAACACACTTTCCGGCGCGACTTTTCTTTATCCGATTATCCCCAAACTTCCCATTTATTAGTTTTATATAGAAAGGAAATAAACTGGACCTTGACACTCCCTCAAAATCACCATTTAAAAAATCCCATATAACGTAGAACCACGCTAATATACATATTGGAATGGCGTAACTTTTTAAGAATATAAGATTTAAAGAAGAAAATTATAGTCTATGTTTCGGGAAAGATTTTTTGGTTGTGCTATTGTGGGTGAGCACATAGAAATTTAATTGATATTGTCATTTATTTGTAGACTGTATTATATAGAGACTACGTCGAATGGTCCTATCGCGATCATTTTTATACCCTCCACACCTCAGTGGCAGAGGGTATATATAGGTTTGTCATTCCGTTTGTAACGCATCGAAATAAATTTCTAAGACCCCAAAAAATATATTTTCTTGATCTTTATGACAAGGGCAGTTGATATACCGATGACAGTCTGTTCGTCTGTCCGTCTGTCTGTGGAAATCACGATCACGCCGTCAATATCTAAGCTAGACCGTTCGTTTTTATGTAAAATCGTTTATTAAAAAAGTTGCTACTGAAAATCGTTAAAATTGGTCAAAGGGGTCACGAGCTATGAATGAAACTTTGAAAAAACTCTTGAAAAAATAAAATTTTTCAGTGTGTTTGTTGTTTTTCGTAAGATATGTTGTAATTCTTCGTATTGTTGAAGTCATTACAGTTATATGTATATTAATACTGCACGTGTCACATTGGCCTAAGCAAGTTTTACCACATATTTTTTTATCATTAAAATTAAATATTAAAAATTAAAAATTAATAAAAATAAAAAGTAGAAAATGAAAAATGAAAAATGGAAAATGAAAAATGAAAAATGGAAAATGAAAAACGAAAAATGGAAAATGGAAAATGAAAAATGGAAAATGAACAAGTCAGAAAATTATAGTCGGTCTAGACCGACTATACGATACCCTATACCATGCGTTTAGAAACCCTATCTCTTAGGCCCAACTAACTGGACATAGAAAATAAGCAAAATCCAAATTTGAGTGGGATTTTTATTAATTTTTTTGGCTGCAGATATGAAAAAGTTCATATCGGATGCTATATCTATATGGGGACTAGGTCCAAAAATGTTTGGTAAAGTCTCTTGTATTTTGCAAAAATATATACAAACAAAATTAGAGAGGAATCAGTGCATTATTTTTGTTTTTAATAGATTTAAGTGAAGATCGGGAAGCAGTCTATATGGGGCCAAAGGAATCATTTTTGGACTACTCATTAATGGATGTAATGAACGCATACAAACACAATTTGAGTAAGATCTATTTGACAATTTGGATCTTATGGCAATTTATGTCGATTTCATAGGGGTAATTTGTATGGGGGCTAGGTCTGAACATGTACCGATTCTCACCAATTTCAATACCGTTCATCCCATGGCTGATAGAAGCTTATATACCAAATTTCATCAAAATATATTCATATTTTGCGACCTGCAGTTTGATTACAAGGTTTACATGGACACACACAGACGGACGGACGGACGGACGGACATTGTTAAATCAACTCAAAAAGTGACTCTGATTCGATCGGTATAATTAAAGATGGGTCTCGGCCAAATATTTTTGGTTATTACAAACAGCAGCACAAAGTCATTATACCCAAATGGTATAGGGTATAAAAATGAAAATTGTAAATTGAAAAATGAAAATTGAAAATTGAAAAACTGAAAATGAAAAATGGAAAATGGAAAATGAAAAATTTAGTATGGAAAATGGAAAATGAAAAATTGAAAATTGAAAATCGGAAATGGAAAATGAAAAATGAAAAATGGAAAATGAAAAATGAAATATGAAAAATAAAAATGGAGAATGAAAAGTGGAAAATGAAAATGGAAAATTAAAAATGGAACATGGAAAATGAAAAACGAAAAATTTTAAATGGATAATTAGAAATAGAAAATGGAACATGAAAAATTAAAATTGAAAAATGGAAAATGAAAAATGAAAAATGGAGAATGGAAAATGAAAAATGCAAAATAGAAAATGAAAAATGAAAAATTAAAACTGAAAAATGCAAAATGAAAAATGAAAAATGGAAAATAAAAAATGGAAAACGGAATATGGAAAATGAAAAATGAAAAATCAAAAATCAAAAATGAAAAATGGAAAATGAAAAATTAAAATTGAAAAATGGAAAATGAAAAATGAAAAATGAAAAATGAAAAATGAAAAATGAAAAATGAAAAATGAAAAATGGAAAATGGAAAATGAAAAATGAAAAATGGAAAATTAAAAATGAAAAATGAAAATTGAAAAATGGAAAATGAAAAATGGAAAATGAAAAATGATAAATTGAAAATGGAAAATGAAAAATGGAAATGGAAAGTGAAAAATGGAACATGAAAAATGAAAAATGGAAACTGAAAAATTAAAAACGGAAAATGGAAAATGAAAAATTTTAAATTAATAATGGCAAATGGAAAATGAAAAATTAAAAATTAAAAATTAAAAATGGAGAGTGGAATATGGAAAATGAAAAATGGAAAATGAAAATATAGAAATGAAAAATGAGAAATGGAAAATGAAAAATGGAAAATGAAAAATTAAAAATGGAAAATGGAAAATGGAATATGGAAAATGAAAAATGAAAAATGGAAAATGAAAAATGAAAATATAGAAATGAAAAATGAAAAATTGAAAATTAAGAATGGAAAATGAAAAATTAAAAATTAAAAATGGAAAATGCAAAATGGAAATTGAAAAATGGAAAATGAAAAATCGAAAATGTAAAATGGAAAATGAAAAATCAAAAGTGGAAGATCCAAAATGAAAAATGGAAAATGAGAAATTAGAAATTAAAAACTAAAAATGAAAAACGAAAGATGAAAATTGAAAAGTGAAAAACAGAAAATGACAAATTAAAAATGAAAATTGAAAATGAAAAAGGTGGAGGGTATCAAAGATTCGGCCCAACACTCTTACTTGTTTTCTATTATTTTTAAGCTTTAAAATCTATGTTGTCGGAATATCTTTAAACAGATTTGGTTGAATACCGCGAAGCATAGGACTACAACTAGAGTTGGCTCTCCATAGTATATTTTTAGATTGATGATATACGAGTATAGGTGCAAATGTGACCAATTTATATACAGGGTGCGCCATCTTTTATGTTGGTATGGCAACATTTAATGTCTTTGGCATTTGTCAACCGATCGAGCACCTGTCATAGAAAAGTCAATTTAATTTCTACCATATATAGCTTTACACCAGAATAACGCACCGAAAATTCAGTTCTGATAACTCTACGTCCATATCATGGAAAATATCGTGGCCAAGAAGCACGCTTTGGTTATTGGTTTCAACACTGCATATCAAACAATGCAGTTCCTGCAAAAAAAAAATTTCCGGAAGGTGTGATGTCAAAAATGGAACTTCTTTGTTCAATAAAATCAGAAATAGTTAAAATCGCCAAATTATCTTTGTATGATTTCAATCGGTACAATCGTGAAGTTGAAATTAAAAAGTCATTTTAGCACAGAAATCGTTAAATCGAAATAGAGAATGATTCGAGCGGTAAAGCGGTCTAGGCCCAGTATTTTTAGTAATAACAAACATCAGCACAATTTCATTATACCCTGACCACTGTGTTGTCTAACATATAAACAAACATTCTTATCACTGCATTCATTCATTGTACTCTGGCTTTTGTGTTCGTTCTCTCCTACAATCTGTATACTCATCGTAACGCGTGTTGAACCGCGCATATATTTTAATAATTTTTTTCAAGCCGAATAGAAAGAGTAAAAAAACAACAAAATGTTATTGGTGAATCTGTTGTTTTTCAGTGTCGCTACTGTTTGTGATGATAATGCGATGAGCTAAAAGATTTCCACAAATCCCAACGATCTTATCTATGTATGGGGGCAATAACAGCAACCGCAGCAGCCACAGCAATCAGTAGCATCATACGTTATGGTCACATTTTTTTAGTGGCCAGCTGTAAAGAAACAAGCAAACAAACACTGCATACTTTCGATTATGACGTTAAACTGATCAATCAATGATCTGGCCAAATGCGGAAAGAAGGCATCAATACGGAAAGAAGGCACCAATTTAATTATGATTAAGTGGTATGATATATTTAGTAATTAGTACATTTTTTGTTTTTTGTTTCTTCTGGGAATTTGTGCCACTTGTAAAGTAGATCAAATAATTGAAATCATCATCGATCGATTGGTATTGAAAGTATGACGTGGAAGACGACGTTGAAGGTTTTTAAAAGAAATTGTTTGGTTGCTGTTGTTATATTTTTGGAATATTTTTGATATTGTGGAATTTTTATGATGATAAAATTCGACTGGTTAAAGAGCTTCTTTCCGTTTGCGTCATGAAAGCCCAACAAACAGCAGCAAATTGTGGAATTTCTTCTGAAAACAAAATGAAAATATTTTGCAAAAATACATAAGAATTTTCAAAAAAAAACACGCTTTTTAACAAGTAGCTACAATACTTGTTTATCACAAAATAATTTTCAAGGCGCCATCATTATGATACCAAGTTCATCATTGTCAGTTTGAAAGAATTAAATGTAACTCCTTTAGTTAAATGGTTCTTGCTGGTTAACACTGTTGATGCCAAGTATGGTGTATTGGTTATTTGATTGCTAATTAGTTGATTCATATATTTTCACCCATTCGATGGGCAGTTTATACAACTCATGATAATTTTTCTTCTTCTTAATCCATTGTAAAAGTTAGAAGGGCCATATACCATGCGGAAGGCCATATATCTCTCAACTACTTCTGGTCCATGTAAGCGGTTAGGTGAGACTAAAAATAGATTTTATAAAAAAAAATTAAGTTACAAATATTTTTTTTTTTCGCTGATGCCTTATTTGCACAAATCCAGATAAATTACTTCCAAAAGGTCTAAAAGGCCTACTAACAAAAATTATAAAAGTAAAAATAAGTATTATCCAAGATCAAACCTCAATTACTTAAGAAATTACCAATACGTTAGATAGGTCTTCAAAATGCCTTGCATTTGAACTCTGTCTTAAATTTGCATATTTTGGTACAAATCTCATGTTCACGGGGAATGCAATAGGAAACAAATGATCTTGCTTTGTAAAATGTAATAATAAGGAAACCATTAAACCTAGATTATTTTTTTATATATAATTGAAATTAGATTAAAGATTACAAAAAAGATAATTTTTAAAGTGCTAATCACAACTTTTGAACTTATGGACCTTCTCCGGAGACAATTCCGGTTTCTAGCACTTGTTTTTTTTTTTTTTTTTTTTTGATCAAGGCTAACATACTTTTCGTCGTCCATTATGCAGAAGTATTTTTAATGACACATGATTTCAATATCCGTGGTTTGGTTTTGGACTCTAAGTTTTTTGCAGCGTTCTTGTCTGGAACTTTTTGGACTTTCCATCGCTCTTTTTAATATGCTTTCTATTTTCTTCGTCTTAAAAACATCATGTGGACCTTTCATTCATTCCAAACCACATTTCCTATCAATGGTTAAATTCTCCTGATAGTTTCTAATAATATTGGAAACATTTTAGGCGAGTTCCCTTACTAGCTCAAACCTACCCAAAAGCGTACCCATAAAGGAAGCGCTTATGAGAGACTATATATAAACTTATCCAAAATTTTTCTTCGGGTAAATTGTTAAAAATGTATTTTTCCATATTCTGAAAAAAAATTTTTTTGCACGTTTATTTTCGGGCTTAGAATATGATTTTCCCGATCCCGAACTTTTTTGTCCATTTGAGTGAAAATTTTTTGTTTACTCTCATTATTTCAACTTTACATATATATTCACCGTTGTGGCTATTATAGTGTTAAATTGTTCATTTGTAAGATTGGCGCCTAAAAGGGCACCCAACTCTTCATTTACATTGTAAAAATTCCATACGATTAATTAATTAAGAATGAAAAAACGAGGAACCCAACAAAAACAAAATAGTGCAATGTGCGTAGTGCTTAATTAAGCACATGTTGAATGCCGTACGTTTTACAGTCCACAGATAAATCAACATATTTCGATACTAAAACCATACAACAAACCATATAGACATGAATATTTTCGCATATCACGTGCTTTTGAGGGAATCTTTCACTTATTCGAATTAAGACTCAACGAATGCTATTAAACCGATTTTTTTTTTTGGAAAAGGAATGTCTGCTTCTCCTGTAAAAGAAATAAAAACGTTAGTTATCCTTCCTCCATGATTCATTACCAAATACTTAATTTGATTCATCAAGACATCATTCTGCAAGGAATTAGTTAAGTAATCTATGTGAATTTAAACAAGTAAGAAAATTATAGCCGGTATAGACCAGCTATACGATACCCTATACCATGAGTTTAGAGACCCTATCTCTTAGGCCCAACTAACTGGATATAGAAAATAAGCATAAACCAAATTTGAGTGGCATCTATGTTTTGTTCTACCGATTTATGCCGATTTCCACCAATCGTATATTTTTTAAAAGGTATTTCTTTTTAGCTTTTCACCAGACTTACAGATTTTAAAATTTTTGCTTTTATTTTGAGTAAATTAGATTTAAAGTTGCTACTAACACATACATAAAATTATACAATGCTATGTGTGTGTTTATTAAATTTGTTCATGTGTTTGTAAGTTTGTTCTCTTCATTCACAATCATAATAATCCAAAAAAGTGTTGGTTTGTTAATTGGCTAAGATGAAAAAAAAAAGTTGCCTATAATCTGCACTCGAACTTCGAGCGCTGGAATCTGCTAGTTGTTAATAATTTGTTTTCCTTTGAATATGAAAAATTTCATATATATTTATATGGGGCCTAGGTCGAAAAATGGACCGATCCTGACCATATTTGGTGAGGTCATTTATTTTTGCAAAAACATATACGAACCAAATTTGAGAAAAATCTGTGTAATATTTTTTTTTTTTACAGATTTAAGTGAAGATCGGGAAGCAGCTTTATATGTATGTGGGGTATGACTAAGAATTGTCCTATATGGTTTATTTTTGGACTACTGATTAATGGGTGTAATAAACACACACAAACCCAATTTGACCGAGATCTCTATGCTAATTTGGATCATATGTCAATTTAAGTCGATTTCATAGGTGTCATTTGTATTGGGACTATTTCTGAACATGCACCGATTTTCGTCAATTTCAATAGCATTTATCCGATGAAAGCTTATATACCAAATTTCATCAAAATATATTCATATTTGCGACCTGCAGTTTGATTACAAGGTTTACATGGACACACAGACGGACGGACGGACATTGTTAAATCAACTGAAAAAGTGATTCTGATTCGATCGGTATAATTAAAGATGGGTCTAGGTCAAATATTTTTGGTTGTTACAAACAGCAGCACAAAGTCATTATACCCAAACCACATAGTGGTATAGGGTATAAATAGACTTTTGTATGTTTTTACGTTTGTTTGTGGTTCATAGGAGACCCCTATGACTGATCGTCGTGGCACCCCCTATACAAAGTAAATATTTAATATCATATAACTGGAGTACTATAATAGTGAAAGCCTTGGGACTCTGTATGAGTTCATAAGTTATCAATATTAGTACTCAGAAAAGAAATGGGCGGAATCAGATCAGTGGGCGTAGCACCCCATACAAAGTAAATATTTAATGTCATATAGTGAAAGCCTTGGGACTTTGTGTGAGTTCTTATGTTATTAATGTTAGTAATCGGAAAAAAATGAGCTGAATCGGGCGTGGCACCTCTTCCTTTAAAAAAATAAAATGAAGTACTATATGACAGTCTTGAAATTTTTGACAAGTACATTAATTACCAATGTGAGTAGTCGTGGAAAATATGGGCGGAATAGCCAAAAACGAAAATCGCGAATAACAAAAATCGCCAAAATAAAAAATCGCAAAAAATTAAAAAAATCGTCAAAGTCAAAAATCGCCTAAACCGAAAATCGCGAATAACAAAAAAAAACCAAAAACAAAATATCACAAAAAACTAAAATTGCCAGAACCGAAATTCGCGAATAACAAAATCGCCAAAAACAAAAATCGCCAAAAATCACAAATCGCAAAAAAACAACAATCGCCAAAGTCAGAAGTCGCCAAAAATAAAATGGTTTTCTTCAAAATATATTCAATTTTGTTACAATATAATATTTTCGAAAACGTAAATATGAAAAAGAGTTTTTTCGGAATTTTGAATTTTGTAATTCTTTTGTAGAATTTTTTAATCGACTGATTTGTTTAATAGAATCTTTCTTAAAATTTTATAAATTGACAATTTTTTTATAGTACTAAGGCTGAAGTCACAAATATTTCGTAATTAAGCACTTACTTTGAAAATTGGCTAGCACTTTAAAAATCCGACTTTTTCGAAAACAATTTTGCAATAACCGGTTTTAGGGTTTTTTTTTTCTAAATTGAAAAAATTATTTTTTTATATTATTACTGTAAAATATAGGTTTGAGCAAAGGTTTAATTTTATTTATTTACAAAAATATATATATATATATATATATGTATTTATATATATTAGGGTGACAGCAGTTTGTATGAAAAATAATTTTTGGACGAAATTTTAGGTGTGCGGGTCGGATTATTGTGACACTAGATCTAAAACTTTAGTGCACAAAATTTGAACCAAATCGGGTAATGTTTTTTGGACGCGCATTGAGTTCAAAGTTCAAATATGCATTTACATGTAAAAATTATCAAAAAAAAAAAATTATTTTTCACAAAAATTTTGATATTAATAATTGCGTTTCAATTTCAGCCAAGTTATATCAAGTTCCCCAGGCAATAAGTGCGCCGCAGACCACTTGATTAAGAAAATCGAGCTCACATTTTTAAAGACATTGCATTCTCCTGATCCCAAAAAGATCTTATGTAAAGTAGTTTGCATCTCGTCTATTGTTATGCCGTTCTAAATTAATGTCAAAACGGTACGTATTCTTTAGCACTATTTCAAAATCTCCAATTTTACTTTTTCAAAAATTTTGTTCAAGAAATTTATCGAAGTCAACGATTGGACTTTAAGGTCTTATTAAAAAGATATATGTGATTTTAAATGCCAAATATTGTATGTATCCTGTTCTTAATTTGGTGAGGGCAGCGTTCTTATTTCAGCGGATTTGAAGAAAAATTTGATTTTTCATACGTTTTTAACTTTTAGGCTACATATTTTTGGTGTTTTCATATTTCAAATATCTTTTCTCAAAATATTATACTACTTTGATATAATTTCTATATGTTGTAAATTAAGGTTAAAAGGTTAAACACTATAAACTGTCCCTATTTAAGGTCAAAGGTTAAATTTAAGGAGATTTATATTTTTCTAAAACAAAATATCGAAAAATTATATATTTGTGGAAGGATTTCGATAAAACTTGTTGATAATATTTTAACAATTCTAAAAAATAATATTTGGACTCATTTCCTGAAATTCACCCGTGGGGTACTCTTGATGTCAAATTGACTCTTTAAGAAAATCTATAAATATTTTCTTCATCAGGATTTTTTTTTAAATAAAACAAATTTAATGCATTCATAAAATTCCTCAAATTTATTCGTTATTTTATGAAAATATGTAGATTAATTAGTTTTTATCTATACCAATATAATAAAGAGGTAATGTGTGTTTGTTTGTTTGTTTGTAGGAGGTAATCTCCGTAACTACTCATCTGATCTCCCTGAAAATTTCACAGAGTCTTACTGCGAATATGGGAAGTGCTATAGGCTATAATTTTTTTTAAATATTTTTAGTGGGCGTGGCACCTCCCACACAAAGTAAATTTTTAATATCATATACATATATTGAGTACTATTATAGGGAGAGCTTTGAAAATTTGTGTGAGGTCACCTATTGTTAATATTAGTAGCTATGACGGAAAAGAGCGGGATCGGATAAGTGGGCGTGGTACCTCCCATACAAGTAATAATTCAATATTATATATATCGAGTACTGTGATAGAGAGAGCTTTTCAAATTTGTCTTATGTCACCTATTATTAATGTGAGTAGTTGGACAAAAAATGGGCAGTATCCGATCAATAGGCGTGGCACCTGCCATACAAAGTAAATATAAAATGGCATATATCTTGAGTACTGTAATAGTGCGAGTCTTGGGACTTTGTGTGAGCCCATACGTTATTCATGTGATTAGTTAGACAAAAAATGGGCGTGATCAGAGCAGTGGGCGTGGCACCGCCCGTACAAAGTAAATATATGGTATATAACTGGTGTACTAAAAAAGGGAGCTTTGACACTTTGCACGACCCCATCAGATCTTAGTATAAGTAGTCGGACAAAAAATTGGCGGGTTCGCACCAATGGGCGTGACACTCCCCATGCAAAGTAACTATTTAATGTCATATATCTGGAGTACTGTAAAAGAGAGAGCTTTGTGGCTTTGCCCACAGATTCTTTGTATGATTAGTTGAACAAAAAAATGGGCGTGATCAAAGCAGTGTAATAGATATCTAATATCATATAACTGGTGTACTATAAAAGGGAAAGACTCGACATTTTGCACGAATCCATCAGATATTAATGTGAGTAGTCCAATAAAAATTGGGCGGAATGGGATTAGTGGGCGTGGCACCTCCTATGTAAAAAATATGAAGCACTACGAAAGCGACAGTCTTTTGACAAGTTCATTAGTTATCAATGTGATTTGTCGTGGAAAATATATAGCCAAAATCAAAAATCGCAAAACTCAAAAATCGCGAAAAATAAAAATCACCCAAAAACAAAAATCTTCAAAATCAAAAATGGGCAAAATCAAAAATCGCTAAAAATAAAAATTACCAAATGATATTCTAAGTTCAAGGCCAATAGTTAAGTGTTGTCAGATCTAATATGGATAATCCATCTTCTTCTCATGGGCAGCTACATGTACCTTGCTCCAGGGTAGGAACCCCGAAAAATCTGATAATTGTTGTACCGAATGAAAAAACAAAAAACATTGTATATCAGCATCAGCAAGCATTGAAATAAAAAAATCTATACTAATAATCTATACTAACATAATAAAGAGGTAATATTTGTTTGTTTGTTTGTAGGAGGTAATCTCCGTACGTACTAATCTGATCTTCCTGAAATTTTCACATAGTCTTACTGCGGATATGGCTTTAATTTTTTAAATATTTTTAGCGGACGTGGCACCTCCCATACAAAGTAAATTTTTAATATCATATACATATATAGAGTCCTATGATAGGGAGATAATGGAAAATTTATCTCAGGCCATCTATTATTAACGCGAGTAGTCAGACAAAAAAATGGGCGGGATTAGACAAATGCCCGTGGTACCCCCACACAAACTTAATATTAAATGTGATATATCTGAATTACTGTATTAGTGAGAACATTGGGACTTTGCGTGAGCCTTTTCATAACGATTTGGAAGGGTGGGTGTAGCGAAGCACACCGGTTACATCTAGTACAGTATAAAAAAGTTGTATTTTTGTTAATTTTTTTTTTCATTTAACAAGTGGTACAAAATTATAGGCAACAGTATTCGAAAAATGCAAATTTACAAAAATCTACAAAAAGATTACGATTTATAAGATTATATATTTTTTTCAATTAATTAACTTATTTCTGAAATAAAAATGTTTTAAAATGTTTCATATACAATTCGTCCCAAAATGTGTCGTAGCTTTAATTTTTTCGGAATTATTATATTCATATAAACGTATATCGAGGGCTTATATTCAAAAAGTGCTATCTACATTTGACAGCAATATTAATTTTTAATTCCAAACTGTTCTCTGATATAACTATAATATATATAATATTAATTTTGATATCATACATGATTAGTACCACTTTGTCTTAATAGATATTGTCGCAAATCGATCAACAAATACTTTCAGATCTTATTAATAAATTGGTTTTGCACGCTCTCCTTAAAATAATTATTGATGCATATAGCACTTTTTGAATATAAGCCTTCGTTATACAAATTTGCTTATACAGAGAGCTGAATCTAGAGAAGAAGGCAGATGCGGTAACATTTCGAACCTCAAATCGTGTATGTTTCCAATCGAAACTGCGCAAGTGTATAGTAGAGTTTTTATACCAAAAATATTTGACTTAGACCCATCTTTTATTATACCGATTTAGCGATGTCCGTCTGTCTGTCCGTTTGTAGCAATATATTTTGATGAAATTTAGTATATAAGCATCTATCGGCCATAGGGTGAACGTTATTGAAATTGGTGAAAATCGGTTCATATTCATAAAAATTACCCCTATGAGATCGACTTAAACTGCCATAATATCCAAATTATAATATTGATCTCGGTCAAATTGGGTTTGTTTATTACATCCATTTATCAGCAGTCCAAAATTGGTCATAGCATAAATTGGTAAAAATCGGTGCATGTTCAGACCTAGCCCCTATACGATCGTTTTGAATTGACCTAAGATTAAAATTATGATAAGATCTCGGTTTATGCGTGCTTATTACACCCATTAAATAATACTGCAAATATAAACCCCGTGTGATCATTAATTTAATCAAATTTGGTTTATATATGTTTAAGCGAAATATAAGTGACTTTATTAAATATGCTCTTGATCAGTCCATTTTTCATCTAGTCCCCATAAAATCGCCCCATATAAAAATGACATCCGGTATAAACTTTTTCATTTCTGCGGGCAATAATGTCACTAAAATTTAGTTTATACTTGTATACATACATTTAATTTCACGGGCCTAAGACCCTTTTTCTAAACTCATGGTATGAACTATCAGTAAATTATACCGACTATAATTTTCTTATTCGTTTTGTTTTGCACCATGGGGACTAGATTACAAAAATGGTCCGAGCATGCCCGTATGAATAAATACGATTCGCACATTTATACGATAACGAGTTGAGTTAAACTATACGGTTTTGAGTTTCACAACTAAAACAAGTGGAGCGTGCCACATTGAATTATACGAAAAGCGTAGCATAACTGTTTCATGTCCAAATGCTCTCTGATTGATACATAAGAACAATAACAACAATCGGAATTACAATAGCAACATCATTATCATTATTATCGTCATTAATGAAAAGAACGAAAAAAAACTAGCAACATAATAAAAAACATGATTTTGAACTGCAGTACTTCACTCGTACGACTATTTATGCGTATTCACATGATGATGAATGGCTATCAACAACATTATTGAAATATTTACAAAATCAGTCCATTGTACTTTTTTCATTTTCGATTAAAAATGTAGGCGCGTGCCATAGTATTAAAATAATGTGCTGCTGTTTTTAATGATAAATAATATGGGATCAGTTTAGAAATTAACGGGTGGCGCTTCGTTAAAGTATGTGCATATATGATACCGCTCGATCAGTTAACTTAAGTAATACAGTCTGTTTGCAAATCTGTTATGTTGCATGTATCTGTAAAGATATAATTAATTTTATAATAACTCTTCAGATTGTATAATTGTACCTATCACACTCTGTAGTGAGGGTATAATGATGTTATAATGATGTTTGTAACTATCGCAAACACTTCACACACTAGACCTCTTTTATATTGTACCGATCTACTCAGATGTCCAAATTACAGTTACAAATTTTTAACATATTTTTGTACATTAAATCACTATTGACATTTGAGAAGTTCGTTGCATGTTCAGGCCCGTATAAGTTCCACTTTACTTCCCCTATGATATTATAGAAGTTTATAAAAGTAAGGATAATTTGTGGGATAAGTCAAAAAATCTAGTATGATATTCCACTGGGGACTGGGAAAAAATGCATTACTACGGAAAGTTGTCCAAAGGGACTTGTTCAATACATCATACTAGTCTCGTTTTAATATTTATAATTTTATGAAAAAATAAGTTTTTTGCTTAACTAACTTTTTAGAATATAATTGTATGAGCAGCATTAGAAGTGATAACATTGAAGAATGTTCTCAAGGAAGAATGCTAATTTTAGTGTCTGCAGTCGTCTAACCGTAGCAAACGACCAAAATATTCCAAAACTTTTCGTCTAGAAGCGAGTTTTTTACTGGAAAATTATGCACTTTTGGAAGAAAATATATTAAACAAAAAGTGTTCAGAAACACTCATGTAATACTCACGAATTTTTTCAGAAATTTTGGACTCATTTTTTGACATTTCAAAAAATGGCCATATACAAAAATTTTTAAATGTATCAAAAATTCTGAAAAAATTAAAATATTGTCTCCTCAGTTTCATGAAGACAGTTTTTTTTTTTTTTTGTATTTATCGAAACGCAGATTCTCAGCTGAAAAGTTAAAAAAAAAAACATTCTAGCGCTCCCGTAGGGTCACATTTGCGCCAAAAATCATTTTAAATATCGTAAAAACAAAGTTTTGGAGATAAATTCCAGAAAAATATGAGCCGAAATCAAAAATTCCAAAAGAGGGCTCGATGGGCAAACTCGAGGCGAACATTTAAAAAACCCAGCTGAATTAGTTGAACTATGTGTACCTCAGCGTGGTGCTACATTATATGGTCATTTTTTAAATGGCGATTTTGGAGAGTATCGGGGTCCAGTTTGTATCCTTTCTATATAAAACTAATAAATGTGAAACTTGGAGACAAGCGGCTATAGAAAAGCCGCGCCGGAAATCGATTGAAAATTTAAAGTGTTTTTATATGGGGAATATATGACTTTTTACAGATTTTACGAAAATTTCGCTCTACAGTTTAATTTTTTCGACAAGTTGTTTTATTGATATAAGTACTATATTATCTTTTCAAAAAGCTATATAGCTTCAAAATTGAATACAAACAAATACCCCAGACCACTTTTGTGCCAAAAAACTTTAGGCCAATAAATTTGGTGAAATTTTTTCAACTTTAAGAAAGTGATTAAAGCCATAATTGTCTCTATACCTATGCAGATATGGAGTATTGTTTTATTACCATGTTGTTAACCTATTACGCAATGAGACCGAAGATGGAAAATTTTTTTTGATAAAATTTTGGAAACTTTTTTAAGTTAAAAAAAATCTTCTTAAACAAAATTTTAAAGGATTTGTTAAATACATGTTAGAGATTAACTGTGTGAATTTTTAAGTAAATTCCTCTGTTAAATTTTTTTTAAAACGATTTTTTTGCGGATTTCGAGAAAACAGAGATTTTTGTGAAATTTTCAGTAAATGTACGCTTCCTAAATACTTTGTATCAAAGATTAATCAGTTTTATCTTAATAGCCTAGGGTTTCGGAAAAAATGATATGACCCAATTAACACTTTTGGACTTGGGGTCACATAAAAGATAATTTAATTAAAAAAATTCAAATATTTTGTACCTATGAGTAATTTGGCGGGCTTATCTACTTGGATGATTTTCTAATTTTTTTAGTTAGCTTTCGCTATATCTGACAATTTCAGTTTTTGCGAGGGCACATTGAAATCTTTATATTCAGTGTCGAGCAAAGAAATGCAACGGTGAATGCTTTTATTTCTGCTTATTATTTTATTTGTCCTAAGGAAAGCAACAACAAAAATTGAACATTTTTATTTTTTCAAGAGTTTTTTAAAATTTTGGACCGATTTTGATGATTTTAAATATCAACTGTTTTGGGATGCTTATAAACGAGTTTATGCAAAAACCAAGAGTCTAGCTTAGTTATTGAGGGTGTGATTGTGATTTCCATAGACAGACGGACAGACGGTCATCGTTTAATCAACTTCCCTTGTTATAAGGGATGCGTTACAAACGGAATGATAAACCTATATAGCAAAGGATAGCACAGTAGTGTGGAGGGTGCAAAAAGTGAGCTTCATTGGAATTTTTAAATGTCAACACATTTTTCAATTGATTTTTTTCTTAGCCTTAGCCATCCTCGTTGCCATAGAAATTGCCTCAGAAAACGAACAGAAATATATAATATAACTCTCTGCAATTCTTGCCACAAAAAATTCCCTGCACGATTCGCCTTCAACAAATAAAATCAGAAACAAATGTATTCAACAAAAAAATAAAATTAAAATGATGTGGGTGCCCTTTTAATTTTTAATTTTTAATTTTTAATTTTTAATTTTTAATTTTTAATTTTTAATTTTTAATTTTTAATTTTTAATTTTTATACCCTATACCACTATGTGGTTTGGGTATAATGACTTTGTGCTGCTGTTTGTAACAACCAAAAATATTTGACCTAGACCCATCTTTAATTATACCGATCGAATCAGAATCACTTTTTGAGTTGATTTAACAATGTCCGTCCGTCCGTCCGTCTGTGTGTCCATGTAAACCTTGTAATCAAACTGCAGGTCGCAAATATGAATACGAAATTTGGTATACAAGCTTCTATCGGCCATGGGATGAACGCTATTGAAATTGGAGAGAATCGGTCCATGTTCAGACCTAGCCCCCATACAAATTACCCCTATGAAATCGACATAAATTGCCATAAGATCCAAATTGTCATATAGATCTTACTCAAATTGGGTTTGTATGCGTTCATTACATCTATTAATGAGTAGTCCAAAAATGATCCCTTTGGCCCCATATAGAGCTGCTTCCCGATCTACACTTAAATCTATTAAAAAACAAAAATATTGCACTGATTCTTCTCAAATTTTGTTTGTATATATTTTTGCAAAATACAAGAGACTTTACCAAACATGAACAGGATCGGTCCATTTTTGGACCTAGTCCCCATATAGATATAGCATCCGATATTAACTTTTTCATATCTGAAGCCAAAAAAATTAATAAAAATCCCACTCAAATTTGGTTTTTGCTTATTTTCTATGCCCAGTTAGTTGAGCCTAAGAGATAGGGTTTCTAAACGCATGGTATAGGGTATCGTATAGTCGGTCTAGACCGACTATAATTTTCTTACTTGTTAATTTTTAATTTTTAATTTTTAATTTTTAATTTTTAATTTTTAATTTTTAATTTTTAATTTTTAATTTTTAATTTTTAATTTTTAATTTTTAATTTTTAATTTTTAATTTTTAATTTTTAATTTTTAATTTTTAATTTTTAATTTTTAATTTTTAATTTTTAATTTTAAATTTTAAATTTTAAATTTTTAATTTTTAATTTTTAATTTTTAATTTTAAATTTTTAATTTTTAATTTTTAATTTTTAATTTTAAATTTTTAATTTTTAATTTTTAATTTTTAGTTTTTAATTTTTAATTTTTAATTTTTTATTTTTAATTTTTAATTTTTAATTTTTAGTTTTTAATTTTTAATTTTTTATTTTTAATTTTTAATTTTTAATTTATAATTTTTAATTTTTAGTTTTTAGTTTTTAATTTTTAATTTTTAATTTTTAATTTTTAATTTTTAATTTTTAATTTTTAATTTTTTAATTTTTATTTTTTAATTTTTAATTTTTTAATTTTTATTTTTTAATTTTAAATTTTTAATTTTTAATTATTAATTTTTATTTTAATGATAAAAAAATATGTGGTAATACTTGCTTAGGCCAATGACCACGTGCAGTATTAATATACACACAAATGCAATGACTTCAACAATAAGAAAAATTACAACATATACAACATATCTTAAGAAAAACAACGAACACACTGAAAAATTTTAATTTTTCAAGAGTTTTTTCCAAGTTTAATTCATTACGCCTTTCACTGATTTTAACGATTTTAAATAGCAACTCCTTTGGGATGTTAATAAACGATTTTATACAAAAACGAACGGTCTAGCTTAGATATTGACGGCGTGATCGTGATTTCAACAGACAGACGGACAGACGGTCATGGCTAAATCAACTTCCCTTGTTATAATGATCAAGAAAATATATGGTTTTGGGGTCTCCCGAATTTATTTCGATGCGTTACGAACGGAATGACAAACCTATATATACCCTCTGCCACTGAGGTGTGGAGGGTATAAAAATTACTTTCGAAAGTAAACTGCTCGAAAAAATAAAACTGAAAATTATAAAAAGCAAAGCACTTTTTTTTACTTCTCTATATGCTTGTTTTGTTAAAAATTACAAAATAACTGTTATTTTCGGTCTCTGGTTTATTCAAATTGATTATAACGGAGGTTGGCGTGGTTGTGTTAGGATTTTTTTTCTTTTTCAAAATACGTAAACCTTATACTCGCAGAATCTCTGTGCATTGGTGAAAAACAATTTAAGTTTACATTTAATCATCTCTACATTTTAATTTAAATTTTAGAATCAAAAAAAAAAAAAAATTAAAACTTAAAAAATGCATATAATAGAATATTTCGCAGGAAAATGCTAAATTGTCAATACTGATGACAATATTAATCGAACGCAGAATTTCGCATTTGTCACCCTTCTCGTCTTTAAATTGTTGAAATTGCAATGCAAAAAATTTTTCAAATTCCACAAACAACTAAAAACTTATTTGTGACGAGAGGATTTTATACTTATGTATGTAAGTCTATATTTTTAGAAATTGTTTACATTTTCCGGCTAAAAATAAAAAAAATATCGGCATAAAGAGCTATTTTTAAAGAGATATTTCATACAAAAATTAATATAAATTTTACTTTTAAGAAAATCTAAATTTAAATTCATACATCATTTCAAAAGTAAGTGGGTGATAACATGAAACATATAAAATTATTATCAATGGTTGGCATTTTTATGAAGTTTTAAACATTTTAATAGTCTCTTATATGACAACATACAATTCAAATTAATGTTTTGCAAATAATTTATTTAAATTTCTAAGAATTTATAAGGTTTGTGAATATATGTATTTAAAATAAAAATATTTGTCTTAGTAATAGGCAAAATTTGTAGAGTCACTCAAACACAATCTTAGCAGACAAAACTGCTTATGATAAATATTGGAAAAAGAATTATTTGAAGATTTTAAAAAGTATTCTTTAATACCTTTAACATCAATAGAAATCTATGTATATAAAAATTAATTGCTGTTCGTTTGGCTGGGCCGGTTTAGCAGATTTTCGTTTTGAAATGTTTGTCGTAGTCCAGGGAAGGTTCAAACGGTGATAGAAATTGCGAGGAAGACAGTAAAAACAACAATTTCATTTTCCCATATAAACTGTTCCACCTATGTACTTTCCTGTCAAACATTTGACAACATGGTCGTGTTTGGGCATGACAGCACCAAATCGTGCCATGCGCGATGCATTTAACCACGAGTTACAAAGAGAACAACAGTACGATACTGAAGTATTGACCGAAACAGTTAGCTTAAATATTCCGCAATTGAATGCACAACAAAGGATTGCGTGTGATACTTTAATAGATCCTTGATGCTCCCAGGCGAACTGGAAAAAAGTTCCTAATTTCATTGCTATTGGCAAAAATCTATAAATATTTTCTTCATCAGAATTTTTTTTTTGTATTTTGACAGCAATATTAATTTTTGATTTCAAACTGTTCTCTGATATAAAATCATAAAATCAAAATATTCAGGGGATCCAAAAAACGTTATATTTGAAATTATGGGCTCGATATAAAGATTTTCGAGCTTTTTATTTAACAGTCCTGTAGATATGGGCAATAAATACTTTATATAAAATTTTGAGTCAAAAAACTTCAGAGGAATAGATCCTAGAGAAGGACGAAAAAATAATACGTAAATTACACTTAAAGTGTGTGCAGATAAAACAACTTATCTCAACAAACGTCGTTTTCTTTGAAAAAGAAAACTACATATGCAACCACCCATGTAGACATAAGTTGCTGTTGCTTAAAAAATGGATTTTTTTGTTCGCCAACAAAAAGTTAACGGGACTTAGGATGAGAATATAACAACGTATCAAGAATAATAGTGACAAAAAATAACAAAAATAAACACACAAGTTTTTGCAAGTGGTTATAAACTGAAAACTAATCCAAAATTATTTTGCATTTTTTTCATTAATAACAACGTATGTCGCTATGTGTCGTTTTCTGAGAAAATGATTTGTCAGCGACAAACGTAGGTTGACATACGTCGTTAGTGCTGCAAATTAATTTAATAAACATTTAAGTTACGTCGTTATTTAAAGAAAGAACTCAGAAATGGTCAATATATTTTTTTTTTTAATTGAACACATGTAAATAGCGTTAAAAATTAATATATTTGGCATCGTAGAATGAGGAATAAATTTGAGGAATTTTATGAATACATTAAATTTGTTTTATTCAAAAAAAAATCTTGATGAAGAAAATATTTACAGATTTTCATAAAGAGTCAATTTGACATCAAGAGTACCCCACAAGTTAATTTCAGAAAATAAGGCCAGAATATTATTTTTTAAAGTTATTAAAATATTTTATCGAAATCCTTCCACAAATATATATTATTTCGATATTTTGTTTTAAGAAAATGTAAATCTCCTTAAATTTGACCTTTGACCTTAAAGAGGGACAGTTTATAGTATTTCAATTTAACCTTAATTTACAAGATTGAGAACTTATATTAAGTAGTATAATACTTTGAGAAAAGATATTTGAAATATGAAAACACCAAAAAGATGTAGCCTAAAAAAAAGTATGCAAAAGTATGAAAAATCAAATTTTTCTTCAAATCCGCTGAAATTAAAACGCTACCCTCGTCAAATTAAGAACAGGATAATTACAATATTTGGCATTTTTAATCACATATATTTTGTTAATAAGACCTTAAAGTCTAATCGTTGATTTCGGTAAAGTTCTTGAACAAAATTTTTGAAAAAGTAAAATTGGAGATTTTGAAATGGTGCTAAAAAATACGTACCGTTTTGACATTAATTTAGAAGATTATCTTGGGATCAGGAGAATGCAAAAATTTTGTTGTAAATTATTTCAATGTCTTTAAGTGGTCTGATATAAGCGATAATAGATTTTTTTGTGTTATTAGAAAGATAATTTACTCTTGATTATGGTTTATTAATTAATTTAATTGAAACGCAATTATAAATATCAAAATTTTTGTGAAAAATTATTTTTTTTTGATAATTTTTACATATAAATGCATATTTGAACTTTGAACTCAATGCGCTTCCAGAAAGCATTGTCCGATTTGGCTCAAATTTTGCGCACTAAAGTTTTAGATCCAGTGTCACAATAATCCGACCCGCACGTCTTGAAATTCAAAAAAAAAAAGTGGCTGTCAGCCTAATGAACACTAGCGTGGTCCAACGTTATATGGACATTTTTTAAATGGCGATTTTGGGGAGTGTCGGGGTCCAGTTTGTTCCCTTTCAATATAAAATTATTAAATGTGAAGTTTGGGGACAATCGGATAAAAGTCGCGTCGGAAAACGATTGTAAATTTCAAGTGTGTTTATATGGGGAAAATATGACTTTTCAGATTTTACGAAAATTTCGTTCTATAGAGTAATTTTCTCGACAAGTTGTTATATGAATCGATTTAAGTATTAAATTATCTTTTCTAACTTCAAAATCTAATAAAAATTCGCAAAGAAATAGCAAATACCCCAGACTACTTTTATGCTAAAAAAAACACTAGGTCATGAAATTTGATGGGACTTTTTCAACTTTAAGAAATTGATTAAAGCCATAATTTTTTTTATTTTTTTTGGTCTCTATACTTATAAGTACTCAGATATGAAGTATTGTTTGTTGCCTTTAACAAAGTTTATGCAGGTAAAAAACGTTGAAAAAGAAAAACTTTATAAGTTTTCGTACATTTGAAATATAAATACAAAAAAACTAAATTTGCATTGAATATTGCTTAAGTTAGTAACCCACTAATCCAAAAATATTGCTTTCTTTGAGGTTACTGAGGAGTGGTTTCTGCGTATGATCCAAGCTATTTCATTTCTAAGTTTTAGTATACATTTTCTCTCGTCTGCACTGATTTCTTTGCTTTTCGGACTAATCTCAAAATATAGTTGATTAAAACTTGTTGCTACTCGTATTATTAGTAGCAACTCTTAAGGCTGATGTCATTAAACCAATTTTTCGTTTTGATATTCCAAAACCTAAACCAATTTTAGAAATGTCATCGGCGGAATTGGGCTATTGTTCTTTTACTCTTCGATGGCTTTAGTGTTACTCTAATTAATTTAGGTTAGGTTAGATGGATCGCCCGCCGGAGGCGAGTACACTCGGAGGCCATATGGCCCATTGTTAGGCCCTTTAAAAAGTGCCGGAAAGATTAAAATATACAGATGGATAAAGTAAGGAGTAGATGGAAAAGAAGAGAAAGGTGGAAAGAGATCTTTCGTCCGCTATGCGTCGCTCCTGAACCAGCCAGATTCCCCCAAGTTCGCCGCGTGGAACATCTACTATGCAGCACAGTTCTGGACATTCACACAACAAATGTCGCACTATCTACTCCTCGTCCACATCCATACAGGTGCTACCTTATCCTTAACTCAAGATCCGCTGCCTTTTCAATTAGGCTAGACAGCTCGGATAGAGGGATTCTAATATCAGTGTCCGCTCAAAGATTCTGAAAAGCCAGCACATTTCCTTAGACCGCGCTATGCCCTGGAACCCATATTAGCCTCACGGTGTGTTGCCGGATTTGGTCAGGCGACCTGATACATTCCCTCACACACTTCGATCTAGCTGTACTTGATTTCAGAGCTTTGAGAGCAGCATGACTAATGGTCGTTGCATTAGAGTAGACCTCTGACCCTGTACCCTCTTCCTTCTTCGAACCGTGGGTATACACTGAGATCGCAGCCCTGTCTATAATAGAGTCTTCCCTAATCGGTATTTGGATTGTAAAATTACCCCCAAAGTTCATCACCGGTGACATATAATCGGTTTCCCGATCATTTGTGTCAGCCCACTATCCCACTCACTCTCATTGGTCGTCCACGTTCTTGGAATAAGGAAAAATTGATTAAGATTATTTCCATTTGAATTTACAAGGGTTTTATTAACTTACTAACAAGCTGCTCTTTATGTTTTGTTGAAAGATCTTCATCAATATGAGTTACTAAATGATCCAATTGAATCGAATTCGTATTACAAAAATGGGGCTTACCAACTAAATACCAAGTCTGATCGACATTTACTTACTAAATTTTTTTAATTTATTATTTACAACCTTAACAAGATTAACTATAAAAGTTTGTGGCTTGATTTCCTACTTAAATCCCAATGTACACTCTCTTTTGTTACCAACTATAGATCTCGTGTTAGGATCCATTAATTCTTTTTATAATTTCACGATATATTAGAATGCGGCAAGCATCACAAACTCCACTGGGAAGACGTTCATCCCATTCATCGTAGTTGACGATTTTTTCAGTATTTTCCTTTAATACTCCCGAAAAGGATGATTTTCATCATGAGTGTATTGAAAGCTTGAACATCGTTTTGCAGACAACGTTACTCTGTTTCAAATATTAAGTTGGAGGATTCTTGATTTGTTAATGGAAAGATTGGAATATCAATAATTGTAAATAAACATGTCATTGATTAAGGACAACATTAATTTTTATAAGAGTAGAAAAGTAAATTACAAACCTAATAAACAATATACTGAAAAGTCTAAAAAATATTTTTAAATTTCGTTTTTCACAATTCTTTAATATCTCATACTGTGTATTGATAAACCAGGGTTTTGTAGTCGCCAAAAAATAGTTCCAACTCCGACTTCATACACTGAAATTTTTAGGGTCCAACTCCTACTCCAAATCTGACTCCGATGCTAAATGTATATTATAAAAACAGTGTAATTATGGTGTAGGTAATTGATACAAGTGAATCAATATAACATTTTATTTTTGAAAGATTTTATTTATTATTAACTTTTTTAATAATAAACAAAATACTATATGATCGGAAACTTAAGATAACAAAACTCCAAATAAAATAACGAAACTTCAAATGCCAAATCAAAGATAATAAATAACTGCATTTGTCTTCAGAAATAGGATAGCCTCAATAATATCTGGCTCAATTGATGTTCTCAAATCGGATCTGATGGTTCTGAGAAAATAATAATTCTGCGGACACTTGTGTCGGTGGCAATACCTCGGAGATCAGAGCAGCATTCTGATTAATCTCAGGGTACCTTGGAATTGCATCTTTTATTGCTTAATTTTAAGAACAGTAAAATTCCTCTACCTCCTTTAATGCCTGGTGAAAGTATATTTAAGAGTGTTGGAGTTTCCTGTGTCTCCGCTACTTTCTACTTAAAATCATCGTGTATATAGTTTTTTTTTTTATTTTTATTTAAAAAAAATAAATAAAATTATATTAAATATTTAGAGTCCAAATTAATTATTTGTATGTTAATAACTACTCGCATGAAACTTTAACTTTCAGTTTTCAATGTAATTCTTTTTTAACTAACTAAAATACCAGAGGGCAAATCGTCGCCTTCGATATCGAGTAAAATCAATCGAAATTCCATATTTTGGTTTATTATTTAAAGAAGACGGACAATCGAGTAAAATTACTCTTAGTATTTTGTTTTGGAAAATAAAAAATAATTTCGATCGAAAAATTTCGATAACGAATGCGACGATTCAACCCCAACGTATAACATATAATATATTTAATATATTATATACAAGCATGTGATGAAAACCGAAATCAATTCCAAAACGAAACAAAATCGTAAATAGGTGTGATGTAAATCAATTCGAAAAGTAACTTCTTCTTCATAAAGGAATATGTTAAGTTAAACCAAAAGTAATATTCCCAGTAAAAGTTAAATATCGTCATATGGCGACAGTTCACTTAGGATCATTAGTTACAGTGGGGAGCAGAAGTGAGTACATGTTTGTATTTCTTGCACTTCTAAGCAGATAAAAAAGCAATAATGAGGTCGGGACTTTGGGCTGGCCACTGCATTACCTGAAACTTTTGATCAGTCAACCATTCTTTAACGATTTTGGAAGTGTGTTTTGGGTCCCCATCATGTTGAAATACTACTTCTTCCTCAGGATATGCACTCATATCAACAAAATCGGGGAGATGGTTTTCCAAAATTTTCAAATAGTCTTCTTTTCGCATAATACCATCAATTTTTTGCAGTGGTAAAACATGCCACAAAAGTGAAAGAACCCCATACCACCACCATGTTTTACTGTTGGTTTCACATGGTGCCTTTGTATGGTCTCACCAGGTCGGCACAAACAATACTGTTTACCGTCGAACTGAATTAAGTTGAATTTGGGTTCATATGACCAGATTACTCTTTTCTAGTCATCAACGGTCCAATTTTTGTGTTCCCTGGCGAATTTTAAACGCAACATTCTTCTTCGACAATGCAGGTTTAGGTTGTTCACAGCGGAGATGTAGCCAATATTGTGGAGTGCTCATCTTGCTGTCCATTTTTACATTTTTATTAATTGCTACAGAAGCTTCCTTTGGCATCAAAGACTGGTCTGCTTCCATCATTCTCATCATTAATCGTGCGTCCCCATTCGATAATAGCTTTTGGCGACCACGAAATTGAGCTCGTGGAGTAATATTTCGTCTTTTTAGGACTCATGACCACCGATTGGCTCACGTTAAGTTTTTTAGTTATCTCTCTTGATGAGGAGCCATTATCTGTCATACTTAAAATAAAATTTTCCACGGTTCCCGAAAGTTTTCTTATAATTAAAAAAAAAATTTATTTTATTTTTAAAAATTACACTTTGTCAAATACGCAGTTTATCAAAAGCGATATAAAACTAAAGTTTTCATTATCAAAAACAAAAATTTCAACAATAAAATCATAAACGAAATCCAAAGTAACGGTAAATTTTGAATTTTTTCTCATAATGTTGTTGAGAACACGCGGGCGCAAAAATGAGTACATACGAGTTGTTTTCCTAATAGTTCTTTTTCTGCCTTAATTTGTTTTGAATATTGTTTTGTTAAAAATAAATAATCACCCTTATTCTATTTGGCTTCGGCAATAACAACGGCGATTTGAAGGCAACAGCAACTGAAATCAAAGACAACGTCAATTCTATGTTAATTTGGTATTCTGTAAGAGTATTACATCGCCGTTGCCTGTTTATCGGCAATGTTAATAAAATACAGCACACATATCTAATGTTAGAGTCAGCTGATTCATTTTGTTTATTGTTTTGATGAAATATAAGTTATTTTTGTGGAAAAAAGTGAAAAAAAGAAGTTTAAATAAAAATGTTTTTTCTTTCCGATTCGGACTCGTCGAGTGACGAAGAAAACAAGAAAAAATTATTAATTGATGGTACTGATGTTGTTGACGGCACTGCTGCAGTTGTTGTTGATGGTACTGATGTTGTTGATAGTACTGCTGTAGTTGATGTTGAAGGTGGGAGCTGTTTCGTGTTAATAGTAATATATCAATGGACCGCAAGAATGTGGACCTATTGCAGAAATATATCTTACCGATTCAAGCAATTCCTCTAAGCACGCATCAATACTACCTTCAATGTTTGGGACTCTTTGAACCATACCCTCAGGATTAATTTTCTTTTCGAACTGCAGCAAATTTGCCACAGCTTCCTCCAAGGGGCTCAGTATTTGCTGCTGAAATACACCACCTCTTTGCTTTGCTCTCCGCTTTGTTTATGGCCATTTTTCTTTTGACTTTGAATTTTCGGTCCCTCCAAATCTATAAAAAGAATTCCATCAGACAGCATAGTTTTTAAACAAACTACCTTACCTTTTGCCATCCAGCACCAGATCTAATTGGGGGACCAACAGAATTGACTACAGTGGCAATACTCCCACTGTTCATTTAAATTGTTAGGAACAGTGCCCCTCTGAAATCCTCTGGCTAGTGATGGATTTTTTTCAAGTTCTTCCACTAGCATCTCGAACTGGAGCTTATTAGTTATTTTAAATTTTTCCATTTTTTAACATTGAATTCTACGAAAACACAAAAGAAAGCAACGGAAGGCAACACCAAAATGGCTGACGCCAAAATCAAAGGCAATTCAAGACAACGGCGTCGCCAATTGTTCTTACAGAATACAAAACGTAAGTTAACAGTCACCGAAATAAGGCAATATTGCCAACGGGAATACGAAATTTAAACAAAACACAAAAAACGGCGTTGCCTTCTGTTGACTACGCCAAACAGAATAAGGGTGAATATACGAAAAAAAAAATTAAATCTCTTTATTATACCTTTTATCCGCTTAGAAGTGCAAGAAATACAAAAATATACTCACCTCTGCTCCCCACTGTATGTCAAGATAAAATCGTCTGCCTTAAAAACCTGCTTCCTTGTAAACTTTAACAACAGAAAGTGATTGAATATTCAACTTAAATATTGGAAATTAAAATTCCTGAGAATATTACACATTATTCCATCAGGTGTACAAAAAAGTTTCACCCTTTTTTTAAGGGTGTACTTCCGAAGAGTACCTCCGATCGGTCTGAAATTTCGTATACTAACGTATTTTGACCTGATAATCACGAATATCGTAGTAAAATGCCGTCTTCAGTATAAAAATTGGAGAAAACCTTGTTTCTTTCCGCTGTGCATTGCCGCACTATCTTGACCGACTTAGACAATTTTAGCTTTCCCCAGAATGCATCACGTGGAGGTAAAGTCTAAAAGCATTCCTTGTGCATGTGTGTATTTGTTACTACGGTCGCATTGTGCTTGTATTTGCCTTTTCTTTGGCAAACGAACTGACCATGTCATGTACTTTTGATGTAGGCCACAATATCTTGAAATATTGTAAAGTTTTTACGTGATCTTGCAATATCGAAATGAAAGATTTTATAGTTCCGATCCATTATGATTTTGCCGGAATTATACAATTCAAATAAAATTATGAACTTGAAAACAATTCGTCGCTTAACTTTCAATATTTTCAATAATTTTTTGTTTTTGTTTGAAAAAATGTATTAAAATAATAACAAGTGGCGAAAATATCACATAAGAAAGCATAATCCTTTCGGAGCAAAATTTTTTGGTGAATAAATTTTTCAACCTTCTGATGATGGCGTTAAATTTCATTGTTTTCAGCCGCGGATTTACGTGTTTTCCTGAAAATTATATCAAGACATTATAGTACGTAAATTTATTATACTTAAATTTTTTAAATTATATTTTTATTAAAGCGTTGAAAAGTTGAAAAAAAAAACTTATCTGTTTCAAACCGAAAAGCAGTCTTCTTGATTTAAAAACGATAAAAAAAAAATAACAATTTCGTTTTCCATCACATCTTTATTTATATATATTTCCATAGAACAAAATGGAAAATGAAATATATTTATTTTTGAAATAAAAACGAAAGCAAATCGAAAAATTGATTTACATCAGACATATTTTCGATTTTGTTTCGTTTTGGTATTGTTTTCGGTTTTCATCACATGCCTGATAAGTTCTACTAATTCAATTTAGTCTTGCCCGCACTAATAAATAAAATTCCAAAATAATTTTAATTATGACACACTTTTATATTATTTAATTTATTTTGACAAACATTTAAAAAATTTTTTTAATTTTTTATGCACGTGCAATAACGAAAAATTCGCGACTCCGACTCCGGTACAAACACCGCTACCTATACTCCACATCTCTGACTCCGAGCCCTATGATAAATGTAAAATTAGCACCAGTGCACTACAATTACGTGAAATTTACAATACACTTTACAGTACAAAAAAAAATATGTAAAGTTTGGGCTGAAATTGGCTAGCTAGTACGCATTTAAAAAAAATTTATAAATATCGAGTAATTTTTTTTCAAAAACGGCTCCACAAGTTATGGGCTTTATTTTTTTTTAACAGTATTTTCAATGTAAATGACCCAAATCAGAAAAATTTTTAAGTTGGTTCAAGACCACCCAAATCAGAAAAAATTTTAAGTTGGTTAAAAGAAAACCAATGGCATTAAATCGTGTGAGCGAGTTGGGCATTCATCAAGATGATTTATTGAGATTAACGATTGACGAACTTCCTCTTTAATAGATCAATTGTTTTACCAGTTATCTGGCATAGTTATATAGTTTTCCAACGTGACACGATAGCGAACTCCATTGATCGTGATAAAGCGATCATTCTCATCGACGAAAAATACGTTCTAATCACACCACCAGCATGAAATCTTTTTGAAACCCATGTGAGAGTGTAGCTATCCAATAATGTATATTTTGGTTGTCGACAAAGAAATTAAGTCAAACATTAGCTTCATCGCTGAATATGATTTTTCATGGAGTAAGCGCTCTCACATGAGAAAATGAAATAAATCACTGTCGCTGCTGATTTGCTGATTTTACAATTCCAGTGTGCTGTAGGGTGGCCCTTAATCAAAAAGTGTTCAAACTCTTGGTCTCACCCCCTAGAAATATGCGAATAGCAAAAAAACTGAGAAATACAGTTTTGGGTCAATCAAAAAATTTTAGAGGTGCCTCAACGCGACCGAAAATTTCAAGTGTGTTTGTATGGGGGGAAAATATGACTTTTCAGATTTTACGAAAATTTCGTTCTATAGTTTAATTTTTTCGACAAGTTGTTATATGAATCGTTATTATTGCAAAACTTTGTATTTCTCAGGTTTTTTGCTATTCGCATATTTCTAGGGGGTGAGACTTTAAATTCGAACACTTTTTTCCCCTCCATATAATGCAGGGCCACCCTAGTGTGCAGGTATTGTAACGATCCAGCAATGTTGAATGCTCTGGTTTTATGCTGGCGTCCGTAGTCTACACGACATACCTAGCATGACGGCCGATTTGATCGAGGTGCAAAAGAAGGTGCAGCTCCTGCTGTTGATCTTGCCACTACCTACAAGGACAAAAAATATTTTAGTGTGTTTCAAAATTATTTATCAAATCCTGGGATAGCTCGTTATACGTCCATGGGTGGCTCGTTCTTCAATATTAGGCAGTGGTAATTGTGTCGTGAGCAATTGCAAAAATGAACATCGCTTATCGGTTTTTTACTGCCTTAATTTCATTATAAAGGGTTTTTCAATAAGAGCGCTACAAAAGTTTTTTTAATAAAACAAAAACTGTTTTGTATATCAATGAAATTCTTTATTCCTGTGAAAGTACGTTGGATGCCATTATGTATGGAAATCGATCTCTTTTGCATGGCCACCACGGGCACGCTTGCAGAAGTCCAGACGCTGAACCCAATTTTCGACGGTTTTCAAGCATAAATCGGCCGATACTGCTGCAATTTCACGTTCGATATTCGTACGAAGTTCATCAATCGTCGCTGGCTTGTTGGCATAGACCAGACTTGACGTAGCCCCACAGAAAATAGTCCAACGGCGTCAAATAGCACGACTGAGGCGGCCAATCGACTAGACCATTTCGTGAGATAACACGTTCTCCAAACTTGGTTTCCAATAAATTGATTGTGACATTCGCTGTGTGGCTTGTGGCGCCGTCCTGTTGGAACCACATGTCCTCCAAGTCCATATTATCCTATTGGGGCCAAAAATATTCGGTTATCATTGAACGGTAGCGATGCCCATTCACAATAACGTGCCGGTCTTGAACATCACGGAAGAAGTACGGCCCAATGACGCCTCCGGCCCATAAACCGCACCAAACCGTAATTTTTTCGAGATGCAATGATGACTCATGGAGTACGTGTGGATTGCTGTCTGACCAATAACGCATATTTTGTTGCCATTCAGTCAGAAATGAGCATCATCGCTGAAGATGATTTTTCGATGAAAATCCGAATCATTTTCAAGTTGTTGCTCAGCCCAATTCACGAACATACGACGCTACTGGTGGTCAAGCGGCTTCAGTTCTTGCGTCAATTTGATCTTGTAAGGATGTAGGCCAAGATCTTTTCGCAAAATTCGTCACAACGACGTCACAGAGATGCCCAACGCTTGAGAACGACGTGTGAGAGACACATTTGGGCTTTCTTCAACTGAAGCCTCAGCGGCAGCAATATTCTCGACACTACGGGCACTTCTCTGTCTCACTGGCACGGGAACATTTTGTAACGTTGAGGCCACTGACTACGAATTTCGGTAGTAAATTTTAATAATTTCGACTCGTTGTTGGCTCGTATATCTTTCCATCATGAAATGGGAAACCTTACTGAAGAGAAATGTCAAAAGAGCGGCAAGAAATATGGCGTCGTTTGCTGTCCCTGTCTTTCTACTTTTGTAGCGTCCCTGTTGAAAAACCCTTTATATGACAAATGCAGCAATATCTACCATATTGTAGATCATTGCAAGCGGCCAGCAGTTTGTTGATCGTTTGCAAGAATATGTGCCATGCCGCATTTATTAGCATTGTAATCCAGAATTACCATGGGCTTCCTCTTTTCAGTTGTAGACAGCAAAAATTACCGCTTTAATCTTCTTCGGAACATCGCCTTTGTAGAAGCCAAACAATGAGCTGCAAACTGGACGCGCAGGATTTTTCAGGAACTCACGTCGGACGTTTTATTTGAGCGTACTGCAGTTCTCTGTACGCCCCACATCCCACATATTTTTCCATTAATTTATACACAACATTCTGCCCTTGATTTACCTTCCGTTCTTGACCAGGCAACTACCCAGAGTAAATCATTCCTTTGAGGGGATAAAATTATTTCGACTCGCAAAGCCACCTTACCTTTACTCCGTACATGACTGGCGTAGATGGAATATATTGTGTAAACCGTGTGGGTCTTCTATATGGGAATAATTACTCGCCCGCGGTCAGCGAATCGTGCGGGATGTAAGCTGCCGCCATTTAGCAGCAGTTTTACTGTTGATTAATCGCTCCCGTCACGTATTTGCGTTATCAAAGCGAATGAATTTTTTAATGAGCATAAATCGATCGTATTATAATGCGGCTTTGTATATTGGACCATGCATATAGATAGTCGCCCAGCATACATACAAAACGATAGCCAAAAATACATCGAACTCTTTTAGTTTGATTGTTTTCCATGCCATTTTCTTCGTAGTTAGGCAAGATGTAACAAATCTGGTTTTGGCATACAACTCGCAAAAAGAAATACAGGTAACCAAAAAACAAAAACACACAATTCAACAAAACTCATTAGCGATTTCTTCTAAAAATAGTACAAGGTCCATGGGAACCTTTTCACTAATCCATGGCATTAAATCAGACTAAAATATTGTTTGTATCGCTTCAAAACCAGCTTTTTCCTTGGAATACATGTACGGTTCAAGTATTCAACTCAAGAGTTGGAAAGCCAAAAAAGGTCCCCACAAACGGAAAAGTTAAAAGTTGCAACCATCGACTCAGAATTTCGGTGATAATTTTTTATCATATCCAAACGTTGCTCGTTCGTGAACTTTAACACACTAAAAACGTAAGCCTTGACAAAGTCTTTGACGTTGATAGATGAAAAAAAATATTAATAGTGCGTTCGTATTAAAATATAAAATTGTCTTTATTGATGAATCTTATAAGCTTTTATTTTGGATGTTATCTATGCGATTATATCATGTCGCATGAATTTCAAAATTCATATTAATAACTTTCATACTTCGGACACCGCATTTTGGTCCGATATCGCGAACCCTAGTTTCAAACAAATTGATAGTTATATTATATCCAGTCATTATAAATGTTTATATTTGTTTTTAATTTGAAGAACAATATTATTATTGAATGTGTATTATTTTTATTATTATTTTATTTATTTTGATTATGTATATTTGTTTGTTTCAATAACCTTAGATTAGTTAAAGTCCACTATACATATATGTGATATATTGTGTGTTTATAATAATATAAATAATTTAATTATAAATGTATTTTTTTAGTATCCTTTGTTTCACCATGTCTTTCTTCAAGCGATTTCTAATAGCTTTTTTTTTTAAATCTTCAGAAATATTCCGACTTGGAAAATATTTCATGATGTTTTTTTTGTGTTTGTGTTATTATAGTGAATGCATTGTTTTTCTTTTTTTTAATGATTATAATATTTTTCAAACTTGACATGTCTAATCCGTTTGTTATCCTAAAAAAACATAGTTAAATAGTTATATTAATTAAATACAATATTAAGTTTGATGTTTTTTTTTTTTTCTGTATTCAGTTAATCCATTTTCAATACTATTGTTGTTAATTTATAAGAATTAGACAAATGAGCAGCAATTGGAATTTATTTTAAAATGTCGTTTTAAAAAATATAATTTTCTGAAATAAGATTATAATAGTGTATTTTTGAAAATATATTGAAACACACTAAAGGGATTGAAAAGATGAGGTGTGATTAATGATAATATGACAGATGTTAAAAAATATACAAAAAAAATATGTTTTTTGTTGGTTTTTCTCTTTTTTTTAATTGTTAGCAACCTTTATATAACATAAATAATATTTTTATCAGTAGTATACATAAAATTAGCCCCTATTTAAGAAAGAAAATAAAGACATCTTTTTTTTAATTCGTTCTGTTTGAATGAGTAAATATTTATAGTGCAACACTTTTTCACATTCGAATTAACCACAAAAAGCTGATGTCTTTAGAGTCTATTGAAAAGCTCCACGTTTATGTTGTGTGAGGTGGTTTTATATTTTTTTATTTTTGTATAAATTTTTTAGACTTTGGAAACTTTTCCGCTTCGAAATCGGGATCTTTCTTGAGACGTTCACGCACATTGGAACGAACGACATCTGAACAGGAAGATTGCACGGCGACGTCACTGCTAATCGCTCGTGCGATATCTTCAGGGGATTGTATTTGATTTGAGGATGTTGATGTTCCAAGACCGGTGCAATGTATAGCTTTAGTTACACTGTCAGCTATTAAAGCGCCAATTTCTGTTGGTGGTTTTGAGTTCTGTACCAACTTTCTTCTTTTTGATGACATACCTGATATGTAGGCATCCGAATATGGTGGTTGGTTGGCAGGATTCTGAAGTAATAAACAAAAATAAAAATGTATTAAGATTGTATTTATTGTATTTATAATTATTCAGTTTTTACAATATCCTATTCTTTATGAAATCCATAGCTTCTCAATAAGAATTTTAATATAAATCTATGTACATACAGTGTATTTAAGAAGACCCTTCAGTTTATAAGGATATTTTTTTATGTACCAAAAAAAAAATCAGTTTCTAAGAATGTGGCCCTTATTATGAGTTGCATTCGATTTTCGATCTTCGCTGGCTGTCGAACATCGACTATCGAATGTCAAATTAGTATTTTGAGCTGGCAGCACGGTCGATAATTTCGTTGTACAACGAATTTTCAATCGAACACAATTCTGCTTTCGATGCTGGAATTAAAATTAAATTATTTTAATTTCGTGAGATTGATCTGCCTTGTGTGCATTGCCGCAACAGTTCATCTATAGTAGACATCATTCCATAAACGCCTCCTTGCAGTCGAAAATTTGCTATAAATCTGTAAGCAAATGGTGCCCTTGTTATAACCTCGCATACTTTCGTAGTGGAATCCATTTCCAAAATGTTGGAAGCATCTCTCATGACGAGGCATTCATCTTCATTAGACGATCATAGAACCATAATTCCATGTTAATAAATAATTAAATTTTTTTTTAAATAAATTTGTAAACAAACAATGTTTATTTATAGTGCCAGCTGATAAATATGTACTATTGTGAATAATCCAATGAGTGAAATAAAATTCGTTCGATCAGTTAGTTCGACCACAAACGAAAACCGAAAGTTGCTCATAATAGACACCTATTTCTCTATAGAAAACAATCTGTAATCACAAATATGCGGCATAAAAGAGACTATCTTGAATCTTTTATGTTTTAATTAAAAAATTTTGTTCTGAAAATACTATTTTTAAGAAAATTTTCCATAAGTCTAATAAGAAACATGTGGCGCATATACGATACCCTATACCATGCGTTAAGAGACCCTATCTTTTTGGTCCAACTAATTAGATATAGAAAATAAGCTTAAACCAAACTTGAGTGGTATTGTCATTCATTTTTTGCCTTCGGATATGAAAAAGTTCACATCGAATGCTATATTTATATGGGGACTAGGTCGAAAAATGGACCGATCCTGACTCTATTTGGCAAGGTCACTTAGTCTTAGCAAAAATAAAGGGTCCGCCAAATAACTTCTTTTTTTTTGAAAATGCTATAAAAAAAAACTACTGAGTATTATCTCAAATTAATGCTATAATGGAAAATAACTTCATTCAAATGGCTGCCTCGGCTGGCCATGTAGTAGCCTACACGATCGGTCCAATTTTTAAGCACATTATCGATTGTGTGCAACTGTATTTCACCAGTGGCTTCACGAATATTGTCCTTTAAAGCGTCAATTGTCTCTGGCTTGTTGGCGTAACACATATCTTTGAGGGCACCCCACAAATAATAGTCCAACGGTGTCAAATCGCAGTTCCGAGGTGGCTAAACGACATCAGCTCTGCGGCTGATAATGCGATCTTCAAAAACAGGGCGCAAAACATCGAGTGTAGCTTCGGGTGTGTGGCACGTAGCGCCGTCCTGTTGAAACCAAATGTTGCCAATATCCTCCTCTTCAATTTTTGTGAACAAAAATTCGTTCAACATGGCCCGATGACGATCGCCATTGACTGTAACGGCCACTCCTTGCTCATTTTCGAAGAAAAATGACCCAATTATGCCTCTGAACCAAAATCCGCACCAAACAGATTCGTTTTGGGTGTATCGGCTTTTCAATGTATGCGTGCGAGTTACGTATCCCCTCCACAACTAATTGTAACGGCTGGCAAAGTGTAGTGACCATTTAGAATCTTATTGCATTTTTGTATCGCAACATTTTTTGTATTATATTTCTGTTTTATTCCCACACTTTGCCAGACAGCAACGTAAGCATTTTTGTCTGCGTTGCTTAGCCCTAATTGTATTTTAAATATTTTTAAGCCTCAGTCTTAAGATTCATTTAAATAAAGATAGATATATCACAATTTTCTTTGTGTATTTTATTTTATCTATAATTGGCGCAGTCGTAAGTAACTTATTCCAAAGAATAAGTGAAAAGAACCAAAAAAAAAAAAAAAAAAAAAAAAAATAGGACTAAGTGAACGCAAAAACAATTAAATAAGTACCATTAAGATTAACAACAAAAAATAAATAAAAAGAAATTAATGAATTAAATAACATTAAAAACCAGAAAATTGTAAAATAAAAAATATATTAAACAAAAAAAAAAACCAAAAACCAAAATTGAAAAGTAAAAAATTAATAAACAACAACGATAAGAGACCAAATTTTTATGAACAACAAACGAAATAATACTTTCGACTCACATCGCAAACTAAACGAAAAAACATGGCAGAACATTTGCAGCAAAGAATAGTAGAACTTGAAATGGTTCTAAAACAACAGGAGTTGAAAATAAATCAACAACAGCAACAGCTGGAACAACAACAACAAATCAATTTACAACAGCAACTACAACAGGATCAACAACAACAGCAAATACAACAAGCTCAACAACAACAGCAGCTACAATATGATCAACAACAACAGCAACTACAACAGGTACAACAGCAGCATCAACAATTTTTATTTAATATGTCGGCCAAGGACGTCATCGAACAATTTCGGCGTCTTAAGCCACTTGAGGAGAACCACAATTGCAGATCATTTATAAATGCCGTGGAGACAAACCTCACTCTTTGTGGAAATAACCACGATCTTATTAAGTTTTGCGTTAAAATTGTTGCAAACGAAAAGGTTCTTGGGAACGCTGGCCGAAGAGTGAGGGAGTTACAAATCAATGCTACCTGGGAGGAGATGAAAGCCAAAATTCTACAGGAGTTCAGCCCGAAAAGGACTTATGCGGAGGTCTTCAATTCTTGCAGGACTATAAAAGTAAGAAATTTAAGCGAATTATTTAGTTATTTTGAGAGATGTAAATACGAGGTAAATGATATTTATTTAGCTGATCCATTTAAACCTGGCATATATAGACCAGAAAACGTTGATAGGGATTTGGTGGACATATTGTTGGAAAAAATAGATGGACCAATAAGGGCACATATAGGTGAACATGAAACAATGACCGATATAATTGCCAAATATACGAAATTAAAATTATTACATGATACTAGGGCCATAGCTTTTGACCATAGAGTTAATTTGCAATATAAACGGAGACCAGAGAACAATAATAATAGCGGTAACAATAATAATTACAATAGTAATAATAAGAACAATAATAATAGTGGTAATAATAATTACAATAGCAATAAAAATTATAATAATAATAAAAATAACAGCAATAATAATAATAAGAACAATAATAATTATAATAATAATAATAGTTATGATAATAATAATACTAGTAATAACAAGAACAATAATAATAATAACAGTAATAATAACCGGTACAATAATAACTATAACCGCAATAATGGCAACAACAGCGGAAGTTATTACAACAATAATAATCGACAAGGGACAAGTTCAAATAGGACTCGTACTTCACACATGAGCGTTGATCGCGGAGAAAGTGTAGGGCACGTTACAAACGATTACAATAACGGCACCATGATGGACATTAGTAATGTCGAGGAAAACGAGGTAAATTTTTTGACAATGCCTCCAAATCTAAACTGCCCATAATAATAATTACTATAGGTAGGCAAAGAATTAAATGCCTTATAGATACTGGCTCAACAACGAGCATTGTTAAGCGGAATAAATTAGTTGAAAATTACCCGGAATAAAAACTTAAAAAACCTATTAAATATCGAACGATAAACGGAATTGATGAAATACATTTTCAAATAGTAACACCTTTTCCAAAAGACTTTAATTGTAGCGGAACGCTTAGTTGGAAAGTAATTGACTTTCAGAATGATAAATATGATGCTATAATCGGACAAGATTTTTTGATACCCCTTAAGGCGAGAATAAATAACGAACATGGTTATGTGGAAATTTTGGGTGATAAATTCCTTTTCGAAGAGATGCACTACCCTTTTCATATAGAGAACATAGGTTTACTCGAACCAATTTTGAAAGAAAATGTTTTAAACAAGCTTGATTTTAGCCATTTGAATGAAGAAGAGACTGGAACGATAACAAATCTTCTTACTGAATTTAAAGATCTATTTTATTTCGAGGGAGATAATCTTTCAGCTACAACTGAAATAGAACATCAAATAATTACTAACACTGACAAACCCTTATATTCGAAAATATATCGGTACCCTCAAATCCATGAAGGTGAAATAGAAAAGCAAATAAATGAAATGTTGAAACAAAATATTATCCGTGAGAGCAATTCTGCTTATAATAGCCCTTTGTGGATTGTTCCCAAAAAGAACGATAATTCTGGGGAGAAACAATGGAGAATAGTAATTGACTATCGAAAACTGAATGAGCATACGATAGAGGACAAATATCCTATACCTAACTTAAATGGACTATTAGATAAGCTGGGTAGAGCACAATATTTTTCGACCATAGACCTAGCTAAGGGTTTCCATCAGATACTTCTTAGGGAAGAGGATAGAAAAAAAACGGCCTTTTCTACTCCTTTTGGGCAATATGAGTTTATACGAATGCCCTTTGGCCTCAAAAATGCACCATCAACCTTTCAGAGATTGATGAATTCGCTACTTAGAAATTTTATAAATAAGACATGTGTTGTTTATATGGACGACATACTAATATTTAGTTCATCCTTAATGGAACATATTAATAACATCAAGGATATACTTAGAACCTTGAGAAATGCCAAACTAAAGATACAAATAAATAAATGTGATTTCCTCAAAAAGGAAACGCAATTTCTGGGTCATGTACTAACAACTTGTGGTGTAAAACCAGATCCTAACAAAATCTCTATAATACAGAAGCTTAAGCTTCCAGATACCGAAAAGCAAATTAAGTCATTTTTAGGAATGACCGGATTTTATCGAAAATTCATCCATAATTACGCTAAAATAGCATATCCAATGATTAGGTATCTAAAGAACGGAAAGGTAAATAAAAATGACCCTAACTACATAGTAGCCTTCGAAAAACTTAAGGAGCTCATAACAAATTCTCCCGTATTAAGATATCCAAATTTTTCTAAGCGTTTCAGAATTGTCACCGATGCAAGCAATAATGCAATTGGAGCTGTCTTAACTCAAGATGGTCACCCAGTTGCATATGCTTCGCGAACGCTTAACAAACACGAAACAAACTATGCAACAATTGAAAAGGAATTGTTGGCAATAGTTTGGGGTGTTAAATACTTTAGGCCATATATATACGGACAAGAATTTGACTTGGAAAGCGATCACCAACCCCTGAAGTGGCTTATGAGCAAATATTCGGGCAGGGATATAAGCCCAAGGCTACAGAGATACCTTATTGAATTAGGCGAATATAATTTTAAAATAGAATATATAAAAGGAAAGTGTAACTATATTGCAGACTTTCTAAGTAGAATTAATGCGGAGACAAATGAGATAAATTTAGCAGAAATATTTAATGAAGATTTTATACATAATGGAGACACAAGTAATGACGGAGATTCTATGGATGTTCAAACGATACACTCTCAAGAGGAAGACTTTAATGATGGTATTCCAATTTTGGATACTGTAGTCAATCGTTTTAAAATTCAAATTATTGTAGTGGAGAATAAGGAAACGGACACGATAACAGTTTTTGGTAATAAACGAATTTATATAGATAGAAACGACATTGAAAAAGAGAACGTGTCTAATATTCTAAGGAGAGAAATCATTAAAGGAAAAATAGGAATATATTCGGAGGTGACTGATCATGAATATTATAAGGTTCAGTTGCAATTGATTGAAGAATTTCCCGATAAAGAAAAATTTAAATTTGTTAAGTGTTCCTACTTTGCTAAAGATATAGACGATGACAATGAGCTGAATAGGCAAATAGCATTATTCCATAAGTATGAGAGCGGACATTCTGGTATTATAGCTACATACGAAAATATCAAACATAAAGTATACAACCCGCATCTAAAATTATCAATTCACAAGATAATAAACAACTGTCATATTTGCTCATCAGCAAAATACGACAGAAACCCAATTAAAAATAAATTCAGATTAACTGAAACCCCTTCCACAACGAATGAAATAATTCATGTTGATACTTATGTCAACAGTAAACATTCATTCATAATTTTCATTGACAAATTTTCAAAACATGTAGTTTCATTTTATTTGCACGACAGAAATAGTCAAACCCTAGTTGGGAAGATTCGGGCATTTTTGGCCATTAAGGGCAATGTTACTAAATTTGTACTAGACAATGAATTCAATAACGCAAATGTAATGAATTTCCTTGATCAGGAGGGAATTCAATATCATTTTACAAAACCGAATAGCCATACCGGTAATTCGGATATTGAAAGATTCAATAGTACGATCACAGAGAAAATCAGAGTCTTTAATTTAGAGGAAAAACTTCCGATAAATACCCAAATTAATAAGGCGATAAAACTGTACAATAGTAACTATCATAGCACGATAAAATGTAGTCCCTTAGATGTGCAGAATAAATTGATCAATCATAGCATTATAAAGGAAAGATTAGAAAATGCAAAATGCAAAATGATTCAAAGAAGAAATGAATCTAGGGAAAACTACGTAGAAAATAGGAAAGAAGGTTACATAAAGAATTACAGAAACGTAAGGCACAAGGAACAACCTAAGTTTAGGAAACAAAAATTGGAAAATGTTCATGTTTCTAATATTAAAAGACCTTCGAAATTTTCAGATTCTCATAATAACACTACTGCTAATGTCCCTGACGCAGCTGAGTCGAGCAACTCTGCAAGTTAATAAGATTTCCGAGGAAAATGGATTTGTCGAAATAAAGATGCGAGAAGTCGACATCGTAAACGAAACTATAACAATAGTCCACGTTATAGATATTGGTGAGGTGAGAAACATACTAGATACTATAGAGAAAAATATAGAAACTTTAGATATAAATAACCGAAATGTACTTGAAAATGAGGTACAACTTTTGAAATCAAAAATAAAAACTATAATACCAAAAGACAATAGGAAAAGGAGAGGATTGTTCAATTTTGGAGGAAGGGTATATAAATGGGTGTTTGGAACTATGGATGATGAGGATAGACGGGAAATATATGACCATTTGTCAGTCACTGATCAGAATTCCCATAAGGCTATAGAAACATTGAATAAACAAATAATCGTTAATGATTCTTTTAATAAATCTCTGGGGTATTTAAAATCCGCGTTAGAAGACGACAGGAAAAAAATATTAAACTATTTCGGAAAAATTAAAATGGACAACAATGAGTATATTTCAAGATTTTTCTTTCTGGATCAATTAGCAAAGCTTAAGAATTTGGAACACAAATTAGATCAGATCCAGGATAACATTGTGTCAGCAAAAAATAACATAATTCATCCCAGTATATTTTCTCCGCAGGAAATAAATGACTTTGAAATAGATTTTTATAAGTTAAAAATGTTAAAGGTAGGAATTATGACATTTAGTGACCAGGCTATCATTGTAGCAATACAAATCCCAAAAACTTTTATAAGAACTGAACTAAAACTAATTACTAGAATCCCCAATAAAAATAGCCTAGAAATAGATTCAGAAGACCAATATATAGTAGATATTAACGGCCAGAATTTAATTTACAAAGATAACGTAGCAATACGAACCTTGAAGAAAAGCAAAAATTGTATTTTTTTTAATAATTGTAAATTTATATATAACAATGAAACGGAAATAGTTAATATAGACGAAGAAACCCTTATTGTTAAAAACTCTAATTATGTAAAAGTCGATCAAGATTGTGACGATAGAAAATTTAATCTTACAGGCAATTTTTTGATTATTTTCAACAATTGTAATATTTCTATGCTTAACGAAAGTTTTTCAAATAAAAAAGTTCTGTACAAGGAAAAATATTTTTATCCAAACAACAACAAATTAGATGTAACAAATATAGATTTTAAATTCAAAAACATTGCCACTGAACATTTTGAAAATATTAAGGAAATAAAAGAACTAAAATTCCACAGAAATGTGTCGTATGGGATAAGTTTGACACTTGTATCTGTAATTTTTGCTCTGTTCCTCATTTTATATTGTCTAACTAAGAAAAATAATGTAAAAGTAAATATTAGACAAGAAAGAGTCCAGGAAAACTTGCAAATTAGGGAAAGAGAAGTTTTGAACCCTTCGCCCCAGATAAGTGAAATAATCGCCAAATACTCAAAATAAAATATTTTTTTTTATTAATCATATATCACAAAAAAAAAAAAGAAAAAAGATTATTGTCTTTAGAATATATAATTTAAGAAATGAAAAAAAAAAGGAAATTGTTAATAAAACAATTAAAAATAAAAACCGAATCAAATGAATAATAATAAAAATATAGAAGACTCAGGAGAGTCTTCATTCAAAAGGGGGAGAAGTTACGTATCCCCTCCACAACTAATTGTAACGGCTGGCAAAGTGTAGTGACCATTTAGAATCTTATTGCATTTTTGTATCGCAACATTTTTTGTATTATATTTCTGTTTTATTCCCACACTTTGCCAGACAGCAACGTAAGCATTTTTGTCTGCGTTGCTTAGCCCTAATTGTATTTTAAATATTTTTAAGCCTCAGTCTTAAGATTCATTTAAATAAAGATAGATATATCACAATTTTCTTTGTGTATTTTATTTTATCTATAATTTGCGGGTTTTCTGTGCCCCAAATGCGACAATTTTGCTTGTTTACATACCCGCCAAGATCAAAATGAGCTTCAACTGAAAAGATGTTTTTTTTTTTTGGCAAAATCGGCTTCTTCTGTAAGTCGATCGCAGACCCAATTAGCGAAGCGAAAACGCATTGGATGGTCAGTTGGCTTCAACTCGTCTCAATGATGCCTCCGAACTGTTCAATTCTTAAGAACGACGGTGAATTGATGTTGATGGCGCTTCACGCACACTTTCTGCCACAGCAGCAATATTCTCGGGTGTACGCACTGTTTTTGGCTTTTCACGCTTTGGTTTATCGGTGAGGATGCCAGTTTCTTTCACTTTTTTCCAAGATAACGAACATACGGAGCTGACGGAGCTTCTCTTCTTCCAAAATCCGTACGCAATTTTCGCACACATTCTGCAACATTACCATGATTTTCAAAGTAAGTCGCAATATTTCCCAGCGTTGTTCAAGCGTACACACAACCATATTCGTTCAGCGGAAGGATAAAACTAATTATCTGTCAAATCAGACATGAGCTTAGTGTTACCATTCACGAAATAAGCACTAGTTGAAAAAAAAAACGTTAGATAGCGGACTCTTTATATACAAAAGAAATTTCAGAAAAATCTGTGCAATATTTTTGGTTTTTGATAGATTTAAGTGATCATGAATCAGCTTTATGTGGCGACTATAATTAAGACTTATCCTACAGGGTTTATTTTTGTACGGATTAATGGGTGTAATAAACACGTACAAACCAAATTTGACCTGGATCTATATGATGATTTAGATCTTACGACAATTTTAGTCAGATTGATAGGGGTCATTTGTATGGGGACTAGATCTGAACATGCATCGATTTTCTCCCATTTCATTAACGTTCGTCCTATGGCCGATAAAAGCTTATATACCCAATTGTAGGGCAGGTCGATTTGTAGGGAGGTAAAAAAAATCGCTCAAGTGACAAGAAAAATCATATTCTAGGGATCAAAATAAGAAACTTTGCCCAAGGAACCTAGCTCTAAAACGAATCTGATGTCCCGACTTTTGACCTGTCTGTCTGCCATGGGGCAACCCTATCCCCCCCTCATGCAATTGATCTATTGTGACTACAGATTAATTTTGGGGTAGTCACGCAGAGTCATGCATAGTCACGGAGTGATCTTAAAGTTATTTACCCTCATCCGATCGTTCTAAAACTTGGTCCATACACTTGATGTGAAAAAAGATTAATTTCGACATAGTCACGCACAGTCACGGAGAGACCTAAAAGTTATTTACCCTCATCCGATCGATCTGAAACTTGGTCCATACACTTGCTGTGAAAAAAAAGATTAACTTTGACAGTCACGCACAGTAACGGAGAGATGAAAAACCAACTTCCCTGAACATGTTGCTGATTACACAGGTAGTTATTTATATATTTTTTAAAATATCGTTGAAAAGTTTTTCAATAATATTATTGCTGCAACAGTCAAATTTTTGAACATAAAAATGATGTTTATTTGGTATAGTAACCAAATGCGGTTTAAGTTATCTCATAAGCGATGCAACTATTGAATAATTTAACTAATGAAATAGTTCAGGTATATACAAGTCTTTTCAGAATTGTGAACAATTTTAAAAAATCAAATGGATCAGGTATATTTTATACAATTGATTTTTCTTTTCCAAGATTTTAAAATGAAAGATAAGCATGGCAAACCGCTCATCATGGATAAATCGAGAGTTCGCAGAGAGAAAGAGAAATGCAGACAAGAAGTGCTTCGCAAACGCTAGATGATACCAATTTTTTTTAGCGTTTTCATTCGATGGCAGAAAAGATGATACTTTGACGAGAGATTAAATTGATGAGAAGTATCATACTAGGATGGTAAAAGAACCTCATCTTGTTATTTTGAGAGAACCGAATTCTGAATTGATTGGTTACGTAAGACTGGAACATGAAACCGCTGAATACAAAACAACAAAATTAAATGATTTTTTCAACGATAAAATTATATCACGGGATGCATTAATTGGCATATGCACTGACGGTAAGACAACAAACACTGGCCCACACGGTGGAATTATACGACGATTCGAATTGCTGTTAAAAAGACCATTGCATTGGTTCGTTTGCCTTCTACACTTCAACGAACTTCCGTTTCGGCATCTGTTTAAAGCTTTGGATAAATCAACCAGCTCTGGACCAAGATCGGCAACCGGAAAACTGAGCCGTCAAATCGAAACTTGTGAAACTCTTCCGGTAAGTTATTGCTATCACTCATTTAATATAATTATCAACCGTTTTTAATTATTTTTCGAAGTACTTGGCCCATACAATTTCTAGCGGCGTGGTTTCGGTGGATCTGGCTAACATCAAACCAGGGAAAATTGTACATTCTCGGTGGCTCACCAAGGCCGTTAGATTATTACGATTATATGTGACAACGGAAAATCTAGATGAGAATGTTATAATTCTGGTTAAATTTATAATTAAATGTTACTAGTAGATTCCAGCCCTTGAAATTCGAGCGCAAATTCTAGGAAATTTTATTTTTTCATTAAATAAAGACCCTAAAAGTATGCTTATCAATTATAGCCAATTCACAAATCAACACAAAAAACAAACTCATTTTTATTACAAACACATTTACAAATTTAATAAACACACACATAGTATTGTATAATTATACCCTATACCACTATGTGGTTTGGGTATAATGACTTTGTGCTGCTGTTTGTAACAACCAAAAATATTTGACCTAGACCCATCTTTAATTATACCGATCGAATCAGAACCGCTTTCTGAGTTGATTTAACAATGTCCGTCCGTCCGTCCGTCCGTCTGTGTGTCCATGTAAAGCTTGTAATCAAACTGCAGGTCGCAAATATGAATATATTTTGACGAAATTTGGTATATAAGCTTTTATCGGCCATGGGATGAACGCTATTGAAATTGGTGAGAATCGGTCCATGTTCAGACCTAGCCCCCATACAAATTACCCATATGAAATCGACATAAATTGCCATAAGATCCAAATTGTCATATAGATCTTACTAAATTGGGATTGTATGCGTTCATTACATCCACTAATGAGTAGTCCAAAAATGATCCCTTTGACCCCATATAGAGCTGCTTCCCGATCTTCACTTAAATCTATTAAAAAACAAAAATATTGCACTGATTTTTCTCAAATTTTGTTTGTACATATTTTTGCAAAATACAAGAGACTTTACCAAACATGATCAGGATCGGTCCATTTTTGGACCTAGTCCCTTTATAGATATAGCATCCGATATGAACTTTTTCATATCTGCAGCCAAAAAAATTAATAAAAATCCCACTCAAATTTGGTTTTTGCTTATTTTCAATGTCCAGTTAGTTGGGCCTAAGAGATAGGGTTTCTAAACGCATGGTATAGGGTATCGTATAGTCGGTCTAGACTGACTATAATTTTCTTACTTGTTTTATGTATGTGTTAGTAGCAACTTTAAATGCAATTTACTCAAAATAGAGGAAAAATTTAAAAATCTGTAAATCTGCAAATCGGCTAAAAAGAAATACCTTTCAAATAATATACGTTTGGTCAAAATCGGGATAAAACCGTAGAACAAAACATCGGTCACAAGAAATCGCTTAGCCTATTAATATTATAGATGTGCCAATGTACTTCAATATCAAGTATTACAGCTCTGTCGTGTACGGTAATGCATTATTTTTCAAGTTCATTAGTTGGTCACGACTTCTAGAACCTCGTTTACGCAGAATTGTCCACCAAGTAATTACAGATAATTCATATTATGCGCATTCGGAAAATATCTTGTTATCAATGTTGTTTGATGATAGCAAAGAAAAGCGCGACTGTGCTATAAAGAAAATTCTACGCTATCGAACCGATGTTGACGACTCAACGGGTATAAACTTTAATTGAACAAGTTACACGGAAATGATCAATTTGAATAATATAAATAACGTATTTGAACCACCATTCACGCGAAGCATTTCGTACGATACATTGAAAGAATATTTAAATCAAGATGATCCACCGTTTAATGATCCAAAAATTCCATCACACATACAAGGAACGGAACGACACGTTCAATTGCTAGCTAGCGTTTCCAAACGCGTTATACCGGAAAATGTAGAGGCTGTTATGGCGACGACATTAGAGTGCCGTGCGAAATTGCCCAGACTTGAAAGCAAAAAATACTTCAAACAATATTTTTTTTTAGTTTCTTTTTTATTACTAAGTTAAATTCGTCTTTTCATTTACATATGTTCTGACTAAATAAATTTCTAAAGAGAAAAATAAATTCCAAAAAGAAAAAAACATACCCATTACGCTGATTTTTCATGTAAAGTGCCAAAAATGGTGATTTTTTAAATGTTTGTATGGGAAACCCCCAGGGGGTTCCAGGGGGTCGATGAAACATTTGGACTCGATTGGGGCACTCTAAATGGGTCAAAGTGAGACTGACAGACAGACAGGTCAAAAGTCGGGACATCAGAATTCGTTTTAGAGGTATGGTTCCTCGGGCAAGTTTCTTATTTTGATCCCTAGAATACGATTTTCCTTGTCACTTGGGCGATTTTTAAATCGACCCGCTCTATGATATAGGGTGTAGGGTATAAATATACCCTGTACTAAGTGCTTTGGAAAAGACCTGAGGTTAAAAATTGACATCATGAACCAAAATATATATTTGTCTACTTGAGATCTTTAGTTTGCGTACTTTCTTTATACGTACTGACAAGACGGACATCGTTAAACCGACTAAGAAAGTGATTCAAAGTCGGCCGGTATAATAAGTGATGCGTTTGGGTAAAGTATTATCGATTGTTACAACAATCAACACAAACTTATTTAATACTTTTTTGCAATATTTCGCCACTTTGATTAACTTAATTTTTTGTGTTGCACTTAAATTTTTTTTTTCTTTCTCATTTTTAAAAAAAAATTTTTTTTTTCTTCATTTATTTAAAATAAATATTTATGTGTAACTACCTATAAATTTTGAACAAAATTATTTTTTTTTTTAAACTTAAATTATTAAAATTATTCTTTAATTATGTCATATAATATTATGCTTTTTTATTTTATGTTAAATTAAATAACACCTTCTGTCTTAACTTTATCTCCCCAGTACTGTAATATTAATAAGATATATTTCTTGTTGTACTGCATTCTTCAAATAAATAATTAATTAAAATTAATTAAATTAAATATGAAAAATTGATTTTGATATAAAAAATAAATAATCTAACCCGTAAAAACAAAGTTTTTATTAAAACTCTTTCTTTCCTTATGCATATGAGTTTTGAATCTCTCCGTGACTGTGTGTGACTTTGCGTGACTATTTTGAAATTAATCTTTGGTCAAAAGTCTAAGGACAAAGTTTCAGATCGATCAGATGAAGGGAAGTGAGGTTTCAATCTCTCCGTGACTGTGCGTGACTAAGTCAAGTTAATCTTTTTTCACAGCGAGTATATCGACCAAGTTTCAGATTGATTGGATGAGGAGAAATCCTTTTTAAATCTCTCCGTGACTGTGCGTGACAATGCGTGACTGTGAGTGACTAAGTCAAAGTTAATCTTTTTTATTACAGCAAGTGTATGGACCAAGTTTCAGATCGATCAGATGATGGAAAATGAGATTTAGATCACTCCGTGACTGTGCGTGACTAAGTCAAAGTTAATCTTTTTTCACAGCAAGTCTATCGACCAAGTTTCAGATCGATCGGATAAGAGAAAATGGGTTTTAAATCACTCCGTAACTGCGTGACTGTGCGTGACTATGTCGAAGTTAATCTTTCTTTACAGCAAGTATATCGACCAAGTTTCAGATTGATTGGATGAGGGGAAATCCGGTTTAAATCTCCCAGTGACTGAGCGTGACCATGCGTGACTCCGCGTGACTAAGTCAAAGTTAATCCTTTTTCACAGCAAGTGTATGGACCAAGTTTCAGATTGATGGGATGAGGGGAAATGGGTTTTAAATCACTCTGTGACTGTGCGTGACTATGCGTGACTGTGCGTAAATGTCAAAGTTAATCTTTTTTCACAGCAAGTCTATCGATCAAGTTTCAGATCGATCGGTCTCAGTCTCCCTGACTGAGCGTGGCTAAGTCAAAGTTAATCTTTTCTTCACAGAAAGTGCATGGACCAAGTTTCAGATCGATCGAATGAGGGGAAATGATTTTTAGGTCCGTGACTGTGCGTGACTACGCCAAAATTAATCTGTAGTCAAAACAAGACTATAGGCCAAGTTTCAGATCAATTGGATAAGGGGAATGGGGCTGAGCCACGACAGATAGACAGACAGAGAGTATGAGTTAAAAGAAAGAATTTTAAAAATACAAATTTGTAACAGAAATACGTAAATATCAAAACAAGTGAAACTAATGATGTATATTAAATTTAAACAAATCGAAAGTTCGATTCTTCTTAAGCTGACAAATTACAAAAACTAACCAAAAAATTTGTATTTCCATTTAATGTTTACTTTATAAGATTAATAAGCATTCTTATAAAAATTTGCAATGTGTTTTAAAAATCATTTTCAAAAATAAAAATTACAAATCAATTGAAATTTTATTAAATCTAATTTACAAGCTATCCTCCTAATAATTGAATATATCTGACCCCAAGTCCAAAAGAGTTTATGGGGTCATATTATTATTTTTTTTTTTTTTTTTAAACCCTAGGCTTTAAGATGTAATATAACATTTAAAAGTGGAAAACTGATTAATTTTTGATACAAAGTACATTTACTGAATATTTCACAAAAATCTAATTTTTCTCGAAATCCGCAAAAAAAATCATTGTTAAAAAAATTATAGCAGTTAATCTTTAACATGTGTTTAACAAACCCTATAAGTGCCAGATCCATTTTTTTAAAATATTGTTTAAGAAAATTTTAATTTTCAAAATTTTATCAAAAAAATTACCCATTTTCGGACTCATTTCTCAATAGGTTAACAACGTGGTAATAAAACAATACTTCATATCTAACTATTTCTAGGTGTAGAGACAAAAAAAAAAAAAAAATATGGCGTTAATCAATTTCTTAAAGTTGAAAAAAGTGCCGTCAAATTTCATTACCTAGTGTTTTTTTTTGGCACAAAAGTGGTCTGGGGCATTTCGCTATTCCTTGTCGAGTTTTTATTCGATTTTGAAGTTATATAGCTTTTCGAAAAGATTATTTAATACTGAAATCGATTCATATAACAAACTAAACTGTAGAACGAAATTTTCGTAAAATCTGAAAAAAAAGTCGTATTTTCCACATATAAACACACTTGAAATTTCCAATCGATTTCCGGTGCGAATTGTCGTTATCCGATTGTCCCCAAACTTCACATTTACTAGTTTTATATAGAAAGGAAACAAACTGGCCCCCGACACTCCCCAAAATCGCATTTTCTTTTTTAAGGACCACTCAAATATATATTAAAGTAAGGGTTATTAAGCTTAGTGAATTATTTTTGTAAAGTCTAATTTTGTTTGATTTTCGGTGATTTTGTAGGACACATTAACACGTTATGTATAGAAAAAATATTTTACATGGTTACTCTTTCTATTTCTAATCTGAGAGTTTTTCTACAAAACAAAACCTTAAAATCATCAAAACATTATAAATTATACATAAAAAACATCTACATAAAGAAAACTTTAGATGTTATTAAGTGAAAAACTTATTATTTTTCTATAAAAATTAATTTTAGAGTACTCTTACATAGAAAGCGTTGCAAAGAAGTTACCAAAACAAATTAATTTTTATTATAATCGTTAAAATTTATTTCATTTATTATTAATATCCAGTTAGAGACAAGGCGCCTAGTTCAATTGTTGAAAAAATATGAAAATATTCCTTCAAATATGATACTTCTATAGGAAAAATACTTTTCTCAGAAAAGGTACTTATTTAAGAAAAAGTACCCTTCTAATATAAGTACTTTCTTAAGAAAAGCTACTCTTTCAAGAAAATGTACTTTTTCGGGAAAGGTATATTTTTAAAATAAATGCACTTTTTGATGAAAATGCATCTTTTAAGAAAACGTACTTTTTAAGAAAAGGTACTTTTTTAAGAAAACGTACTTTTTTAAGAAGAGATACTTTTTTAAAAAGGTAATTTAATTTAATTTTTAACAAATAAGGTTTTAAAAAAAAGGTTCTTTTGTATTAAGAAAAAAAATGCCTTTGTAAAAATTTAATTTTTTAAGAAAAGAAAATTTGTTAAAAAAAAAAGAATTTTTTTAAATAAATTTACATAAAAAAAACTTAAAAAATACTCTTTTAAGAAAAGGTACTTTTAAAAAAATTACTTTTTAACATAACAAGGTCGTTTTTTATAAAAAAGTACTTTTTAATGAAAGTACATTTTTAACATAAGGTTCTTTTTTATAAAAAGGTACTTTTGAAAAGTAAGGAGTTTTTTGATTTTTTTTTAACTTAAAAAGTAGATTTTTAAGAAAAGGTAATTTTAATAATGGTACTGCAAATAAAATTCCTACTACTTTTTCATGAAAAGGTAATTTTTTTTTTTAAGAAGTTACTTTTTTAATATGGATACTTTTTTAAAAAAAGATTAATTTATAAAAAAAAGTACTTTTTTAAGAAAACATACTCTTTAAAAAAGGTAAAGGTACTTAAAAACAAGTAAGAAAATTATAGTCGGTCTAGACCGACTATACGATACCCTATACCATGCGTTTAGAAACCCTATCTCTTAGGCCCAACTAACTGGACATTTTGAATAAGCAAAAACCAAATTTGAGTGGGATTTTTATTAATTTTTTTGGCTGCAGATATGAAAAAGTTCATATCGGATGCTATATCTATAAAGGGAATAGGTCCAAAAATGGACCGATCCTGATCATGTTTGGTAAAGTCTCTTGTATTTTGCAAAAATATGTACAAACAAAATTTCAGAAGAATCAATGCAATATTTTTGTTTTTTAATAGATTTAAGTGAAGATAGGGAAGCAGCTCTATATGGGGTCAAAGGGATCATTTTTGGACTACTCATTAGTGGATATAATGAACGCATACAAACCCAATTTGAGTAAGATCTATATGACAATGTGGATCTTATGGCAATTTATGTCGATTTCATATGGGTAATTTGTATGGGGGCTAGGTCTGAACATGGACCGATTCTCAACAATTTCAATAGCGTTCATCCCATGGCCGCTAGAAGCTTACATACCAAATTTCGTCAAAATATATTCATATTTGCGACCTCCAGTTTGATTACAAGCTTTACATGGACCACAGACGGACGGACGGACATTGTTAAATCAACTCAGCAAGTGGTTCTGATTCGATCGGTATAATTAAAGATGGGTCTAGGTCAAATATTTTTGGTATAAAAATTCTCTAAAAAAGTACTTATTCAAACAGGTATTTTTTTAAAAAAGCAACGTTTTTAAAAAAGGTACTTTTTTAAAAACATAAATTTTTAAATTAATTAAAATTTAAAAAAATGACTTTTAAGAAAAATGTACTTTTTAACATAAGGTCCCTTTTTAAAAAAATAATTTTTTATAAAAAGTTACTTTTTAAAAGTAAAGTATTTTGTTTTTTAATATTTACTTTTATTTAAGTACATGTTTAAAAAAAAGTATTTTTCTAAACAAAAGGTACCTTTTTAAAGTCGTTTATCTTTCGAAAACAAAATGGTTAATATTTTTCCCACTAGCTAAAATTTCCCATACGAATCGGGCGATAGTTACCGAAAACTAATAAAGCAAAATGTTTGACAAAATGCCTTTGACGCGTTACAATATAATAGTTTATATAATAAACATACCTCTGTTTGCCTTTGTATATCACGTGTTATAATCGGTAACCAATCATTTGGAAAGTTACGATGCCAAGTTGCTGAGTCTGGTACAACTGATGGCAGGGGTTCATCATCTTCAATTTCTGTCTCAGCAGTAGGAGCCGTAGGTTCAGTCATTTCAACATCGGTATCCATGGGCTGGGGATAAAAACAAGATGGTGGTGAGACAAATGTCTGACAAAATTTCAACGTTAACAATGAGGTTTTGTTTTCTTTAATATTATAAAATAATTACCACTTGCACATTGTTGATTGGACTTATAGATGAAGATGAAGTACGAAGAACAAGAAATTGTTCAGCATCGACTTCGTCGGTAGCACTGGGTATACTTGCATTAAAATAGATTGTTAAAAAATCAAAAACATCGCCATTTAAATCTGTAAAGAAATAATATAAATTCAGTCAGGGCAAAAACTATTTTAAATTTTGTTGTTTAGGTATCTTTTAGAGCACTTGGATTGTGAGATATAATATACTAAAAATTGTTTCTCACCAAATTCAATATCTTTAATCTCAATATTAGTTTCGGTTATTTAAAAAAAATCAAAAGAATATTTTATATAAAATTTGAGATACTTTTTTAAAATCAAAACGGGACATCAGACATACATGTGATGATTTCAGAAATACAATTGAAATGATCTTGGAATACTGTTTAATTATACAATTCTTTAATCAAACATTAAAGTAATGTTTATCTTTGTTCCAAGTATTTAATAATAAGAAAACTTAAACTCAATAAAATCTATAATCTGTTTTTCTATTCTGTCATAAACATTAGGACGTCTTACAGAAAAAATGTGTTTTGCGGTTATATTCGGTTATATAAGTTATATTCGGCTGTGTGGATTGTTTGGTACCTCCACATGGGTTGTACGTTTACATTAATATTTCGATGTATGCGCTATTTAAAACAAATGCAAACAAAATATTTTAAAAAGTAAACAATTTGAAACACATAATGCCGAAATATTACAACAAACACACGGGCATATCTTGGCACAATGATGCCCAATTAACCCCATCTTCAATAGCAACTTGCTCGAAATAATGACAGAAAATATTATCGTACATTTATCCAGGTAAATAGATTATTTTGTGAATGAGCGAGTTTTCGACAGACAGACGTACGGGCGGACCCTCTTATATTTAGTTTTTTTCAGTATTTTTCACAAATCTTCCAAGAAACCGTATAAATACAAATAATTCTTATCATCTGAAAGGTTTTTTGGAACGTTATGTTATAAATGTTGAAGTATGTCCTCATATTAGGGATATTAAATAAGAGATTTTAATTTTTATGGGTTTTGTAGGAAGATGTTCAGACTTTCTAGATCAAATTAGAATCAGGCAAGTTATTAGGAAAACTTTATCAAAAATATTTAATATTGCGACAAATATTTATTTTTCAAATATTTATCAAGCACTGTATTAAGTGTTTAATAAGCACCAAGGCAAACTATCAATAATGTCATACAATTTAAATTTTAAGCATATTACAAAAATTCTTACATATAATGAAAGTATGAAAAATTCTTACACAATGAAAGTTCAGCAAAGAAGTAAAATTATGAATTTCCGGAAGTAAAATATAAGAATCTTTATATGGAAATTTTTTTACTTTTGCCACAACATGTTTTAAGTTGTATAATCTTTCTTCCGATTATTCGTGTTCTTTGGCAAAAACAATATTTAAATCCATAGAGTCCAAGGGATACGTGAAAAAAGGTTGTAAATCAAAAAAAGTTTTTGCTTGAAATTTCTCCTCATTTACGATATTAGTTATCCTAAGAAAGTTTTTGTCATTTGTCAAACAAATGTTATCTGGAGTTTTGGTGCTAAAATTGCCCAATGATAAAAATTTTGACTCTGCTGACCATTTTTATACCTAAGGCCCAAAATTTGATTTTTATGAACGATATTATAGTTTGAAAATTTATTAAAAATTTGTTAGGATGTGTATCTTGGCATTATAATACTTTATTTTATTTTTCGCATAAAGTTTTCAAAACTATATGCATTATATAATATTTGATTTTGAAAGTTACTGCTTGACCTCGAGCTGTCGTTAGAGGATAATATAGATTGCAATATTTTAACAATCAAGCAATTAAAAATTAAACAGTCAACTTTGGAAGAACGACAAATTGTTATTAACAACCTAAACGCGAAATTGCAAATATTGTCAAAAAATTAAGTCAACGGTCCATGACTAAAACGATATAAGGAAAACAAAAGGATATCAAATAAAAAACGTGTGCTACCAAGAAAGGAGCTTAGCTTATAAAAAGATCCTTTAACAATAGAGAAAAATAGAAAATAACTCCTGAATTTCGCACGAGCGCACATGTCAAAGGATATTTTATTTTCGAGCACGGTAAACTTAATTTGTAATGTTTTGTAAATTACTTTGTCTTCACGGAAGAAAGGAAATTTAATTTGTTTGAGTTCGATTTATGTACGGCTATTAGGAATTTTATCATCAAATCAGGTGTGAAAAATTTTCAATTCATTGCATGTATGTATGTACATTAGGGTTGCCCTTCATTATATGGAGGGGAAAAAGTGTTCAAACTGTCTCACCCCCTAGAAATATGCGAATAGCAAAAAAACTGAGAAATGCAAAGTTTTGGGCCAATCAAAAAACGTTTAGTCGTGACGCAAAGCGATTGAAAATTTCAAGTGTGTTTATATGGGGAAAATATTACTTTTTTTTTCAGATTTTACGAAAATTTCGTTCTATAGTTTAATTTTTCCGACAAGCTGTTATATAATTCGAGATCAGTATTAAATTATCCTTTCAAAAGGCTATAAATCTTCAAAATCGAATAAAACCTCGCCAAGAAATAGCAAATGCCCCAGACCACTTTTGTGCCAAAAAAAAACTAGGTCATGAAATTTGATGTCATTTTTTTCAACTTTGATAAATTGATTAAAGCCATCATTCTTTTTTGGTCTCTATACTTATAAGTACTCAGATATGAAGTATTTCATTACCACGTTGTTAACCTATTACGCATTGAGACCGAAAATTGGAAATTTTTTTGATAAAATTTTTAAAACTCCTTTTGCAAGTTTGAAAAAATTTTCTTAAACAAAATTTAAAAACATCACTCTAAGGTTTTATTAAATACATGTTGCAGATTAACTGTGTGAATTTTTAAGTAAATCCCTCCGCCAGAATTTTTTTGACAAGGATTTTATTTTTGCGGATTTCGAGAAAACTTGGATTTTTGTGAAATATTCTGTAAATGTACTCTTTCTAAATACTCTACATCAAAAATTCATCACTTTTCTACTTTTAAATGTTTTATTTTATCCTAATAGCCTAGGGTTTCGGAAAAAAATAATATGACTCCATTAACCCTTTTGGAATTGGGGTCACATATGACCCCAAGCTAATAAAAGACAATTTATGCAAAAAATTCAAATATTTGGTAAGTGCTGTCCAATTTTTAGATGCGACGCTTAAAATATAATAACCAAATGTGTAGAAGTTTCGTTCCAAAAATTTTGGATAAATCCGAGAACGTTAACCCATAATTTGCCAAGGCTAGCTTTGGATTTTAAGATATTTTTAAATAAAAATTACCGAAAACGAGTTTTTCTATTAAGCTCGATGAAACCACTATTTAGAATTTAAGAAAAATAATTCGGTTAATTTTTTTTTTATTTAACCCTTCAGTGCTCCTGAGATCAAAATTATCCATTGTGATATATCTCTGGTGCAATTGTCTGCTTATTGCTCGCGAATATAAATTAAAACAACTTTTAACCAATTTTGTTAAAAATATCTAATAAAACCCACAAATAGGAAAATTTCAAAATTATTATAAAATGTTTATTTGTTTGAATTATATTTACTAAATTTTGGTAAATAGTATTTTTATTTGCAGATTTTAAATATTATTTAATTAATTTTTCTTTTATGGCACAAAAGTGGTCTGGGGCATTTGCTATTTCTTGGCGAAGTTTTATTCGATCTTGAAGTTTTATAGCCTTTTGAAAGGATAATTTAATACTGATCCCAAATTATATAACAGCTTGTCGGAAAAATTAAACTATAGAACGAAATTTTCGTAAAATCTGAAAAAAAAAATCATATTTTCCCCATATAAACACTTGAAATTTTCAATCGCTTTGCGCCACGACTAAACGTTTTTTGATTGGCCCAATACTTTGTATTTCTCAGTTTTTTTTCTATTCGCATATTTCTAGGGTTTGAGACCGACAGTTTGAACACTTTTTTTATTAAGGGCCACCCTAATGTACATATAATGGATAAACACATTTATCTCGACATACTGAAGATTCACGTACAGGAAAGTGAGAATATAAAAACGTCTGCCAAAAGCCCTGATCTGAACAATAAAGAACAACTGAAAACAGCATTACAGGAAGAATGGAGTTAAATAACTCCAGAATACGCAACAAAATATTGATTATTCTATTAGAAAATAAATTTTTGATTTTGCACTAATTTCGATGTGATCATATCGCACGCCTAGTTCAAAAGTGACTCAACTCAAAATTTACATTTTTCGGGTTTATATGCTTAAACTATGCACAACACACTTGTTTATCTATAAAAAAAAATATCAGAGTTTTGTTGTTGTTAACTGTTGCTAGCTAAAAAGCAGTTGTGTCTTTATGTTTTAATTATTTCAATTGTCGATTTCTGAATTATGAAAATTTTGAGTTGATTCACTTTTGAACTATGTGTGCGATATGTATAATAAGTGCTATTATTATTTTTTGTTTTTATTTTCTTTGTATTAAATATTAAATTTTTATTTTTCAATGTTCTTTAATAAATGCCTTATTAAATGTTATTGAAAATATTTTGAAAAATGATAAGCAGTTTTCTTATTTAAGGTGTTAAACTTTTTGTGATAACTTGTCCGACTTTCCATGTGAGCTACTGTATATTCGATTTAAGCGATGACTTATTTAATCATATTTCGATATTCGTGTTTATTCCGATTTTAGCTGAATATTTTGTTTTGTCAAGGACATTATTTATTTTATTTTATTTTAAATGTTATTAAACTTATATAAACTAGCAGATTCCAGCCCTCGAAATTCGAGCGCAAATTCTAGGGAATTTTAGTTTTTCATTAAATAAAGACCCTAAAAGTATGCTAATCAATTATAGCCAATTCACAAATCAACACAAAATACAAACTCATTTTGATGACAAGCACATTAACATATTTAATAAACACACACATAGCATTGTATTATTTTATGTATGTGTTAGTAGCAACTTTAAATGCAATTTACTAAAAAAAAAAAGGAAAACAAAAATTAAAAATCTGTAAATCTGCAAATCGGCTAAAAATAACTTCCAAATAATATACGTTTCGTCAAAATCGGAATAAAACGGCAGAACAAAACATCAGTCACAAGAAATCGTCTAGCCTATTAATATTATAGATATAAGACTAATATATAGTATAAAGATACTAGCATTGGCTACCAGGGCCATCAGTTAAGAACATTATTAATATATAAAATTGTTTTGAATTTCATTAGTTTGAGACTAGCTGTCACAGAATACTATAACCTGGTTTTTTTTTTTTGGTATACAGATATGCTCAAATTTCAAAATCGAAAGATTTCGCTGCCTTTAATCAGTGAATTTAATATAATCAGTCTGTACCCTAATTGGCTATAGAAAATAAGCATACTCCAAATTTGTGGGTCATTGCTATAAATTTGATGCCCGCCGATATAATAAAGCCAAATTTGAGAAATATCTTTGTAATACGTCCGTTTTTTGGTAGATGCAAGCGAAGTTCGGGAATCAGCTTTATATGACTAAAATGGTCCTATAGGGTTTATATTTTGGTTACTAATTAGTGGGTGTAATAAGCACATACAAACCAAATTTTACCGAGATTTACTTGCTAATTTTGATCTTAGGGCAATTGAAGTCGATCGCACAGATGTGAATAAAAATACTTTAAATATTCAAAAATTTTACATAAATTCTTATTACAAAATTTGTTGTAAGTTCTCTAAAAATTTGATAAAATTTGCACATTTTTTCTAATACATTATTATTTTTTTCCAGTTTTATGTTTTTGGGTAGAGCATTAAATAGTTTAAACCCCTTGTAAAACAGTAATCTCGGCATATGCGTTGTCGTTACCCTTTGAATTCGCAAATCTTCTGCATTTCGTAGTTCATATGGTTGTACTTCTCCGAAATATTTTATTTGTTCACATAAATATTCTGGGGTATCTCTATTCGTGTATTGAGCTCTAGCCACTGTTTTACATTAATCCATTTGAGATTTCCAAGCACTTCGTTTATTATTAATTTTTAATTATTAATTTTTAAATTTTAATTTATAATTTTTAATTTTTAATTTTTAATTTTCAATTTTCAATTATCAATTTTTAATTTTTAATTTTTAATTTTGAAATTTTGAAATTTTTAATTTTTAATTTTTAATTTATAATTTTTAATTTTTAATTTTGAAATTTTGAAATTTTGAAATTTTGAAATTTTTAATTTTTAATTTTTATATTTTAATTTTGAATTTTGAATTTATAATTTTTAATTTCTAATTTTTAATTTATAATTTTTAATTTTTAGTTTTTAATTTTTAATGTAAAATTTTAAATTTTTGTTTTTAATTTTTAAATTTTTAATTTTTAATTTTAAATTTTTAATTTTTAAAGGGTACTTTTTTAATGTGTACTAGTTGCAAAGAGGATAATTTAAAAAAAGAACTTTTTGTTTTTCTTTTTTAGGGATCATATTTTTTCTTTCATATTGGCGATATATTTTATTATATCGTGATAAAATATATGGCAATACTACTAACATAGCTCATGGCAGTTGTGTTTGTTGGAATGGTTAATAAATTTGCATCATTTTGGTTTTTTTGTGTAACTGTGTATGTTGTTGTACAACAATTATGTTACAAAGAACACACTGAACACAAGAAACACACTGACTTTTTAGAATTTTTTAGAGGTATCTTCAAATTGTAGCTGATATCTTTGCACAATGACTCCCGATTTACCCCATTTTAAATACCAACCCGCTGGAAATAATGACAAACAATATTATCAAAAATGTACATAGGTAAATTGTTTATTAAGTGAATGAGCGCGATTTACACAGACAGACTCTAGTTGTTATAAGGATCAAGAATATATATTTATATATATAATATATATATATATATATATTATATATATTATATTATATATATTATACGTAAACGTATAATGTTTCAGTGAATATCTCTAACATGTGGATTTGCCAGGACATGTACAGCATAAAGTTAAAGGCGCCTCCAAAAAACATTTCACATGATAGTCATATTTCTATATGGTTTCTATGATGGAATGTGAAAAATGTAAAATAAAACTAAAAAAGAGGTAAATCTAATAACGGTCCAGCAGCTCACGGTTATCGTTAAAACCGAAACTTTTTGCTAAATCATCATATTATTTTACTATTTTGAAATAGCAAAATGCACAATTTGTTTTTCCCGATAGTTCAAGACACTCTAAAATACATTATTTAACTTACTTGTTTGCAGGGAATTGCACAATAATCGCATTAGTTGAACCCAAAATATTTCAGCATTATCACGTCCAACACATACATATAAAACACTGTATAAACGTTTTCTAAATTGTTCACAGATTTGCTTTAGTTTCAGCTCAAATTCCTTGAAGTCAACATAATTCCTCTGGACGAGTTCAATAAACAGCGGCATTGTATTTCTCAAAATGTTGTAAAGAGAACCCCGTGAATCATATTCAGGTTTCTCATATTGTGGCAAATACAAAAGAGATTCGCCAAACCACTGGATGGTTCGATTAATGGCCGGAGGTATAGTTTCATCGTTGATAGGCTTGCCTTCGAATATTTGATTATTTAAACAGTGCTTCAATTGTTTGTGTAGGTTACGCCTTACAGAATCGGGCGAAGATGAAGCTGGTGACGATGAGGTAGGGTTGCTGGACACTTCAGCTGCTGGTGCATCAAGACCGCCAAACATTTCACGCATTACCAGAAACGGCAGAAGATTAGGATGTGCTACATTTTCGGTATTGGCTGCGCGTGGTGCATCGTTATTGGCTACATGTGGTGCATTTGTCATTGTTGAACCTACTATACGAGATGAAGGAGTTCGCATCCGTTGTAATGGTCGTCGTGTAATAATATTTGCTAATATATTAGAATTTTTTTTTCCACAAAATACAAAAGAATATTAAGGAGGCGATGCAATGAATAAGTGGGAGGTGCGGAAGGTTTGTGTAAGGAATAGAAAGGTTATGGAATCAAATGCTCAATTATTGACAACATATTGGATAAATTTCAAAGTCTACTCATTGATAGGATAAAATAAAAAAAAAAAAGAATTTGATGAATTATAAGCATGAGATACCATCACCGAAACTGCTCACTTATTTATAGGGTATTCAAAAAATCAGCTTTTTCGAAATTCTACCGCTTAGAAGTAGAAAATCAATCGTTTTCAACTGAGCTTCTTTGAATACACTATTTTTGAAACAATACACACACATGATAAATATATTTTTCCTAGATAAAACTCTAACTTACCAATTCCCGGAGGATTGCTACGATTAGGTGTAGCTGTAGAAGATGCCGGATTTGCATTAGAACCGTTTTCGCTATTTGCAGCATTAGTGGGATTTTCTGGTTCGCTTATATGATGACTATTACATGGCAAAAAACGATCAAATGATGATACATTATTACTGGGTAATACACGACCATTCCAACCCGGCGGCATACCCAAAACAGGAATATTACCAAAGTGTACTTGCGGACGTGATGTTGACCGCGTTTGCGTAGACGTTGTTGGTAGAGTTGCTGTTGTAACTCGTGCCGGATTGTTTGCAGTATTTGAAGCTGTTGAAGAAGTTGAATTTGAAGTAGTATTAGTGCTATCATTGTCATTTGTAGTAGCATTTGTTGCATTATTTTCGCTATTGTTTATAGTTGTAGTGGTTGAAGTCTGAGAAGCTTGATCCCCACTATCACCACCACCAGCAACACCAACGCCACTACTAGCGCTAACACCGATGGGCACATCAATTGAAACGACATTTGGGCTATTTATATGAACATGAAATTCCGTATCGAAAGGTGCTGCACTTACCACATCTTGCAGTAAGCGTGCTACTTGGCGTTGTAAATTGCCTGTGGTTGGATTATCAGAAAATAATACAAATTTATTTAATCTGTACGCACATAGATAAAGAAACAAAAATCTTGTCAATTAACTTTTTTAGTAACTGTTAACAGCTAAATGCATGGAAGAGGGTTTAACAGTTAGAAGCAGATTAATGGTTATATAATTCAGATATCGTTGCCAGTTATTGTTTAAGTACATCAAATAGATGGAAACTATATAAAAAAAAAATTATCAAAATAATGGACTAAGGGATGAGCCCAAAAACGAGTATATACTAAGGACTGCGCACATAAAAATTTCAACATAAATAAATCGCAATAACTTTTAAACGAAATAATCGATTTGATTAAAAATTACAACTCATTGGAGGTTATGTTTATTAAATGAACACATTATATATTATTTTGCAACATTGTTTTGTAGGAACATATTTTAAGCTTTTTGGAAAAAAGAGGGAGATCGAATTAATCTTAACATTAATTTTTTCGCAAGAATTATTTGATTTTTTTTAATAAGTTGTCTTTGAAAAATATGTCAGTTATTATGTTTAATGACAACCCTGTTCATTTGTTATTAGTTGGATAAAAAAAAGTGTGATGGAATAGAAGTAAATGCGAAACTTCTTTCTTTTCAACAAAATCCAACTTGGTCCTACAAAAAATTAGCCAAAGAATCAAAGGTTTGACGTCAGACTGTTTTCAATGTTATTAACTTTAAAAAATCTGTCAGTAATTATGTTTAATGACAACCCTGTTCCTTTGTCGTTAGTTTAGTTAAAATGGAAGATGAAAAAGAATTGCGTACAAAAATTATTAAATATGTTCAACAAAATCCAACTTGGTCCTACAAAAAGTTGGGCAAAGAATTAAAGATCTGCCGTGAAACTTTTTCCAATGTTATTAGAAACTATCAGGAGAATTTGAACACTGTTTGGGAAGAAAGAAACATCCACATGATGTCTTTAAGGCCAAGAAAATTGGAAGCATTTTGAAAAGAGCTCCCAACACATCCGGTTAGCTCAGTGCTCGAACTATTTGGTGCAAAAAGTTAAAGCCAATGTAGGATTGAAAACATACAAAGTCCAAAAATTTTGAGGCCAAAAACAGAGCAAGGAAATTGGAATATTTCATAAAAAAATACTCCTACTGAATAATGGACGACGAAACACATATATGTATGTACTGGCAATATTTACGTGGCAATATTTTTATATTTATCTAAGACGTTCTTTATAATATTTAATAATCTGGGACACGGTTTACTGTGAAAGCTTTGCCTCATAAGCGATAACTAATAATTAACGTAGTTTCCTTTCTATTTTAAAGTAAAAAATTATCATTAAATATTGATAATATTTAAAAAATTGTATACCTAACCTTAATTCAGTAAACTTTTACAAGTGAAAATATACACTTGTCGCAAAACTCTGCATATAAATACATATTTTATCCATTTTGACATTCATAGGTGTGGACATACGCATTTAAATTCTATACAATTTCTTTTTGGAAACGCTGTTGATTTCAAACTTGAATTTCATTAATTTTATTTTGATTGTGTGCGTCAAGTTTAGTGTATTTTTTTTTTTTTTTTGTTAATATTAATACAATACAACAACAAACGGCGAAAAGAAAGAAACTACTTTCGAAAAGTAGTTATCAAGTCATCAAATGAAGGGAAATCTATGGGAAAAGTAAGTGAAATCGTTAATTTATCAATATCTACAGCTATGAAAGTTTGCCATGTACGGGACGTCCACGAAAGCTTGGTGAAATATTAAGGCTTAAAATTCTGAGAAAGTCATAGAAAATTCTAAAAAAGGTTGCGTAGAACTGAAAAATTATATAAAAAACAAACCCATAAAAACCAAGTTTTTATTATACTCCCTTTATTTGTAAATTAATTTACCATCATGTAATTAAATAATTGATTGACTGAAAATATCTGTCAAAAATCGAAAAATTTTTTTCCAAATTTTTTTTTTTTTTGGCAAAAAAATGTGTCAGATCATTTTATAGTCGCCCCGAGTCTGCCTGCAAAGTTTCAGCCCGATTGAATCATGGGAAAAGGTTACAAATCGATCCAAAATTTTGTCGACAAGCAGGCACTATGAGTTAATATGTATAAAGGGAGTAAAAAGAATAGGGAGTTTATGTCCATAGTGATACAGTTAAGTGTGCGAAGTTAGCCCCCCATTTTTGGAAATACAATTTTTTGAAGATTGTTCTGAATTGTTCTAGGATTGTTCCACAGTGTTCCAAACGATGAGTTTCTAAAATGTAATTTATACCGGTAAATCGAAAAAAACGAATTTTAAGCTTTGCCCCCTACTTTTGGAAAACAAATATTTGGCTGTTGTTCTAGGTTGTTCTAGTTGTTCTAAATCCAAATAAAATCCAATCCAGAAATAAAAATCCATTCATTTCCGACGTCATATGGGGTTTATTTTTGGACAACTGATAAATGGATGTAATAAACACACACAAACCCAATTTGACCGAGATCTATATGATAATTTGGACCATATGGCAATTTAAGTCGATTTCATAGGTGTCATTTGTATGAGGACTATTTCTGAACATGCACCGATTTTCGCCAATTTCAATAGCGTTCATGCTATGGCTGATAGAAGCTTACATACCAAATTTCAAAAATATGTTGACATTTCCGACCTGTAGTTTGATTACAAGGTTTACATGGACACAGAGACGGACGGGCGGACGGACATCGCTAAGTCGACTCAGTGATTCTGAGTCGATCGGTACAATAAAAGGTGTGTCTACCAAATATTTTTGGTAGTTACAATCATCAGCATGGTATAGGGTACAAAAAAAGTAAAGAGGATATTTTAAAGTTGGTTAAGTCGATGTCAAATCGGCAGACAGAGGTTCTAAAGCACAAAGGGCAGTTACTAACTTAAACAATATTTAATGAAAATTTAGTTTTTTGTATTAATATTTGAAATGTACAAATATTTTTTCTTATGATTTTTTTTACGTTTTTTACCTGCATAAAATTTGTTAAAGATCATAAAGCTTAAATAAACAAAAACAAAATTTAGCTTAGTTAATTATACCCTATACCACTATGTGGTTTGGGTATAATGACTTTGTGCTGCTGTTTGTAACAACCAAAAATATTTGACCTAGACCCATCTTTATTATACCGATCGAATCAGATTCACTTTCTGAGTTGATTTAACAATGTCCGTCCGTCCGTCCGTCCGTCCGTCTGTGTGTCCATGTAAAGCTTGTAATCAAACTGCAGGTCGCAAATATGAATATATTTTGATGAAATTTGGTATATAAGCTTTTATCGGCCATGGGATGAACGCTATTGAAATTGGTGAGAATCGGTCCATGTTCAGACCTAGCCCCCATACGAATTACCCATATGAAATCGACATAAATTGCCATAAGATCCAAATTGTCATATAGATCTTACTCAAATTGGGTTTGTATGCGTTCATTACATCCATTAATGAGTAGTCCAAAAATGATCCCTTTGACCCCATACAGAGCTGCTTCCCGATCTTCAGTTAAATCTATTAAAAAACAAAAATATTGCACTGATTCTTCTCAAATTTTGTTTGTATATATTTTTTCAAAATACAAGAGACTTTACCAAACATGATCAGGATCGGGTCCATTTTTGGACCTAGTCCCTATATAGATATAGCATCCGATATGAACTTTTTAATATCTGCAGCCAAAAAAATTAATAAAAATCCCACTCAAATTTGGTTTTTGCTTATTTTCTATGTCCAGTCAGTTGGGCCTAAGAGATAGGGTTTCTAAACGCATGGTATAGGGTATCGTATAGTCGGTCTAGACCGACTATAATTTTCTTACTTGTTTTTTCTTATTTTTTCGTAGTATGACAGTTTACGGATACTTTTTCGAGCCAGTGTATAACTTTAAATATTTAAATATGTAATTTTTATTGACCTATACAAAATACTTCTAAAGTTGTATTTCATAAAAGTCTTTAAATGATTTTTTGTTTGTGTGTATCATCGTTTGGTGGAACATTTCTTTTTGACCCGATCCTGATTTTTAGACCAATGATAAGATTCTACTAATACTGTTTAATGGCTTTTGATACAGTGTGAGTGATATGTGATTTTGGTCTCTTTCGTTAATTTTTTGTTAGATCAAATTGGGGATTTTGTTAAAAGTTATAAAATTTGTTGCTCACAATTTTGTTTGGTTTTCGATTTTGTTAAAAAAAAGTTTGTTAATATTTAAAACGATATTTTACAAAATTTTAATATGTTAGAAAAACAACTGTTAATTATTAAAACTTTAAAATAAACGAAACACAACAACCAATAGTAGTGATAGAACATACGCTCTAAATACATGGCACGGCTAGGTTGTAGAACAATTTCAAGGGTACCACCACCTTGAGCAGGGACTTTTTCGATTGATCAGCAAAAAAAAAGAGTTTTTTTTACATAAAACAAAAATTTAACTAATATTATTGATAATATGGTATGGAAATAACTTACCTCTACCCACGCTAGCATTGTTGTTTGAGCCATTTGTAATGGTGCCATTATTATTTTCGGGAACGCTTAAATTTAAAGTCGGTGGCCAAGTGACTGGATCATCAATGGGATCATCGACAGTAGAATTATTAGCGTTACTTGAAGAAGTAGAAGAGCCTGAAATTGAATTACTACGACTGGAACCAGCACCACTTGCTGTAGCATTATTATCACTGCTGTTAGTGGTAGCAGCTGTAGCTGATGTAGTTGTTGCACTGCCCGTATTGTTTGTTGTTAAACGAGGTTGCTGCTGCTGTTGTTGCTGTTGATGCTGACGTAATGCTGCTGGTATCATAGTAGGAGTTAGGAAATTGTTAGAACTAACATAACCACTTTGTTCTACTAAAATGGGGCGACAAGTTAAGTATCTGGGTGAGCCTTGGGAAACATCCAACATTAAGTCGGAGATGGCATGTTGAGCATGCGACATATAATGGAATGCTTCAGAAACACGGTCAAACAAACGTTGGGCATTTACACGACCATCATTATCCTAAGTTAAAAAAGGAAATAAATTAAAAAAAAAAAATAATATGGTTTCTTTATGTTTCTTTAGAAGTTTTTCAAGAAAACGAAAGTTTGGATTAATTAAAAATTGATTTTGAATGCTTATTACATGCGTTAATTTTTTTTTAATTGTTAGATATCTTAAAGAAAATTTAATTCCCGATTTAAATTATTTTATATGAAACTAATCTTTTTTTCATGTATTTTTTTTTTAAAGTACAATAGCTTACATTTTCGTCAAAGATTGGTTCATTTTGTAACAAATCATGATATTGTTCAATGAAGGGATTAAGACGGTTTTGAACATTACGCATTTGTTCGATAACCGCAGCTAGAACTGGAGTTCCTGTACGACGTCTCAAATTATCATTAGTGCCATCATCGTTAGTGGTAGAAGCAGCATTATCATCAGTGGGCACAGATGACGCAGCTGCAGTTGTTGGTGATGCTTGTGTTGAATTGTTATTACTTTGCTCATTTGTTGGTGTATCTTCATCATCATCGATAATATCATCAATCAGTACAGATGCGGCAGCAGTAGAGGAATTTTCTTCAACTGCAGGTGCAACGGCACCATCAATTATCGCACCAGCTTCAGCATCAACATCAGCATTTGCTGTAGCAGCAGCATTGTTACCCTCATTTTCGTTGGAGCTATAAACAGTTGGCAATTGAACCAATGTCACATTTGTATTACCGCTATTACGCAAAGCAGCTTGTACGGCACCCTGAACCATTTCAACAATCTGTTGACTCTGTGGTATGTCGGAGGTAATGCCCACCTCAACTACAGTCGATTCCATGGTCCAACGACCACGTGCCAAAATATCAAGTGATTGATTATTTAAACCCTGATATAAAAATGTATGTAATGAACAAATGCTCCTAAAATACTGTGATATTTTCAGTTAATGCTTACCCTAGATGGATCTTCTAGATAAGCGGCAATGTTATTGGCACAATCCAACATATGACGGGCCACAGTAATGCGATTCATACAAAACGAAGAGGATGCAGCAAATGGATTTACAGCTGCTTGTCCATTGGTCTATAAAATAATAGATAAAGTATAAACTAATAAAATACAGTCGATGTTTTATTTATAATAATATAATCTCTGTGTAATCTTAATTAATTTTTATTATCTGCTATATCAAATTTTAGGAGGCAAATTTTTTTGAGTTTTAATTCAATGCCAATAACATTTAATAAAACTAGCAGATTCCAGCGCTCGAAATTCGAGTGCAATTTCTAGGCAGCTTTATTTTTCAACTTAGCCAATTCACAAACCAACACTTCTATGGTTTATTATTATTGTGAATAACATACTCATTAACGAACACATTAACAAATTTAATAAAACACACATAGCATATGTATAATTTTATATATGTGTTAGTAGCAACTTTAAGTGCAATTTACTCAAAATAAAGGAAAAAATTTAAAAATCTGTAAATCTGCAAAACGGCTAAAAAGAAATACCTTGCAAATAATATACGTTTGGTCAAACTCGGGAAAAAACGGTAGAACTAAACATCGGTCACAAGAAATCGCCTAGCCCATTAATATTCACCCATATTCTAATTGTCGACGTCGACACAAAACGACGTCGTCTTCTGTCATCTTTTAAAAATTGGTATTCTAGTTGTCGTTATCGACATGTAGCGATTACTGTTGACAAAAATTTGGTATTCTGTAAGAAATTTTAATGACGTTATTGTGTTGAGACGACTTTGATTTTGTCGTCGCCATTTTTGGTAACGACATTTTGAAGTAAAGTGTAAAAAAAAATAATAAAATGGAAAAAACTGAAAAAATTAAATTAACGAACTCGAATCAATTTGAGAAACTTGTGGAAGAGTTGCAGAAAAATCCTTCACTTGCAAGAGGATTTCGCAGGGGCATTGTTGGGAGTAATTTTAAACAACAATGGGAGGAATTAACGCAAGTCGTCAATGCCCTTGGCCCGCCAAGAAGATTTGGAGATGGGTGGCAGAAGGTAATGAAATCATGAACGTAAATAGTGCATTATAAAAATATGACATCAAATTTATTTACAGATTTGGCGAGATTTAAAATTTAAAGTGAAAAAGAAAATGATAGCCAACAAAGCAGAGTGTAATGCTACTGGTGGCGGAAGATTTAAGATGGTTTCATTTAGCCCACTCGAGGAAGCTGTGGCGAATCTGCTACAGTTTCAGAAACAGCTCAACCCTCAGGGCGCCGATCAGGGAGTACAATGCGTCAATCAGAGCAATGAACGTGAGGTCCCAAAGACAGCTGGCGCTTTGGTTTTAGAAGAAATGTCTGACATTGAATTTTGTACAATTGAATTTCCAATTGACCAGGAACTGCCAGAAAGTTCATCCACACGCACCATTCAGCACTCAACGCCTGTAAGCGTCACTCTGCAGAAAGAAAGCTCTACTCCCTTGAAAAGCAAGGAAAGTTGTACGGAAAAAAAAAATCTAATTCCAATGGCCGTCAGGAATTGCTCCAAAAGCATAGCGATGAGCAGGCAAAACTATTGACGGACATTTCCAATTCATTGTCATCAATAAAACGTAGCCTTAGAGACGGAAACAACTACCAAAAACAATTGCTAGATTTAAAAAAAAAAAGTTAAAGTTTTTGGAAGAATGAAATAAAAGAGACGCAGAAAGAAGTCTAAGAGAGCAAGAAAACCACGAAAATGACTTAAAACTTAAAAGGATCAAAATGTTAATCAAGGAAAAGGAGCTTCAACTCCTTAACAAAAACCAGTTTTAAAAACTGTTAATGAATATTTTCAACACGAATTTAAAATTTTTTGTGCCTTATTTTAGTTTTAAATTTTTGTTGTTTTAACCATGAATTTTAAATTTTTTGTACCTTATTTTAGTTTTTAGTTTTCTTTGTTTTAAACATGAATTTTTTCGTTTTTGTGTCTTAGAATTATTTTTATTTAAGTTTTTAATTTTCCTTGTTATTTTGTTATAAAAAAATGAATAAAAAGACTGAATTATTTAGAGAAAACTTCGTTTTATTTGTTCTCTTATATCAGATGCCTCAACACTTTCTGCAATTTCAGCGTCATGTGCTTCAACATCATGTCGTGTATTTTCTGTACTGTATGTATCCTCATATGTAATGCCATAATCAATGCATATATTGTGAAGTGCAGCGCAAACATTAACAATTTTAATTGCTTTTTCGGGGTTGTAATGAAGTTGACGGGCTCCAAGAAGGCAACGAAATCGGTTTTTTAGCACACCAATAGTTCTTTCCACTATATTTCTCGCTTTGGCATGCTTTGTATTAAAAATAGCCTCTGGACTTCCTTCAACAGTAGAGCGATATGGCGTCATCAGATATGGCTCAAGGGGATAGCCTGCATCACCTGATAAAAAAAATTAACTTTACACAGTGGGGTATTTGACAAAAAATTATGATGAGAATAATGGCAATGTGTTAAATTAACATAAAATATTTACCTAAAAGCCATGAATTCCGTTCACCGCCAGTATATCGTTCTTGTAAAACACGTTTGGCATGACTAACATTCCAGATTAATGAATCATGAGCAGAACCTGCATATCGGGCATCCAAAAATCGTACCCGCATTTTATGATCACAAATGTACATTAAAGACAAATATATATGTACTACATACGATTATAAAATGTAATTAAATATTTAACATACGTACGATCATAGCGTTTAAACTAAAAAATCCTTTACGGTTAAAATATAGATGTTGATCTTCTTTTTTTGGAGCCAAAATTTTGATGTGGGTTCCATCCACGCACCCAATAACACCAGGAAAATCGGTTTTTTCAAAAAAATAAATTTTAGCTTCATTTTTATCAGCATCTGTCATTTCGAAATTTATCCATTGGGGACAAACTGTCATTTCTAAAGCATCCAGAGTCTCAGACAGAATCTTTGAAACGATTGGCTGTGACAGTCCCAAGTTGAAGTCATTTCCGACACTCAGCTGGTACGATCCCTGGGCTAAAAATCTTAATGTAGCAGCCAATTTGATAGTTTTCGATATGAAAGTTGATCGAACTCCACTTTTCAAATTTGGTGCAATTGCTTCCAGCACATGCTTAAACGCTGCTTTATTCAGTCGAAAGTAACTTTCAAATCTTTTGAAGAAATAAAAAATATTTTTAAAGGCAAACAGTCTTTGATTTTGCTACTCACTTTTTATCAGGTAAGTTGAATATATCAGACTTTTGCCGTAGTTGTCTTCTTTGCATAATTAAATTTCGCGTATTTTCTTCATCACTCGAATTAGAATCAGAATCACAAAAAAACATTTTCTCAATTTAAAAATTTTCTCAATATAAACAATTCAAAAAATCAGCTGACTAAAATATGAGAGATGTGTTTATGGTTTTTTTCAAATTATCGATAAACAGTCGACGTCGTTACAAAACTGTTAAAGAATACCACATTGGTGTCGAATTGATGTCGACGTCGACAGAAAGTGATGTTGACTCAAAAACGACGACGACAACGACGCCGACAATTAGAATATGGGTGATTATAGATATCGTACTGAAATGAACTATTTTGAATGTAAAAATGTAGAGAATGAATAAGTAATTTCTTTATTAGTAAATTTTTTTCTTTTTACACCCTTCACACCATTCTGCAGAGGGTATATATCAGTTTGTCAATCCGTTTGCAACGCATAGAAATAAAGTCCGTAGACCCCATAAGCTGTATTCTTTCTTGATCGTCATAACAAGAGAAGTTGATTTATCGATGGCCGGTCGTCACGCCCTCAATAATAAGCTAGGCTCTTCGTTCTTGCATAATATCGTTTATTAACATCTTGAAAAGGTGCTATTTGAAATCATCAAAATCGGTCCAATGGGTCACGAGATATCAATGAAAATCAAAAAAAAAAAAAAACTCTTGTAAAATAAAAACGTGTTTTTCTAAAGTTAAATTTTGTATTTGTTCTTATTAATAGGCAAGGTGATTTCTTGTAACATCTTCTAGACCCTCAGTTACCAACCGAATTTGACAAAAAATATACCATTTTAAAAGTATTTCTTTGCAGATGTGCACCATCTGGTACATTTTTTGGAGTAATAATCATTTAAAGTTGCTACTAACACATACATAAAACACATATTTAAGTTAAAAATAAAAAACTATGCAATGCCGTGTGCATGTTTATGAATTGGACAACATTGATTAGCAGACCTTTAGGCTCTTATAAAATTATTTAATAACAAACTCATTTATATATACACATATCCTGTATGTTCAACAAAAATTTATAATGAAATTTAATGAATTTTATTTAAAAATTCGCAATTAAATGAAATTTTATATTCATACATTTTTTATATACATACATATGTACATATATAGAAAAAAAATTAAATTAAAAAATAAAATTTCCTAGAAATGGCACTCGAATTTCGAGTGATGGGCTCTTCTAGTTGTTCTTATTGTTGTAGTCGTTGTAGTTGTAGCATTTGCTTCATGTATGTATGTATGTATGGTTACACTTCACGTGTTACATTGGCTTATGCAAGTATTTTCACACATATTTTTATCGTTATCCCGATATAATAAAGAAAATCGCCAAGACGTAAGAAAAAATATAGATAATAATTTTCTATAAAATTAACTTTTGTTCAAAAAAAATTTCTTAAAAAATAAAATTTTTTTAAAAAGTAAATTTTCTTTAAAAAGAATCTTTTTTTAAAAAAGGATAAGAAAGAGGTACTTTTAAAATGGATACTTTTTTTTAATGTACTTTTTACAAAATGTAATTTTTTAAAAGTACCTTTTATTTAGTAACTTCTTTTAAAAAATCAACTTTTAAAAAAGTAACACTTTTTAAAAAGTACATCTTTTTACAAAAGTACCGTTTTTAAAGTAAATTTAAAAAAAGTTAAATTTTTTAAAATTTACCTTTTTTAATAAGTACCTTTTCTTAAAAAACATCTTTTTGGAAAAGTACCTTTTAAAAAAAAATAGTAAATATAAAAATATCTCATTTTAAAAAGTTTAAAAAAATAATCTTTTTTTAAAAAAGTACCTTTTGTTAAAAAAGTACATTTTTGAAAAGTAAATTTTAAAAAAAAAACCTTTTTTAAATGTATGTATGTACCTTTTTATCTTTTCTAAGTACCATTTTTTTAATTATTATCTTTTTCAAAAAAAAAAATTTTAAATTAAATGTAGCTCTTTTTTTTAAAAAAGAATACGTTTTTGGAAAAGTACCTTTTTTTAAAAAATAGTAAATGTAAACAATTTCTTATTTCTTAAGAAGTACGTTTTTATTAAAAGGTATATTTTTTATATATTTTTGAATAAGTACCTGTGGCCCAAAAACAAATTACTTAAATAAAATAAATCGTCATTCTAAAACTAATTGAACATTTATCTTAATTGATCTTTAGCATTAAGACAAATGTCTATCAAATGTATGTGGGTCATTTTCAATAATAATTTTTATTTAAATAAAAAAAAAATATTGCAAAATATTTGTATTTGGTTACTAATCTTCATCTTATTGTTCTTAGTTGCAAATATTTTTCAAGTGTTGAAATGACTTACAATAACTTACAGAAAATAATGTATGAACTTGGCAGAGAAAACAAGCTGCCATAGGCTCAAATTTAGAACATTTGACCATGTTTGTAATGAATTGATTGTAAGTTATAATAAAAGTTTATGTTCTATATAATAAAACACCTGATCTTAAGAAATACTAATAAAAAAACATTTTTAAATTTATTTTTATGTTTAGAGATAGAGATTTTTATATGTGTGTCCCACATTTTATTCAGCTCCATAAAGTCCAGTCTGCTACATGGAGTTTTAAATATAAAAAATTAAATTATATTAAAGTTGGCAACAGTGCTGAACTATCTAAGGGGCACAAGTTCACTTGGTCAACCATATTGGATTGGATGTTGCAGAAAGACCGATATGATGGCTTTTATGTCTATACATGACCTAAATGCAATTAGTAAATGTCCACTCTGTTACATCATTTTTTACAATATAATAACTACTTTTTAATTTAATAAATTATAAAGATCATTATTAACAACTGTCAAATACTCTCTTTTTTATACCCTCCACACGTCAGTGGCAGAGGGTATATATAGGTTTGTCATTCCGTTTGTAACGCATCGAAAAACTAATTTCCGACCCCATAAAGTATATATATTCTTGATCCTTATCACAGCTCGAGTCGATATAGCGATGTCCGTCTGTCTGTTGAAATCACGCTCATCCACAAAAAAAAAGCCATCTAACTGGATAAGGTTACAAAAATATCATTTGCCATAATTCCCAGCAGGTTGGTATTGAAAATGGGCTACATCGGGCATATATATTAACAATACCAAAAACACAGAACATAGCTCATGTTAGTAGTATTGCCACGTATTTTTTTTTATCGTTATCACGTTATAATAAAAAAAATCGCCAATATGAAAAAAAAATTAAAACGAAAAATTTAAATTTTCCAATGGAAAATGAAAATGGAAAATGGAGAATGAAAAATAAAAATGAAAAATGGAAAATGAAAAACGGAAAATGGAAAATGTAAAATGGAAAAAGAAAAATAGAGAATAGAAAATGGAAAATGAAAAATGGAAAATGAAAAATGGAAAATGAAAAAAGAAAATTGAATAATGAAAAATGGAAAATAGAAAATTGAGAATGGAAAATGGAAAATAAAAAACGGAAAACGGAAAATGAAAAATGTAAAATAGAATATGAAAAATGGAGAATGGAAATTGAAAAAAGAAAATTGAAAATGAAAAATGGAAAATGCAAAATGAAAAACGGAAAATGAAATTGAAAAATAGAAAATGAAAATTGAAAAATGAAAAACGAAAATTGAAAAATGGAAAATGAAAATTGAAAACTGAATATTAAAAAAAATTAAAAATGACAAATGGAAAATGGAAATGGAAAAATAAAAAATGGGAAATGGAAAATGAAAATTGAAAAATGGAAAATGAAAATTGAAGAATGAAAAATGACTAATAGAAAATGGAAATTGAAAATTGAAAAATTAAAAATGAAAAATGAAAAATGGAAAATGAAAAATAGAAAATGAAAATTGAAAAATGAAAATTAAAAAAATTAAAAATGGAAAATGGAAAACGCAAAATGGAAAATGGAAATGGAAAAATGAAAAATGGGAAATGAAAAATGAAAATTGAAAAATGGAAAATGAAAAATGGAAATTGAAAAATGAAAAATGAAAAATGGACAATGAAAATTGAAAAATGAAAAACGGAAAATGGAAAACGAAAACTGAAAAATTAAAAATGGAAAATGAAAATTGAAAAATGAAAATTGAAAAATGAAAAATTAAAAATGGAATATGAAAAATGGAAAATGAAAATTGAAAAATGGCAAATGGAAATTGAAAAATTAAAAATGAAAAATGAAAAATGGAAAATGAAAATTGAAAAATTAAAAATGGAAAGTGGAAAATGAATAACGAAAATTAAAAAATGAAAGATGAAAAATTACAAAATGAAAAATTTAAAATGGAACTGAAATATGAAAAATGGAATATGGAAAGTGTAAAATGAAAATTGAAAAATGGAACATGAAAAATTAAGATTTAAAAATGAGTAATGAATGATGAAAAATGAATAATGAATAACAAAAAATTAAAAATTAATAATTAAAGCTTAAAGATTAAAAATTAAAAATTTAAATTAAAAATTAAAAATTAGAAATTAAACATTAAAAATTAAAAATTTGAAATTAAGAATTAAAATTAAAAATTGGAAATTAAAAATTAAAAACTAAAAATTAAAAATGAAAAATTAAAAATTAATAATTAAAAATTAAAAAATTTAAAATTAAAGACTCAGGTGGAGGGTATCAAAAAATTCGGCACAGCCGAATTTAACACTCTTACTTGTTTTAATTCTGCTTGAAATTTTATGCTACAATTCTACTTGTAGTGTTATTTGTCCACTCTGTTACATTGTCCAATCTGTTACAAACATGCTATTTCTTTTACTAAAAACTATTTTATAATTAGAATTTATGTGGGATCAGAGCTAAGACCGACCAGGACAGGGAAACATATTATTCTTTCTATTTTACACAAAAAGATTAAAGACTAGATTAAAGTCTATTATCTGAAGTCTAATATGAAAAGTAAAATATTAGGTGCAAGATAAGGGCGTCTTTAATTATTTACTAGCAGATTCCAGCCCTCGAAATTCGAGTGCAAATTCTAGGAAATTTAATTTTTTAATTAAATAAAGACCCTAAAGATATGCTAATCAATTATAGCCAATTCGCAAATCAACACAAAAAACAAACTCATTTTTATTTCAAAAACATTAACAAATTTAGTAAACACATACATAGCATTGTATAATTTTATTTAAATTCATTTACTCAAAATAAAGGAAAACATTTAAAAATCTGTAAATCTGCAAAACGGCTAAAAAGAAATACCTTTGAAATAATATACTTTTGGTCAAAATCGGGATAAAATGGTAGAACAAAACATCGGTCACAAGAAATCGCCTAGCCTATTAATATTATAGATACTATATAAACCTGTAGATAAATATAATTGTCCACTCTGTTACAAAGTTGCCTACTCTTTTACAAAAGTGTCTACTCTGTTACATTACATTGTTTTCCATTCTAGGATAAAATAATTTAAATACTATGAAGCCAAAGTTTCCTTGTATTACCGAAATAAACTTTTATCAAGTATTATTCCATAATTTGTAAAAAGAGACTGTAAAAGCATAATATAGAGTATAAGAATTTTTCTAAAAAATTTGTGTATATATAAAAAGTAAAGAGTACTTGCAAAGATATAAAATCAAAAAACTTAAATTATCTATATATATAAAATTCATTTTCTGTTTGTTTGTTTGTTTATTTGTTTGTTTGTTTGTTTGACCGCTATACAAATTTTTATTTTTCAACGGATTTTCCTGAAATTTTGTACACACGATCTTTATACCCCAGGAAAGATCGCCATATACTTTTTACCGGCCACGCCTACTTCTACGCCCACTTTTTATGTAAAATTCATTTTCTGTTTTATTCATATTTGTTCACAATACAAATTTTTATTTGTTCACAGATTTCTTTGAAATTCGGTACACACGATCCCTGTACTCCAGCTAAGGTCACCATATACATTTTATCGACCACGCCTACTTTTACGCCCACTTTTTATATACAATTCATTTTCTGCTTTTTGGTATATTCGTTCGCTATACAAATTATTATTTTTCAACGGATTTCTCTGAATTTTGCTACACACGATCTCCGTACTACAGGAAAGGTCGTCATATGATTTTTACCGGCCACGCCTACTTCTGCGCCCACTTTTTGTATACAATTCATTTTCTGTTTTTTGTTATATTTGTTCGCTATACAAATTTTTATTTTTCAACGCATTTCTCTGAAATTTGGTACACACGATCTTTGTACCCCAGGCCAGGTCACCGTGTGATTCCTGCGGTCACACCTACTTTTACGCGCACTTTTTGTATACAATTCGTTTTCTGTTTTTTGGTATATTTGTTTGCTATACAAATTTTTATTTTTCAACGTAATTCTCTGAAATTTAGTACACACGATCTCTGTACTCCAGGAAAGGTCGCCATATGCTTCGTACCGGCCACGCCTGCTTTAACGCCCACTTTTTGTATACAATTCATAATCTGTTTTTTGGTACATTTGTTCGCTACACAATTTTTTTTTTAACGGATTTCTCTGAAATTTGCTACACACGATCTCTGTACTCCAGAGAGGTCGCCATATGGTTCTTGCTGGCCACGCCTACTTCTACGCCCACTTTTTATACAAAATTAATTTTCTGTTTTTTGTTATATTTGTGCAATATAGAAATTTTTATTTTTCAAGGGATGTCTAAAATTTGGTCACACGATCTCTATACTACAGGGAAGGTTACCATATGCTTCTTACAGGTCACGCCTACTTTGCGCCAACTTCTAGGTATATAAAACTTATTTTTTCCTTTTATTTGTTTCTTTATTTGATTGCTATACAAACTTTTATTTTTCAATGGCTTTCTCCGAAATTTAGTACATATTTCAGGAAAGGTCGCCATATGATTTTTACCGAACACGCCTACTTTACGCCCAATTTTCTTATAAAATTCATATTTTGTTGTGTGGTATATTTCTTCCCTATACAAATTTGTACTTTTCAACGGTTTTCTCTGCAATGTGGTTTACACGGAAATAACTACACGGTGAACAAATTCCCCAAACTAAAAAAAGGTACCCAAAAGAAATAAAAAATGAACTTACTCCCCAAATTCATTCTTAAATTTTTACATATTTTTATTTAATGAATTTTGTTAAATATTTATTTTAGTAAACATTTGCATACTGCTCTCAATATATGTCCTACAACAAATGCATTTAAAATGAGGAGCCATACCCGTGCGCGGGTATGGCTGCCAAATGCGCGGAAGCGGCGCGCGAACGCGGACGCGGACGCGACGCGCTCTCGGAACACAGCTCAGCTAAAATATCGCAATGCTCTAAAAAATATGTTTTAGGAATTAAAATAAGTTAACGAGAACTAAGCAGCAGCACGGGTGTGGCTGCCAAACGCGCGGCGCGCGGCGCATGACCGCGGACTCAGACGCGACGGATGCGGACGCGACGCGCTCTCGGAACACAGCTCAGCTAAAATATCGCAATGCTCTAAAAAATATGTTTTGGGACTTAAAATAAGTTGACGAGAACGGAGCGGCAGCACGGGAAGTAGCTGCGAGGAAGCGGCGCGAGGCGCGCGGACCCGACGCGGCACGCGACCTCGGACCCGGACGCGATGCGCTCTCGGAACACAGCTCAGCTAAAATATCGCAATGCTCAAAACAAATATGTTTTAGGAATTAAAATAAGTTAACGAGAACTAAGCGGCAGCACGGGTAGTAGCTTCGAGGAAGTGGCGCGCGGAGCGCGGACGCGACGGATTAGGCCGCGACGCGCTCGCGGAACATAGCTCAGCTAAAATATCGTAATGATCTGGAAAATATATTTTGGCGATTAAACTGCGCGGCAGCACGGGTGTGGCTGCCAAACGCGCGGAAGCGAACGCAACTCGCTCGCGGAACACAGCTTAGTGAAATGTCGTATGATAAATTTTATCTACGTATGTGAAATAATTACCTGTTGATCAAAATAGGCCACACATATACTATTAGCAGTTGCTTAAAGAAACCTTGCGACACAATATTAATCGTCGCATTAGTCTTTCATTTCTGAAATTTGAATTTGACGTCTCTGCTCAATGACGATCACTTATTGAATGAAGGAATTCAATTTTTAAAAGTTCCGATTCCTTTAATTTGCGAACCATTCCGTTATATTTGATGTTTATAAATAAACTGAAAAAAAAAACTTAAAGCGGTTTCGCAGCTTATTTTTGAAGCATTTTTGCTGCAGCATCTTATAAAAAACTTCTAAATTTAAAAATCAAAAAATTTTTAATTGAAATAAAAAACGAATTTACTGTCCATACAAATTTTTGAGCAGAAAGTTCATTTTATTGGGGAATTTGTTAATTGGGACTAAGTACTCAGCACCTGATAATCATAGTGAACCATTTTTCAAGTCAAAGGCCTTTTTATCCCGGTCAAGACCGGGTAAAAACAGCTAGTAACATTATAAAAAACATATTATAATTTTTTGACAAAGTTAAAATTTATACTGTGATAAATTTCAGTCTTGGCTATCAGCGAAGTGTAAAATTATTGTGGAAATAAAATTAAAAAAAAAAAAAAGTTAGCAACCTTTTCAAATTTACATTTTTTTTTAAAATGACCCATGTATATACGATTTGTATCGAAGGTAATTAGCAGAGAACACAAATTTTCATCTTATTTTGTTTTTAATGTTACTGTTGTTTTATTAAATTCTGCTAGTTTTCGAGGTATTTAGCATTATTGCGATAGTTTTATTACTTATTTCATAATTTTATTTGTTATCCCTTTTTTAAAAAATAGTTTTTATATACACTTGCTAGAAAAAGTGAACCTAAAATTAAGAAAAAAGTTAGTTAAGCTAAATTATTAGTTAAGATAAATTATTAAGCTATTTATTGGATTTTTAAATTTATTAAACGTAACAAAAAAGAAAAAAAATCATAAAATTAAATTTACATTAAATTTTGCTTAATGTTATAACTTCCAGGATATTATTTGCGCTTTAGGACCTCTGTGAGCCGATTTGGCATCGACTTAACCAACTTTATATATATCCTCTTATTTTAAATTCCCTCATCCAAAACGAAACTTTTTAATATTTTATCTGATTGTTGTTTTTTTTTTATGCTAATTAGAAACGATCTTAATATGAAGCCCAAATATCAATTCAAATATTTGCAAATTTGTCATGTTTCTCTCTAAAACACTTGTATTAACTAATCCATGTGTTTATTAAATGTACTAGTTTTGTTGTTGTACATTTCAAGTGACATTTTAATTTTTGAAACTTGTTTATGTCTTACTTAATACTATAAAAACAAAGCGCGACAACTAGTAAAGTTATATTTTGGTAAAGAATATATTGTTTTTCGATACCTTTTTAATTTAAAGTATAATTAAATTTTGAACTATTACAGTCATCGGCACAATTATTTTGAAAAAATGAACACTTTTATCTACTTAACTTTAAATATTCTAAATAATGAAATATTTTTCATATTAACGTATTGATAATTTAAAGTAAAAATATAATAAACAATAGCGGTATTCACTCTTGGTGTTAAATTTACAACCCTGTTATATTTACAACGATTTTATATTACAAAGCGTGAACGTCATTTCCGTGTATATTGTATTGTAAATTAATGAATCAGCTGATTTTTGTTTTGTTTTCCATCAATTTGAAAACTAAAAAATATCAAAAAGCATTTGAAGATTAGAAAAATGCCGAAAATGCTTAATTTACCTATCGGTCCATTTTTATTATTAATTTATTTATTATTTTGATCAATTTTTTATTATTTATTTTAATAGTGACCACAAAATGAACAATAAAATTAAACAATTGTTTTGGCAGCTCAACGATCAGCTGTTTTAGTCTTGTAAATGTTTAGACTTGTTAATGTACTATACCTTTTACCCTTGTACTTTAACTACAGCGTAGTAAATTTTCATTTCATACATTTTGTTGTTGCGGTGTTGTAAATAATAGTACTTTTACTATATCTACAATATTTACAAGGGTTACAAGGGTACTTTACTACCAAGAGTGAAAACCCTTAATGAATATTTTCAAATGAACTTAAAAAGTTGTGAATTAAAATAAATTCTATACATAAATAACTATTTTGACGAAAAAAGAAAGGCTTAAGCTGTACAAAAGTAATGACGTTGATTATGAGTTAGTAGAAAGTACAACCGTCTTCAGTATGTATAACTTTTTGAAGCCGCCGAGGTACAAAATCTACCAAAGGTTGATGAACTTCAGTAGGGACATCGTTCCAAAGAACAGTGACTTCAGAAATGGTCTCTTCTGTGGTTTTATTCAAAGAGATAGTTCTCTTACAATTTATTTATGACCACAAGTTTTCAATAACGTTTAAGTCCGGACTTTGAGGTGGTCAATCCAACATATTGAGTCCAATATTACTTATGATGTTCTTAATTAATTTGCTCGTATGGCATGAAGCATTATACTGTTGCAAGATAAATGATTCTCCTATTAGTTTGTCGCCTGAGGGGAATGCATTTTCATTTAAAATCCTCAAATATTGGGTTTGGCTATTTCGAGCCGTGCATTACCAGAACATAACAAATTGGCGCATTTTTATACCCTCCACACCTCAGTGGCAGAGGGTATACATATATAGGTTTGTCATTCCGTTTGTAGCGCATCGAAATAAATTCCTGAGACCCCAAAATATATATATTTTCTTGATCCTTATAACAAGGGAAGTTGATTTACCGGTGACCGTCTGTCCGTCTGTCTGTGGAAATCACGATCACGTCGTCAATATCAAGGCTAGACCGCTCGTTTTTGCATAAAATCGTTTATTAACATCCCAGAGGAGTTGCTATTTAAAATCGTCAAAATCGGTCAAAGGGTTCACGAGCTATGAATGAAACTTTGAAAAAATTCTTGAAAAAATAAAATTTTTCAGTGTGTTTGTTGTTTTTCTTAAGATATGTTGTACTATATATGTATGTTGTAATTCTTCGTATTGTTGAAGTCATTATAGTTGTGTGTATATTAATACTGCACGTGTCACATTGGCCTAAGCAAGTTTTACCACATATTTTTTTTATCATTAAAATTAAATATTAAAAATTAATAAAAATAAAAAATGGAAAATGAAAAATGGAAAATGAAAAACTAAAATTGAAAATTGAAATATTAAAAATGAAAATTGAAAAATTAAAAATGAAAAATGGAAAATGGAAAATGAAAAATTGAAAATGGAAAATGAGAAATGAAAATATAAAAATGAAAAATGGAAAATGAAAAATGGAAAATGAAAAATGGAAAACGGAAAATGAAAAATTAAAAATGGAAAATGAAAATTGAAAAATGAAAAATCGAAAATGGAAAATGAAAAATGAAAAGCGGAAAATGGAAAATGAAAAATGAGAAATTAAAAATGAATAACTAAAAATAAAAAACGAAAGATGAAAATTGAAAAGTGAAAAATGGAAAATGATAAAAAAAAAATGAAAATTGAAAATGAAAAAGGTGGAGGGTATTAAAGGTTCGGCCCAGCCGAATTTAACACTCTTGTTTGTCTTTGAAATTGTGGAATTTTACATAAACCTTCTTTTTCGGTGAATTGTATTCGATGAGCTTTCAGCAGTCCAAATAACTGTTCTCCAAAACTCTTATGGCTTTTGGGTATCTGCATTAACAAAAGCTAAATGTTGTAGTTTGTTTGGTTCCGATGACTTATTCCATTCATCTGCAGCATCTTTAGGTTTCAAATGAACGTCTGTTTTAAATTTTCGTAATATAATTTGGTCATCAATAGGAGTTGTTTAACGTTTCGAAAATTTTATACGTCGTTTTTGTTTTTAAATTTGTTTATTTGATAATAAACTGTTAACTCTATAGCTATGTCCATTACTTTGACGCAGCCTTGAACTTTGTTACTATTGGGGCTCTAACAATATCAGCCTTCTCCCCATGTTTTCAAATCACTTTTTGCTAACAAAATAAGTAAAGGCACAAAACTTAATTAGAAAAAGTTTACTTGCAAAAAACACGTGCGAAAACTGAATGAAGTGCATGTCAAAATACTTACATATGCCTAATGCCTGGTATTTACTATGTCATATAAACTGACAACAAACAATTGCCCCAACTGACATCTCGTAATTTTCTATTCATTACGTTTGCATTACATCTTATAAACGAACAAAAAATCTGGCTGTCAAACACAAACATTTTGCCATGCTGGCAATTTCATTTAAGATGTCAAATGTTGAGAGGGGTTGTAAACGGTAAGACATTAAACCCCGTTTTCATACAACTGACAATAACTGACAATCATTGCTATTGAAAATGACAATGAAAACCAGGCATAAGAAAAAATCGCTGTCTGCTATTATTCTTATCAGCAGAAGGGGAGTGCACAAAGTAATAGACAAAATATTTTGCGTAAGTGTTGTTGTTGATATGCACTTTGTTTTGAGTATAGTTACGAAGCTAGCGGTATCTTACGCAATTGAATTAAAAAACGCCGATAGTCAAGAGAACAATTTGTCAAAGTTTTGTGCCGATGACTGTATTTTTAAGAATTATAATGGGGAAAGGCAAAAGCTGCACTCCTGTACAACGGTCTTTCTTTTCGACCTTCGTAAGGCTGGAAAACACTATAAAGAAATAGCAGGCAGCTTATGTTCCAAAAAAAATGGTTATAAATGCTTTACGCTATATAAACAAATTTGAAACAATGAAGGAAAGTTCCGCGAACAAGCCCGGAAAAACATCAGTCAACCCGAACAAGTCATCCACAGACATCCAACGTGATATTTAAAATAAATTGAATATCGCAATATCCCAGCGGACCACTGCACAGCGTTTGGTAGAAGGCAGACTACATGTTCTGAGAAGTGTTCAAAAAATTCGTGTAGACGTGGGTAGGTCTGCTTAGAGTTGGAGTGCTATGGATGGTTCTGCTGATCGGAGGTATGTTAGACGGTCCATCAATCCAGAATTTATTCCTCGCTTTGTTTAATGTGCAGTGAAGCATGGTGGAGGATCAATTATGGGGATGTTTCTTCTGGAATAGTGTTGGACCAATTAATAAAATTGATGTAATATTAAACAAATAAAATCCATCAACTTATTAAGTAACATCAAGCTGCCGTGTGCTGAGGAGAATTTGCCTGTTATATGGCAATTACAACATCATAATGATCCGAAGCACAGGGCGAAGTTAAAACAATTTTTTGCAGAAAAATCCACTAATGTTTTGGAGTGACCATCATTCAGCCCAGACTTGAATCCCATCGAACATTTCTGGGTTAGGAAGTGAAGGTAATGAAGCAAAAATGTTTTGCAACAGTGTTCAAAAAAAAAAGTAAGAACATTACCTTATAACCATAATTTTTTCTGATAATGTATTACAGTTTCTAATTAGGTGTCGCAGTCAAATTAGCACAATATATTTATTTTTTTTTTTTCGTGATATAGGTTAGGTTGGCGCTAGCTCAGGCTGGACCAGCCATGGCCAAAGTTTTCGACTGACGGGCCATTATCAAATTGGAAAATTACTCGGGGGCCAAAAAAAATTTTTTTTAAAGCTGAAATAAAGTTAATTTTAATTTTTAAATTTTTCAATTGAAAATTGAAAAAAAAAATAGTCAAATTTAATAAGAAAGTCTTTATTTAATGCGATAAATTTCAATATCTGAACGAAAATTACTTGTTCAAAATTCTTAGTATTGCATACAAATGTTCATCACTTGTCCTAGATCGCGATGGACTTATATTTTGGTTCATTATAACCAACATTTTTTTTATGCCAAATTTCGAATATTTTAGTATTTTTCTTTATTTAGATAGAAGACGATAAAAATTTGATAAGTTGCCCGTTTGATGATTAAATAAATCTTGCATAGCCGCACCACATTGTGAATCAATTAATTCCAGGTGAATATCACTTGAATCACTAGACATTAGTAGCAATTGGAATACGAATAATTGACAAATCATTTTCAATTATACGAAAACAATTAAATCTTCGATTAATTTCATTTGTTAAAGGACGTAAAAAATGTAAGATCGACTGAAAAGGCTAAACTCAGGAAAGTCTTCCTTTTCGGGTAATATAAAAATGTTATTATTTCTTCTTTAAGATCCCATACCCGTCGCAGAACTTTACTAAAGCCTAACCATCGAACATGGCTGAGTAGTCAGCGTCGAGCTCTTCAAGCAAAGATATAAATTGTCTGTGTCTTATAACTTTTGATCGAAGAAAATTTACCAGTTACATGTTCTATTTTTACACAATGTGTGTTGATATATAATACAGTGAATCATAATAAGCTGTTTATTTGGATCAATCGTGTGAACCTTGTCTTGAATTCTTTTCAGCAGGCCTATATTTGAACCCGTTAAGTTTGGGAATCCATCGGTAGTCACATTAACAAGATTTTCCCATTTAATATTACATTTCAAAAGACATTTTTCACCTTCGTTAAAGAGTTCTGCTCCTGTGTAATTTCAAGTTCCTCATTAATTGACCGAACAAAAATTTGTAGTTGTGTAATATATTTTATATCGTAGCTCTCGTCTAAAGCTATAGCACAGTATGGTTTATTTGTATTTTAAATTTTTCTGACAGCTGCTCATTAAATTATCACTGATTTGCTCAATTCTTCGCATATCAGTTTGCCTTGACAAGGACATACTTTCAAATTTTGAACCTAGTTGTGGATACATAAATTTTTAACCACCTACCATACAATTTTTTATAAAATCACCATCTGAAAAGGATTTACCGTGTTTCGTAATATTGCAAAAACAAAGAGGCTAGCTTTTGTAGCTGCTTCTTGCAGTTTATCTTGCCGCGTGAAAATATTTTGCTAGCTTGTCAATACATTTTCGAGATTCTTGGCATGGGCTTTATGCCCTTCATCACTCAGATTTAGAGAAATGTCTTTTTTAATTGTACTTTTTTATAACTGCAACCGTTGCTCGACAAACTAGGCATAATGGTTAATTCCTAAACACCGTGAAAAAATATTTTCATTTCCAATATTCATTGAATACACGACACTCACTATCGACTTTTCTTTTTGTTCCCCAAGATTCAGTTTCAAGTTCAATATTGATGCAATTCATAAAACACGTCTCAATGATACTTTTGCTAATATTAGGGAGTTTTAACGTTTTTTCTATAAATTGAACTAGAAGTTTTGGAAAAAAAAATTTTTTTTTCTATTTTGTAAAATAAAAAATATCTAATTTTGAATTTTCATTAACTAAGCGGCCCATATAAACTGTTTTTCTATTATACACAGCGGGCCACACAAAATATAATGGAGGGCCTTATGTGGCCCGCGGGCCGTAGTTTGGCCATGGCTTTGCTAGACATAATACCAGGTTATGCGACGTATAGATCCCTAAATAGCCTATGCCTTCGAAAGTGAGGTTAGGAAGAACTATAATTAAAACTATCAAACTGGACGTCTATATAAAATAACCAAAAAGCATGCACTTGGGTACCCCAACGTGTTATCCCTCTTCCGGAAATAATAGAAGCGACGAAAACGAAGTTTATTTGGTGAAACGTAAATTACTGCAGATAGCATTCACTTAGGTAAGTTAACTCCGTTAACACAAGTAGCGTGTAACAATTTTTCCCACCAAACACACCACACAAATTGTCACAAAATCCACACCTGGGTAAACAATTTCAAAGTTAAACCCGTGTGAATAACTTATTGTTCCCACAATAAGTATGCTGCAAGTTAACACAAGTTAACATTGCATCCATCTTCCCCACCCAAACTGTGGCACAAGTTGTCACAACTCAAAACCACACCTGGCCAAATAAATTATGATCTATTTTCCCACAGCTAATTTCGCGCCAAACTTCCAGGAATTAATCCCAATGTTTAAGTTCTCACACTTGACACCTGTTTGACAATGTAAGAAAATAATTAAACTAAGCAAATCATGGAAAATGAAATGAACTCATGATTAATAATTCTCCCACATTGATACCTGTTTATCAATGTAGGGAATTAGCACTAAGTAGAATAAGAACAAAACGAGGAGAAATAATTTATAAAATGAAAATGTTAGAATTAAGATTTTAGTATTTAAGTAACATGTTTAAAAAATAAAGAGTTAGTTAAAGTTCAGATCAGAACAAAACAGAAACACATAGTGTTTAACTTAAATTAATTGGTACATAACCTAACTGCATGCTGAGCAGTAACCACGAGGATCAAAAAATAAGAACCGCAACGTGTTTTATTTTACCCGGAAAATATGACGCCACGAAAATGCTGTTTATTCATTGAAGCGAAAACTACTACTCACACTTATTTTTTAAGATTGAATTCCTTAAGTATTTTTTTGTTATTTGTTAAATATATGTAAATATGATGAAATACATGGAAAAAATTGTTTTATAAAAAAAAGCATTTTATGTAAAATACAGTTTATAATTCTAATTTTAAAAATTAAGTTTGCTCCATCAATTAAAATTTGAAAATATAAAAACTGGTAGTGAGTTTTTAGAATAAAAAAATACACATTAAAAGCAATAATAAAATATGCTGTATTTGTTGCTTTTTAAAATTTTGCTGTGCTTTTTTGGTGAATTTTATTTCCTTTAAATATTTTTGTTATTGCTGTTTTGTGTCTTCGCTGCTAAAAATTTAATTTTTATGTTTATAAACAAATATTTTCGGCTAATAAGCTTGGAAAACAATAGTCATCAAAATTTTTTCTTCACCAATAAATTTTAATAAATAAATTTCCGGGATTTCGCATTCCTAATTCAGACACAATATTACTATAGTACATATTATTTAATTTAACTGTATATATAAGGAAAACTATCGACCAGTGTATGAGTACAGCATTTTTAATAGGTATAAATTTGTTTTTACTTTCAATTTTAAATTCAATTGCACTTACATTTGCATTCATAGGAAACGCCATAGTACCTACAACCATTCCGTCCAGTGCTCGAAACAAGGGGGAATTGCGCATGCCACCAGCTCCAGTTCTACCACGAGCACGACGTTCATTAGGAGGATTAGCATTAGAGCCAGACGAATCTGAACTTGGAAGACGTTGCGATGGCGGTGGTCTTTCAGCTACATGAACAACTTTACCATCAACATCTGGAAGCAGTGAAAATGATTAATATTTGCAGTTTTCCAAAAATGTCAACCATTGTCATCAACAGACATACCATATTCTTTTAGCTGTTTATCATCAACCATAACACGACCACAGTATATAATACGCTGCTGATCAGCAGCAATATTGGTTTTTTCTGCTACTTTGTCCTTAAAGTCTTTGACAGTGAGCTATTAATGATTAAAATAAAAAATATAAAAAAAAGTTAAAACCCAATGATGACGAAAGTTTTGTCAGAAACGTTTTTGCAAAGCTTACCTCATTATCAATGCTAAACTCATGAGTTTGAGCATCTAAAGTTTTCACTTTAAGATTTATAAGCATTTTTGGACAATATTCTTTTTCACCTTTTCACAAAACTAAATTTGTTTTTCTAAAATATTTTTACCGAAAAAATATAGTCTGGTATTGTTATTTGAATCAATACTTTGTGTACAAATTTATTTTCAGAAAACACTAAATTATATGTAGAATTAATTTTTTATTAGAATTAAAATATTTTTGCACAAAGCCGAAAAGTTTTTTTTTTTTATTTTATATCTTTTTACGGCAAGAAAAACGACAGCTCACATATAAAGATATGTGACGTTTAGTTGAGTGACAGCTGATAAATCATACACACAAATAACCCGCTGTATTTCACAAAAATTGCAATACCCCCGTCTCGTTTTGGCAAACTGCTTACTCTTCGCACTCAGGCAAATGTTAATGTCTACAGTGCAAATGGGCAAATGTGCGAAACAAAAATGTGTAAAAAACTAGTTAATTAAATCACTTTCTCCGATAAAGTACGTATTTTTTAATGATGAATTTTAGTTGTTCAATCACTTATACACTACCGATATATTATTGAGTTCTCTAAACTGCATATATTGTAACTTTTATACTGGTACGATCCACACCTCGGTGAAAAATTGTACAACAATGTGTTGTCAAAATTAGGTATCATATTTTGACAATTCAATTAAACAGCCGCTGTAAATTTAGGGTTGTACTCATTTTTGGTTGTCAAATAAAACTGTTTTATTTAAAAACGGTTATCAATGAACTTAAGACGCTAATAATATTATTTAAATTCCATAAAGAGAAAAGTTAAACAATAGGCTGAATTAACGAACAAGGGATTTAAACAAACAAACAAAATATATATATATATATATATATATATATATATATATATATATATATATATATTATTTGACAAGATTGGATATCTTAAGAAAAATTTGTGTTAATAATAAATAATTTTTTATATATTTTTTTTTTTACTAATTTCGATCTTGTAGAGTTCTAGCCTTTATTTGTAACAAGAGCCAAGACCTTTAACTCTTTTTTGACAGGAAAAATATTAATAAACATATCAAATGTACAAAAACCGAATATTATACCGACCGGTTTAGTACCGCGATGTGTTCTCGACAAACTCAAGTAGGAATTGGCAATTATAACAATATTGACTACCAAATGGAAAAAATGTGCTTAATAGACCATTTACTAACGCCCTGTAATCTCGACAAATCCCACTTTTTTAAATTTTTACTCTGCTCTGTAATAATATCAAACGAAGTGGGAACTACCCTCTGGGAAGTGATAACTTACACCTAAAATATGTAATGCCGTTTTCTTTTCTGACAAAAAAATGTCGCATTTTTTTCCCTTTTTTCGAAAAGTGTATTATTTTATATATTCTGAATTACGAGCCCTCGGAAATCGCAAAAAATGCAGCCATTGACTTCTTTCAGCTCATAGTGTAAGAATATATCCCCATTGTTGCCCTTTTTTTGAATATTTTCACCCTTGAAAATCTCCGCTAGAACTGAGCAATGTTTTGATGGAAACGTTCCTCGTGTTCATCCAATAGAAGGCATATTTTCATATAAATTTTTGCTATGAATTTTATTCCGGAACTTTAACTCTGAAATTTTATATTTATTTAAAAGGCCATTAAGGGTTTTAATATAGCTGCCTTCATTTTTTTAGTTTTTGATAAAGATTTTTTATAATATTGGGAAATTCTGGATTTTAGAAAAATTTTTAAATTTCTCAATTGTTAATTGTTCAACAGTTAACGAATTTCATCTAAAAATTGTCCAATAATTTTCAGTATTTGATGGTCCAATTTGGTCTATTATTTCTAATAAACCTCATATAAGCATATAAATATTTTCAGATAGTATTTGAATATATTAAATCATATAAAGGTTTTTTCCTCCCATTTTCCTTTAAAAATAATTAATAATGAACTTAAATTTTAAACTAATATTAAACTATTTCTAAATTGTGTAATGGTTCGGTTTGGTAGAATTTTCGCTTCAGTTTCTGATCAATAGTTGGAACTTAACGTTCACTGGAAACACCACAGGGTTACCAGTAGAAAAATTTATTTACATGGTAAACTCATTAACCCATGATAGTTTGGCTGGCGATTTCAGATTGTTAGGTGATCATTGTCACGTCTTGTTCGCGTCCAAAGCTAAAGAATGGTATTGGCGATACCGCAGCACAGTCAATTGAGTAGAATGGGAAGATTTATGTAGAGCCCTTAAAACACATTTTAGCGATCATTTCTCTGATATCTAAATCAGATAAATGATCAGAGACCGAAAGCAAAATGCTAATGAAAGCTTTGACGATTTTCACCATGCCATTCTGCAGCTTTGCGATCGCCTAAGGTTTCCCTGGGCCTGAGCAAGACCCCACCCATCCGGCGAGCTAGGCCCCACGCCAGCACGTGCGACCAGCTCAGGGAAACGGAAGCGGAAATTCTACCAAACCGCACCATTACAATTGGTCAGAATGAATATAAAACTATAACTACAAAGTTCAAGTTTAATACTAGCAACAGTGTAACTCTCTTTCATTCTCAATTAATTTTTAAATGGTACATAGAAAACACTTTACTTTATATGATCTCGATTATAAGTCTGTCCGATGCCAATTTCCCCTTTTATTTATACTAGCAGATTCCAGCCCTCGAAATTCGAGTGAAAATTCTAGGAAATTTTATTTTTCATTAAATAAAGACCCTAAAATTATGCTAATCAATTATACCCATCTCACAAATCAACACAAAAAACAAACTCATTTTTATTACAAACACTAACAAATATAATAAATACACACATAGCATTGTGTAATTTTATGTATGTGTTAGTAGCAACTTTAAATGCAATTTACTCAAAATAAAGAAAAAAACTTAAAAATCTGTAAATCTGCAAATCGGACAAAAAGAAATACCTTTCAAATAATATACGTTTGGTCAGAATCGGGATAAAACGGTAGAACAAAACATCGGTGACAAGATATCGCCTAGCCTATTAATATTATAGATATTCATTTGTTTGATTATTTAATTCAGCTACAAATAGCAACAGCTGAGCAAAAAATGTAAATATTTTACAAAAATAATGTAGATTTTAAATACAGTTATAAACATAATTATTAGAGTTCAAATAAGTCGTCAATCGTCTTTTAATATAAACATAAACATCGGATCAATCAATTAAAGCATAGTGTCTGTTCACTTCGGCGTAAATTCTTTGGTATGGATCGAAATTGATATAATTTGATCTGTGAAAATTCGATGTTGTCTGTTGGGAACACATATTCATATTTTTCAAGAAGGCATTCAGAATCAATTTCACCATGAGCTAAGTTGAGGAAGAAGTAAGAAAATTATAGTCGGTCTAGACCGACTATACGATACCCTATCTCCTAGGCCCAACAAATTGCATACAGAAAATAAGAATAAACGAAATTTGCCTTTGAATATGAAAAAGTTCATATCGGATGTTATATTTATATGGGGACTAGGTCGACAAATGTACCGATCCTGACCATATTTGGAAGGGTCGCTTATTTTTTGCAGAATTATACAAATACCAAATTTGAGAAAAATCTGTGCAATATTTTGGTCTTTTGATAGATTTAAGTGAAGACCGAGAAGCAGCTTCATGTGGGCGCTATGATTAAGAATTGTCATATAGGGTTTATTTTTGGATAACTGATTAATGGGTGCAATATACACACACAAACCCAATTTCACCCAGATCTGTATGATAATTTGGACCTTATCGTAATTTAAGTCGATTTCATAGGGGTCATTTGTATGGGGAGTAGGTCTGAACATGAACCGATTTTCACTAATTTCAACAGTTTTCATGCTATGGCTAATAGGAACTTATATACCAAATTTCATCAAAATATATTCGTATTTGCGACCTGTAGTGTGATTACAAAGTTTTCATGGGTACACAGACAGACGGATGGACGGACAGGCGGACAGGCAGAAATCGCGTAATCAACTCATTATATTCTGATCACATTCTTCTACTTTTCAAAGTTAGAAGCTTTATTAGAGCCAAGCGACTGCGATACCGTGGGGGACTCAATTCCGCACTCCAACGGAAGATATCGGAGACAAAATAGTAAGAATTGTTTCTGAACTGGTTCAAGTTTTTTGATGAAGACTTGTATTGTGGATCTCAGATTACTGATGCGTATTCAAGTATCGGCCTGACCAACCTGAATAGATTTTTTTTTTATATAAGGAACATTAAATTCTTCTGCCCAACGTTTTACAAAACATGAGAATTAAATGAATGAGTCAACTGAGTAGTTTTGTGTCATGGATGACATAGTCGTTCGAAGATGGCTAATATCTAGAGTACCATTCATAGTGGTTGGACATTTGTGTGGTAAAACATTTTTTGATTTTTTCTAATATTTGGATTCATTTTACTAAGATAACTATCCCAACATTTTTATGGCAGTGAGTTCGTATTCCATGGAAGATCATTCGCTTTAAATATTTTTATTAAAGTAACAGTTTTCGTTATATTTGTTGAAAATATCATATAAAAAGTTAGGATTACTTGCTCAAAATTACTTCCATTGTTTGAAAACAAGTAAGAAAATTATAGTCGGTCTAGACTGACTATACGATACCCTATACCATGCGTTTAGAGACCCTATCTCTTAGGCCAAACTAACTGGACATAGAAAATACGATAAACCAAATTTGAGTGGGATCTTTTATTAATTTTTTTGGCTGCAGATATGAAAAAGTTCATATCGGATGCTATATCTATATGGGCACTAGGCCTAAAATTGGACCGATCATAAAGTTTCTTGTATTTTTCAAAAATAGTGATTCTGATTCGATCGGTACAATAAAAGATGGGTCTAGGTCAAATATTTTTGGTAGTTACAAACAGCAGCACAAAGTCATTATACCCAAACCACATAGTGGTATAGGGTATAACGAAATTATTTCATGCCAGTTATACATAGTCAGATATTGTTTAACATTTGGATGTTAGTTCGTTTAAACCATAATGTATCCGAAAATATATAACATTGCAATGTTAACTACTTAGCATATATTCGTTAACACAATCGGTTTGCGCCTTTGCTAGTTAAATACTTATATTTACTTCAAATACATTACAAACTACAGCCTGACTCATATAAATCGAAATTTGGTTTTGGGAAATTTTATTAATTTCTGTTAATCAGTTTTTGTCAAATTTCTAAAATTTCTTTCGTTATTGGTTTATGTCGAAGGGAATCTAGAATATACAGTACAAAGATATATAAAAAAAAAAAATGATTTGAATTACAAAAGTGAGCAGACAAAAATATAAAAAATTTTATATATTAAAAGAATTTATGAATAAACTTTGCATTCAAGATTTTTTTCAATATTTTTCTTCTCTCAAACCTCTATAACCAGTGGATCAAGCTCCTTCGTTTGAGCTATTAACTGTTTAAATTCGTTGGGTTTGAGGAAAGTTATGCGTGGAGAATCAACTTTACTTTTACTGTACGTTAACTTATCTTGGCATATTTTGGCATTACTGTACGTTAACTTCTCTTGGCAAATTCGTTGGGTTTGAGGAAAGTTATGCGTGGACAATCAACTTTACTTTTACTTTTCGTTAACTTCTCTTGGCATATTTTGGCATTACTGTACGTTAACTTCTCTTGGCAAATTTTGGTATTATATTATAAAAATTAATATAATATACTATAATGCTGCTGAGCAGCAGGGGTCCTCTATTACAATATAATAAAATTTCTATGAACGCACGTATGAAAGCAGCTGAAAGCTGACTTTTTTGGTTATTTAATTTTTATACCCTATACCAGTATGTGGTGACTTTGTGCTGATGTTTGTAACTACCAAAAGTATTTGATCTAGACCCATCTTTTATTATACCAATCGACTCGGAATCACTTTCTGAGTCGATTTAGTGACGACCGTCTGTCCGTCCGTCTGTGTGTCCATGTTAACCTTCTAATAAAACTACATTTCGCAAATGTGAAAATATTTTGATGAAATTTGGTACACAAGTTTCTACCAGCCATACCACGAACGCTATTGGGGACCTTGTCCCCATACAAATCGACCTATTTTTGCCGTATTATCCAAATTATATAGATCTCGGTAAAATTGATCCAAAATTAAACCCTATAGGACAATTCTTAGCAATTCTTATGAAGCTGATTCCCGATCTTTACTTAAATCTATCAAAAAACAAAAATTTTGCATAGATTTTTCTCAAATTTTGGTTTGTTTTTGGAAAATATAAGTGACCCTACAAAATATAGTCTGGGTCGGTCCATTTTTCGCCTCAGTCCCATATAAATATAGCATCTGATATGAACTTTTTCATATCCGAAGGTAAAAAAACTGCAACTCAAATTTGGTTTATGTTTATTTTCTATGTCTAAATAGTTGGATCAAAGAGATTGGGTTTTTAAAAGCATGGTAGAGTGTATCGTATAGTCGGTTTAGACCGACTAAAAAAGTGAACGCAGACTTTTGTATGCTTTATTTTTTTATTTATATATTTAGGTCTATATATTTAAAAAAAGAAATAATAAATAATAATTTAAAATAATTAAATCAGAAATTTTAAATTTGATATTTAAAAATAATATAATATTGCGTTTAATAATATTGTGGGTCCTGTTTACATTATTGTTATTTTCGATAACATTGGGGTAATTCCATGCAAAGATCACCTTTAGGTCCAATTTTAATAATTTTATGACACTAAAGAAAAGAGCTCAAATGACATGAAAATATGACAATAGTAACAAAGTATTGTATACGATGTCTATTTATTATTATAGCCCATATTTTTCCAGTTAGAAAGGAAAAGTGTAGTTAAGTAATTTTGAAAATAAAAGCAGTGTCATATCTGTCAGAATACAAAATACTTCTTTTTATTATAATTATTTTATAATTCATATTTTTTTATATGCTTTATTAATAAACAAGCTCTTATATTAACTATAAACAACTGTTTCTTATTTGTCATACAAATAACTTCAGAGCTTTTCTGTGTTTTGCAAACATCCTCCAAAATGTCTGTTTGTTGTCATGTCTGTCACGACTGCTTTTTGTCCCCATTTATTCATAACAATAATAATTTCTTACGTTTTCTAGTGGTAAATATGTTGTTTAGGTCCGTTAGCATAATTTTGTATATTTTTACTGTATAATATTGGAATAGAAAGATTTCTGATTGTCATATCTGTTACTATGGAATTAGCCATTGATGTTGTTGGAAGCGCTGTTGTCATTGATGTTGTTGCAAGGACCATACAATATGAGGATATGCAAGCCTTCAACAAGTTCAGCTGAATATTATTTCGACATTAGAAGTTGTACATGTTGCCAACGCAAAGAGGTATGTTGCTAACGTTCAGCCACATGTTTTATGTTTATATACACTAGCAGATTCCAGCCCTCGAAATACGAGCGCAAATTCTAGGAAATTTTATTTTTTCTTTAAATAAAGACCCTAAAAGTATGCTATCGATTATAGCCAATTCACAAATCTACACAAAAAACAAACTCATTTTTATTACAAACACATTAACAAATTTAATAAACATACACATAGCATTGTATAATTTTATTATGTGTTAGTAGCAAATTTTAATGAAATGTACTCAAAATAAATAAAATTTAAAAATCTGTAAATCTGCAAAACGGCTAAAAAGAAATACCTTTCAAATAATATACGTTTGGTCAAAATCGGGATAAAACGGTAGAACAAAACATCAGTCACAAGAAATCGTCTAGCCTATTAATTAATACAATTTAGTACTATCCAGGAACAATTGTTTTAAAAAAATAGTTCTTTATATTTAATAAAAGTAAATAAATATGAACAAAATTGTAAAGAGACAAATGTATCTGTCCTGGAAGATATTAGGCTTTTAAGAAATCTATATCGTTATCTTCGTCCACCATTGTCGGTAACTCAGAAAACATACATTATATACATATACATATGTACATATATGAATATCATACATTAAAAGTCAAAAAATCAAAGAGATTTTAAAATCTTAGATGCAACTTCACCTTCAAATGCATTGCAGACAAAATAAAGACAACAAAATTTATGTTTTGAAATTTACAGACATTCCTTAAGGTACACACATACACTCATACATATGTACATAAATTTAAACAAAGAGACCCTTATAACTTCAGGACGGTTACTAATGCTCTAAAGGAAATTGGTTTAAGTAAAAAATCAACAGAAGGACATGTAAATTTGTATTTAACTACACATACATACATACTTATGTACATACATATGTATCTGTTTGTTTGTTCATGTATGTGTGTGAAAGGCAAATGTCAAAACTGATTGCAAACCAGTGTTCAAACATGTTTACTTGAAAACAAATGCTGGTCGAAAACAAATAAGAAATTGAATTAAAGTTTTAAGGAAAATTTTTAAAAAGTATGAAAAGCATTCTTTCCTTAACTGACTTATGCGTTTCAATTTCTTTATAGCACAATGACATTTGTTAAACTTACTGTCGTCATATATAGTAATCAGCTTCATTAGTTTTGCCTGTTTTGATGACAACCGTAGTAGTAGAAAAAAAAAAAAATGCCGCCATCATCAACAAAAACTAAATTTAAATAAAAAAAAAAGAAAATACATTCTTACCCAATGTTGCACTCGCACCCGACTTAGGAAGTGTTAAATTATGGCACATTCATGTAAATTTATTGCAAACTACAGTCAGACACCAACAACATTGTCCTGGCCGAGTCATCAGTATCATCCTCACATTCAGAACATCTAAGTATGAATTTCTGTACAAATATGTTGATATATAATGTCGTAATAATAATAATAATAATAATAACGAGTAATATGCATACAACAGGAAAATCCTTAAGCAGTATTTACGATGACTACACCACAATTCTTGGCAGTCAGTTGAACAAACTTTACTTTTTGTCAACCTTAATCTACAGGATGTTGCAGTTTGCCTTGACATTCACACTTTAATGCACAGCCTTATATTTGCTTATATGTATTAAGATTGAGAAGAAGACAAAATAAGAAATATGTTAAATTTTAAAGAATTTAATGAAAAAATATTAACATGATTTTAGTGTTAGTAAATATTTATTCAGTTTAATAAGAAAATTTAAATTATTTAATTAAAACTGATGTTAGTAACCTCAAAAAATATTTAACCTAAACTGAGTAAATTTAGTGATGTCTGTCCATCCGTCTATCCGTTGGTCTATGTGTCCATGTACGGCTGAACCTTGTAAACAAACTATCTATATCTTATATATAACAAGTAAGAAAATTATAGTCGGTCTAGATCGACTATACGATACCCTATACCATGCGTTTAGAGACCCTATCTCTTAGGCCCAACTAATTGGATATAGAAAATGACCATAACCCAAATTTGAGTGGGAGTTTTATTAATTTTTTTGGCTGCAGATATGTAAAAGTTCATATCGGATGATATATCTATATGGGGACTAGGTCCAAAAATGGACCGTTCCTGATCATGTTTGGTAAAGTCTCTTGTATTCCGCAAAAACATATACAAACAAAATTTGAGAAGAATCAGTGCAATATTTTTGTTTTTTGATAGATTTAAGTGAAGATCGGGAAGCAGCTATATATGGGGCCTATGACTAAGAGTTGTCCCATAGGGATCATTTTTGGACTACTCATTAATGGATATAATAAACGCATATAAACCCATTTTGAGTAAGATCTATATGACAATTTGGATCTTAAGGCAATTTATGTCGATTTCATAGGGGTCATTTGTATGGGGGCTAGGTCTGAACATGAACCGATTCTCACCAATTTCAATAGTGTTTATCTTATGGTCAATAAAAGCTTAAATACCAAATTTCATCAAAATATATTCATATTTGCGACCTGCAGTTTGATTACAAGGCTTACATGGACACACAGACGGACGGACGGACGGACATCGTTAAATCGAATCAGATAGTGATTCTAATTCGATCGGTATAATAAAATATGGGTCTAGGTCAAATATTTTTGGTAGTCATTATACCCAAACCACATAGTGGTATAGGGTATAAAAATGGAGTTGTGTATGTTTGGTTGTTTGTTTGTTTGTGGTTTATAGGAGACTACGCCACTGGACCGATCGTCTTGAATTTTTTACAGTAGGTAACTGCCTATCCGGAAGGTAAAATAGGCTATATTTTTTTTGGATTTTTCAAGTGGGCGTGACACCTCCCATACAAAGTGAATTTTTAACATCTAATTTTAACATATAATATCTGGAGTACTACGACAGCAAGAGTTCTGAAACTATGTGCACGTATATATTAAAATAATTCAAAGAGTTGTGGAAAAAATGGGCGGGATTTGACCAATGGGCGTGGTACCCACCATACAAAGTAAATATTTAATGTCATATATATAGAGTACTGTAATAGGTAAGGCCTTGAGACTTTGTGTGAGTTCATAAGTTATCAACGTTAGTACTCGAAAAAAATGGGCGGAATCCGATCAATGGGCGTTGTACCTCCCATACAAAGTAAATATATAATGTCATATATCTGAAGTACTGTAATAGTGAAAGCCTTGGAACTTTGTCTGAGTTCATGAGTTATTAATGTGAGTAGTCCCATCACAAAATGGGTGGGGTTGGACCAGTGGGCGTGGTACCCCCCATACAAAGTAAGTATTTAATATAATATAACTGGAGCACTATAATAGTGAAAGTCTTGGGACTTAGTCTGTTTTCATGACTTATTAATATGAGTAGTCTCATAAAAAATGGGCGGTACCGGAGCAGTAGACGTGGCACCCCCATACAAAGTAAATATTTAATGCCATATATTTGGATTACTGTAATAGATAAAGTCTTGGGATGTTGTGTGACTTCATAAATTATCAACGTTAGTTCTCAAAAAAAAAAAAAAAAAATGGCGGAATCAGATTAGTGGGCGTGGTACCTCCCATACAAAGTAAATATATAATGTCTGAAGTACTGTAATAGTGAAAGCCTTGGAACTTTGTCTGAGTTCATGAGTTATTAATGTGAGTAGTCCCATAAAAAATGGGCGGGATTGGACCAGTGGGCGTGGCACCTCCTACATAAAAAATAGTTTTCTACAAAACGTATTCCCTGCATTTTATTTCGTTACGAGGGGTCAAGCGAAGCGCATCGGGTTACTGCTAGTATACCTATAAAGTTGAAAATTTGTTTGTGGGTTTGTGGGTTTGACATTAAGAGGTGGCTAAACCATGGGACCAATCTTCTTGAAATTTTCCCAGTGTGTAAGTTGTTATCGGGAAAGTAAAATAGGCTATATTTTTTTAATATATGAAGTGGGCGTGGTACCTCCCATATATACAAAATTTTTAACGTCATATATCTGTAGGAGTACATAAGTTAGTAAAGTGAGAAGTCGGGCTAAAAATGGGCGGGATCAAACAAGTGGGCGTGGCACCTCCCATACATGGTGGCCAGAACCTTGAAACTTTCTGCACATCAATTGGTTGTTAATGTAAGTAGCCGTACCAAAAATGGGAGGGATTGGGTTAGTGGGTGTGGTACCTCGCATACAAAAAAAATTATCTGGAGTGCTATAAACCCGACAGTATTGAAACTAGGTGTGAGTTCACGGATGATGAGTGTGAGAAGTTATGTGAGAAATGAGCGCGATCAAACCAGTGGGCGTGGCACCTCCCATACCTGGTAAAAACATATCATCATAATTAACAACAAAAATATTCACTAAAAATAAGTTATATGACAAAAAAATGTTTGCCGGATCAGCTAGCGAATCTATATTATATTAATAGGCTAGGCGATTTCTTGTGACTGATGTTTTGTTCTACCCTTTTGTCCCGATTTTTACCAAACGTATATTATTTGAAAGGTATTTCTTTTTAGCCAATTTACAGATTTACAGATTTTTAAAATTTTTCCTTTATTTTGAGTAAATTGCTACTAACACATACATAAAATTATACAATGCTATGTGTGTGTTTATTAAATTTGTTAGTGTGTTTGTAATAAAAATGAGTTTGTTTTTTGTGTTGATTTGTGAATTAACTATAATTGATTAGCATACTTTCAGGGTTTTTCTTTAATGAAAAAATAAAATTTCCTACAATTTGCGCTCGAATTTCCAGGGCTGGAATCTGTATATTAATGAAGTTTAGTGTATTTTATTTTATTTATTTTGATTTGCTATACAACAAGACTTATAGTCTTATGATTAGAGTAAAGGAGGAGTAATAGTAAAAAATTAAATTAAATTAAATTAAATTAAATTAAATTAAATTAAATTAAATTAAATTAAATTAAATTAAATTAAATTAAATTAAATTAAATTAAATTAAATTAAATTAAATTAAATTAAATTAAATTAAATTAAATTAAATTAAATTAAATTAAATTAAATTAAATTAAATTAAATTAAATTAAATTAAATTAAATTAAATTAAATTAAATTAAATTAAATTAAATTAAATTAAATTAAATTAAATTAAATTAAATTAAATTAAATTAAATTAAATTAAATTAAATTAAATTAAATTAAATTAAATTAAATTAAATTAAATTAAATTAAATTAAATTAAATTAAATTAAATTAAATTAAATTAAATTAAATTAAATTAAATTAAATTAAATTAAATTAAATTAAATTAAATTAAATTAAATTAAATTAAATTAAATTAAATTAAATTAAATTAAATTAAATTAAATTAAATTAAATTAAATTAAATTAAATTAAATTAAATTAAATTAAATTAAATTAAATTAAATTAAATTAAATTAAATTAAATTAAATTAAATTAAATTAAATTAAATTAAATTAAATTAAATTAAATTAAATTAAATTAAATTAAATTAAATTAAATTAAATTAAATTAAATTAAATTAAATTAAATTAAATTAAATTAAATTAAATTAAATTAAATTAAATTAAATTAAATTAAATTAAATTAAATTAAATTAAATTAAATTAAATTAAATTAAATTAAATTAAATTAAATTAAATTAAATTAAATTAAATTAAATTAAATTAAATTAAATTAAATTAAATTAAATTAAATTAAATTAAATTAAATTAAATTAAATTAAATTAAATTAAATTAAATTAAATTAAATTAAATTAAATTAAATTAAATTAAATTAAATTAAATTAAATTAAATTAAATTAAATTAAATTAAATTAAATTAAATTAAATTAAATTAAATTAAATTAAATTAAATTAAATTAAATTAAATTAAATTAAATTAAATTAAATTAAATTAAATTAAATTAAATTAAATTAAATTAAATTAAATTAAATTAAATTAAATTAAATTAAATTAAATTAAATTAAATTAAATTAAATTAAATTAAATTAAATTAAATTAAATTAAATTAAATTAAATTAAATTAAATTAAATTAAATTAAATTAAATTAAATTAAATTAAATTAAATTAAATTAAATTAAATTAAATTAAATTAAATTAAATTAAATTAAATTAAATTAAATTAAATTAAATTAAATTAAATTAAATTAAATTAAATTAAATTAAATTAAATTAAATTAAATTAAATTAAATTAAATTAAATTAAATTAAATTAAATTAAATTAAATTAAATTAAATTAAATTAAATTAAATTAAATTAAATTAAATTAAATTAAATTAAATTAAATTAAATTAAATTAAATTAAATTAAATTAAATTAAATTAAATTAAATTAAATTAAATTAAATTAAATTAAATTAAATTAAATTAAATTAAATTAAATTAAATTAAATTAAATTAAATTAAATTAAATTAAATTAAATTAAATTAAATTAAATTAAATTAAATTAAATTAAATTAAATTAAATTAAATTAAATTAAATTAAATTAAATTAAATTAAATTAAATTAAATTAAATTAAATTAAATTAAATTAAATTAAATTAAATTAAATTAAATTAAATTAAATTAAATTAAATTAAATTAAATTAAATTAAATTAAATTAAATTAAATTAAATTAAATTAAATTAAATTAAATTAAATTAAATTAAATTAAATTAAATTAAATTAAATTAAATTAAATTAAATTAAATTAAATTAAATTAAATTAAATTAAATTAAATTAAATTAAATTAAATTAAATTAAATTAAATTAAATTAAATTAAATTAAATTAAATTAAATTAAATTAAATTAAATTAAATTAAATTAAATTAAATTAAATTAAATTAAATTAAATTAAATTAAATTAAATTAAATTAAATTAAATTAAATTAAATTAAATTAAATTAAATTAAATTAAATTAAATTAAATTAAATTAAATTAAATTAAATTAAATTAAATTAAATTAAATTAAATTAAATTAAATTAAATTAAATTAAATTAAATTAAATTAAATTAAATTAAATTAAATTAAATTAAATTAAATTAAATTAAATTAAATTAAATTAAATTAAATTAAATTAAATTAAATTAAATTAAATTAAATTAAATTAAATTAAATTAAATTAAATTAAATTAAATTAAATTAAATTAAATTAAATTAAATTAAATTAAATTAAATTAAATTAAATTAAATTAAATTAAATTAAATTAAATTAAATTAAATTAAATTAAATTAAATTAAATTAAATTAAATTAAATTAAATTAAATTAAATTAAATTAAATTAAATTAAATTAAATTAAATTAAATTAAATTAAATTAAATTAAATTAACAAATCAAAAATTAAATTAATTAAATTAAAACAACAAAAAAGAATTAATTAAAACTTTAATTTTAACACAACATGTTTATGCACGACTATAAAAATCGAAAATGGACCTTTTAAAATGCATTGCATTGCTTATAAATTGTATGTTCGGAGGTAGAGAGTTCCAAAGACGTATAGAATGGATATAAAAATGCCATTCAGACTTTGAAGTTCGATTTATAATTGGATTCAAATCAGTATTCCTATGTGATAGCGAAAACGTTATTCTGTTCTAGAAATACGAAGGTTCATGAGTATATACAATTTTGTGGAGCAGAATAAAAGTTGGTATTTGTAACAAGACAGCAAACAAAAAACACCATACAAGTTTTTCGCAACTGATGACACACGGCCATATTTACCCATACCATAAACATATTTTACAACAGCATTGAAGGAAAAATTTAGCTTATTATAGCTTATAGTATCAGATTTTGCAAAAATTTCAAATCTATATAAAAGAGTGGGCATTAAATACGTTTTTGCTAGTAGTAAGCGAAATTTAAGTGACATGAAATATTGCGGTTTCCATAAGGTTCGCAACATAGATGAAACTTTTCCTGCAGTAGCATTTATATGGTCTAACCAGGCTAGGGTATTATTAAATATTATACCAAGATTTTTTGCTGTTTTTACAATTTCAATTCTTTCATTGTTGAGAATAATTGCTGGTTCCTAGGCCGCTTAAAGTATCCATTATCGCGCTGCTACCGCATGCCCATATTGCCGATTTACTCGTGCTATCTGATACCCACACATTTCCAGAGTGGTTTTTGTAATAGTCGCATATTACTGCGACATCAACCTTTTCCTTCAGCACCGTCTGTAAAAGCAGATCTTGTGCTGCCTCACAATGATTCAAGTTAATTTGAATTAATTTCATTAACAACCATTGTTAAGCGCCCTTTTAAACGGCACCTTCCACTGCCAGATATGTGGTTGGTGTTCCGTTCCCCCTATCCTTGCAAAACATTCATTCGGGGGGTTTCTCGCATCTTTGGGTCACATGGCCGTTCTCGCCGCATTTCCTACATGCCTAAGATCTGTCGTGCTGTCTTTTGCATGATTGTGCTATGTGCCCGAACTCTAAGTACCTAAATCATCTTCTAAGAGATGCTTGTTCTCTCAGTCGACATACCACCCACCCAATTTTGATTTTTCCCATTCTTACAACTTCATTCGCCTTTTCTACCGGCAGGCGAATTATTGCCACCTGGGATCCACCGCACAGTGGCGCCATTTGAGTTTTTTCGTTGCAAAAATCATATCTTTTGAACCGCATAACATAATTGAATAGTTTAAACAGCATATGATAGATAACTGTTCAGCCTATGAAAGGAGCGTTTGGAAAGGGTGCTACGATTTGTAGGGGCCTACTTATGGGTTATCATATTTAAAATTTGTAGAAAAATCAATTTTATGGTAACTAAAAAAATTATTTTTACATTTTTAGATTGTTTTTATTTTTTTTCTTTAGGGTTTTATGTTTTAAATTATTACCCAACAAATTAAAAAAAAATTACTTCTTTTTTAAATTTATTTTTTCAATTTTCTGTAAAATATTCATCACAATTCGTAAGAGAAGGTATATCTAAAAGACTAATCATTTCTAAACTATAATTATTTTCTAACTCTATTCGTGACTTCACATGCCGCAGGGAAGAAATAAGTGGATCTGAAGATGCTGCCAACATGTTGAAGAGGTCCTCATTTCGCCTTACCCTTGATGCTTTGAATGTGTTCTGCAATCTATATTTTTTATAAAATTTGTTAAGAGACTCCTGTGCTTCTTCAGCAAGCTCTCCAATTGGCAAAGACTGGTTCTCAATTATATCTTTGCCATGCGCCAATATTTTATGGACGGTCGGGGTCAACTTCTTCTGTGGATACATTTCTGCTAAAAGAGATGCAGTTTTCGATGCATATTATCCATATTTTGTAGAATTGACATTTTCTTTGCAGTTTAAAATATTCAAGATCGTTCCCAATCTTTTCACGAATTGATTGTCAATTCCAGTGATTCTAGTGACTGCCTCATCATTTTCAAAAAATCTCCTAGAAGTGTTTCCATCGTTTGAGTTACCGTATCCGTGCTTGGGACAGTCTACTTTTAGTCCAACTTGTTTAAAAAAAGCATCCTGTATTTGCTTCTTTCTGATCTTTTCCTTATCCTTTATTGATGTATTTTCATCGAAGTTTTCCTCCTCTTGTGGTAGGGTATACGCCAGTTTTAGCAAGAACTCCATACACCTTATCCTTGCGTGCAATGGTGACATTCCATATTCGTAATTCTCCTCGTTTGTAGAATCGTTTAAATTACCAAAGTTCTTCTGACTCTTTTTGCAAAACGGGCATGACAATGTTGAGGTTGTTCCTGTCAATTCGTTTACGAGTTTTCCGTCAACCATGGTCAGGTGGAACTCGTAATTGCATTCAATATATTTTCCTTCTCCAATTTGCAGCTTTGTAGGCTTAATCTTGATTATTTGTTCTTCAATGTCCTTCACCGTGGTCCTTATGAGTTCTGCCGATTCCTTTGCAAACTGAAACATTATTGGTCGGCAGTAATGCACTGATGACGCACGTGGATTTTTCCAGTGTAGGGAAACATCAGATTTTAGCCGCAAAGGAACAACAGATGCCATAAACATATTTCCGTCCGATATTGTAGCGTCATCGGAAGATATCTTTTGCTTTGTCCGGATGATCCATCGCAGCCCCATTTGCTGATCAATGTCAGTTTCTCAGGAAGAATTTTCACCTCATTTTCAGGAAGACTCTCCAACAACCGTTTTGCTGTATGGCCCATGAGATCCTGCAGATCCAGGCATTATGCTTATTTTGCAATATATAGGCTTATGCTACCATGCCTAAAAATTTACCTGTTCCCTGCATACATATGGATTTAGGCTGAATTATGCAATTTTGATAATTCTAAATAAGATTTGTGCCTACCTGGAGCGACCATAAGTCAATATTGTTCTTGACCATTTGTACTCCAAAGTAATTTTTAAGTGAGGTGCGTACTTGCGAATTTCAATGAGTAGTTTTTTGTGCATCCTGTGTCTGTAACAGAATATTGGGAGTAGACTTTGGCAGAGGCTCACAGGTAGACAACCGACTTCAAATGCAATTTTCAAACTATTAGATCAAACTACTGTCAGTCAAAACATGTAAGGGATGCACGCCATACAATTTCTGCAACCATGTCTTTTTAACCGTTTTTACCTCTAGAAGCCAAACGGGCACGGGCAGATAAAACCTTTTGAATTATGTAAAGAAATAACCAAAGAACATATTTTGCAAATATGGCAAATATAGAAAAATATAGATTTTTTTGTTTTCCGTCAAAGTTGAAAATAGTGAAAAAACGGATAGTTTTTAAATAGCGATTTTCCAGGAGAAACACAAAGCAAATAGTTAATTTTTTTTTTATCATTATACATTTAATAAATACATCAATCAATGCAAACAAAAAATAAGGCGATTCGTTACCTATTTTTCGTGATATTACACCTGAAATCGCAACAAATTGACTAAAAATTGTGTGTTTTTTTGAAAACCGAAAGTCGGTCAACTTTGAAAGGTTATATCTTCTAAACTAAAAATGTGATATTATTAAGAGTAGCATATTTGAAATCGTTGAAAAGTTTCCTATTACATGCTTTTGTTCAAAACTTCGTCGGCGCACATGAAAATTTTGATTTTTGCAACCTCGTTTACTCTGCGGGCGCCACTGTGCACCGTAGCCCTTCCGTAAGGAAACTAAAGATGACTCAGTTGTGCAACTTAGTTGCCGATTAAAAGCTGCACAAATATCCTCTTATGTGGTAACTTCGTCAATGTCCCTACATTCAATTCTTATTTCGTGACACTTATCAATTATGTCAGCTTTCTGACCTAGACTTTTCTCTACCTCGTCTTGGTATCTCGCCACACTATCGTGGTCGTTCGACCTTATCTCCAATAATAGATCACCTTTCTGTGTTCTTCTAATTCGGGACACACTTTCGCCTAGGTCTTTGAATCCAGGATCCACCTTGATCTGGCGCAACATGTCAGCGTACGTAGTTTTTCTCCTTTGACCGATATAATAATTGCATCTGGGCGATTTTTTCTTGATTTGGTTTTCCGCCTTTCCTTTACAGTTTTCCACGAGTCTCTGCTGTTCATTTCAGGAACTAAACCATCTCCCGCATATTTCTGTATGGTTGGCCGCTCGTTTCTATAGTTCCCTTCATGTACTAAAGAGTCACTCTTGACTGCCTGAGGAAATTCTGGTCTTCCATAATCAAGTACCCTCTTCTCCTTTTGATTTGCTGGTTTCCTCCTTTTTGGCGCCCGAGTTCTAGGAATTTCAAGAATGCGGACCGAGTGCGGGGATTCCACTGATTCTCTTGTTCTCTTGCCGACTTCCTTTACTCCTGTACTGGGTCTTGGTGTTGTCTGAGTCTCTCGTTCCTTTCTTTGTTTTGGTAACTTCTAAGTCAATTCTTTATACGCCTTGTTGTAAGTTGCCTTATCGTGCGCACTTGTCTTTAATGGCATGATGCACATTATTCCTTTCCTTCATGAAATCCATTAGCTTAATAATAAGATCACCCAGTTATGTAAAGGAATCTACGATTTCCTCCTCGCCCTGTATTGGCGTGTGACTAACAACCAAAGAAGTGGTTTCTGTTAGGGGTGTTCTCTTTAACGTCGTGCTCCTGATAAAGGGACTTTGCTCATTTTGATCATTGCTTGTAGCATTTTGTGTTACCCTAGCCAAGCCTACCGGGGTAACATTTTTATTTTACCTAACAATGCACTAATGCAAGTAGTAAAGAAAACACACACAGGTGGGTTTTTTATATATCATTTTAGGTAGTAATGCACTAATGCCATTTTTTTACCTTTTTAAATTACCTAGAAAATAGTATGATGGCTTATGAAAAGGCTTATAAGAAACTGACATTTGAATACAAACTCAATTGCTATAACATATTTCAGCAATAACAGTCGCAAATAAAAATATTCAGAAAAATGTGGAGATCTTCAGTTATAAAGAACTGGCGGAAGAGTATTTTAGGAACAAAAACCAAGATGTTATTAGTTACGTTAAAATAAAATTAAACTTAAATTGGTGTAGCATCGAAATGCAAGACCAGTTATCTAATTTCTTCAAAGCACAAAAAACACTAGAAAGAAATTAGCTACAATAAACAAAATTTTTATATAAAAAGCGCAAACTGGTTAGAAGGCCAACTTACTGTCACTGCAGAAACAGCACAGCAAGATAAGGCTAGAAGACCACGCAAATAATTGGACAACTGCAGCGATAGATCTAAGAGGCGGACAATGATAGATGGAAAAGTAGGCCAGGCTTTGACTAACATGCCATGCAACATCAAGTCAATTAAACCAAGTCCCTTTCCAATTACTTCATTCATATCTATTGTAATTTTTTTTTTGTGCTGTCCCAATGTAAGCAAAATGATATTGTTAAAAAGACCACTTTAGACTTTGTTCTCCGCTATCAGGTATCTGGTCCAATAACTGCAGCTACCGTATTTGCCACACTTAATGTTTTTAAATTTTCAATACAAAACAATTTAAATCCTTCCTTAATGCAATGTATTATGTCTGTTCCGCTTAAATTTTTTTTTATATAAAGGAATAATATTTCATACGAATAAGTTTTGGAATTTTACACAAAAGCTCTAAGATTGTTTAAGGTGTTTTTACTGGCATACCTTAACACAAAGGATAATATTTTTTCTGCAATAACTACTTGTACTTAAACCTAATATGATTGAGCATTTCCCACGAGTTAGTTTTTTTTTATATGAGGATGAACTCGTATTTCTTTCTTATTCAAAGATTTGTGAATGCCAATCTTTTGTAATGTTAAACTTAACCGAAAATTGCATTGAGGCTAAAATATGTAAAAGGAAAAACTTACATTGAGGAACATATTCATTCCTTTACATGCTCAGTTTTTGTTTTCATCTCTTGAGGCTGTTGCATCCCAAGAGTATTCACGCTAGCTGAAAAATACTTTAACCACAATAAATGATGCTAACATACCAACCGTATCCTGAGTTTGGCATGAAAGAAAAAACTTTTCTCTGATTATTTTATATGCTGTTGGGAAGTGTATGCACAAATTTGATTTAAATAATATTTGCCTTCTGTGCGCTTTTCTTTGAAATTAGTTTCGGTTTCCTAAACAAATTCGTGCATACACAGGTAACAGTTAAGCGGCTTAAATCTTGCATGAAAACTTTTGAATATTAAATGATTCACATTTGTTTTGGAAGTCTTAAGATAATTTATTGAGTTACTGTTGAATGGCTATGAAATTCCTAAACCAAGTTTGTCGACATTTGGCGGTTAAAAACTTTGAACTGCGTGTGTACATATTTTAAAATTATATCGCGATTCTCGCGATAATTTTAAGGCTATTAATAGTTGGAGATTTACGCGAATCGAACCCAGAGATACAAGTCGATCGCCTGGTTGAAAACCTTATATCATTCCGAAATAGGGATCCGCATTTATTTGTAGCTACCCGATCTCAAACTTAAGGGGAAGAAAAGGTGTAAGACCGTGTTTTTCTCTTTTTTTTTAATACTACACAAATTTTCCATTTTGTTTATTCTAAACAAATTTTTTTAAAATCAAGTTGTTCAATATAAAATATATGAAAAACATTTTTTAGGCGGTGCTGCATTGAAAAATAACTTGTCAAATGACCCATTGTAGGTTGTATGTCTAGCTGAGTGTATTATATAACCGGTTTTAAAAGTTGCAATATCCCCTCAAATTTTCGAGACATGGGGAAAAGAGTATTTTTTGGGACTGGCGCCCTTAAACATTTTTAACTTATTAATTTTTTATCGATTTCGAATTTTTGAATATTATATTGTGAATATCGAATTTTTGGTATTAATAAGAAACAAACGTGGTCTTTCCAAATATATATACTTTCACTATACTATTAATATAAACTAGCAGATTCCAGCCCTCGAAATTCGAATGCACATTCTAGGAAATTGTATTTTTTCATTAAATAAAGACCCTAAAGGTATGCTAATCAATTATAGCCAATTCACAAATCAACACAACAAAAACAAACTCCTTTTTATTACAAACATATTAACAAATTTAATAAACACACACACAGCATTGTATAATTTTATTTATGTGTTAGTAGCTAAGTTAAATGCAATTTACTCAAAATAAAGGAAAAAATTTAAAAATCTGTAAATCTAAAAAACGCCTAAAAAGAAATACCTTTCAAATAATATATGTTTGGTGAAAATCGGGATAAAATGGTAGAACAAAACATCGGTCACAAGAAATAGCCTAGCCTTATTATAGATATATATATAAAATACAAAAAATTTTTCTTTGTCCTTTATAGACTCTTAAACAACTTTTTACGAGGTGATTTGATAATGTTGTTAAAAAATTGTTTTAGCGTTCCTCCTGGAAAAAATTAGAATGGTACACAAGTGAACAATAAATTTTATGGTATGGTTTTAGGTACCAATTCATGTTTAAGTGGTACATTAAAAAAAGCGGTTTTATTGCTCTAGTAACCACATGCGGTTTAATTTACATCATTACAGAATTTAACAAGTGAAGTACTTCAGGTATATACAAGTCATCATAGAATTAAAAAGTGGAATTGAACAGGTATATTTTATTCAACTGATTCGCTCCTTAAAATGTTATTGGGATTTCCCACTTTAAGACTGAAGAAGGCATTCCTAATTGCACAAGTATTTTTTTTGATATAATTTTAAGAAAATCATTATAAATTTTCCAATAATTATATTGCTGCATCAGGCAAATTTTTTAAAAAAAATGAATATATAAATTCGTTTTTTTTTTAAATTTGTTTGTCATCGTTATTTTTCAAGTGATAGTGAAAAGTTATAAAGTGTGTAATTTCTAAAATAGTGAAAATAGCGTTTAAAAATAGATGTGGCTTTGTTGAAGACAAGAAGGTTGTGGCCTGTAGGCAAAATGATTGATGCCTTTGATACTGCGAAATGCCAACGAAAATGCAAATACTGCAACGATTTTTCAAATTACATTTGGTCGAAAAATACACGATATCAAAAAGCGCCGGAAAAATTGCAAACAATTTTAAGGATTTGTGGGAATCGAATCAAAAGGTTCAACACAAAGTGGTTATCGTTACATAAGAATAAATCTTCGAAAAGTAAACGACAAATTGAAAAACAAAAAAACTTTATGCACAACTTAAGGTGCGTATTCAGCACAATAGTTCAACGTTCTGCAAAATCTCCAAGTTCAAAGCAGGTCCAGAAGATAAAATTGGAATCTCTTGCAAACATAGATAGCTGCAGCATTAATTGCGATGATGATGAAGATGATAATGATTCAGAATATGAGCCAGCAATAAAACTATTATTTTGAGAATATACATCAAAAATTGGTACATATGCCAGTGCCCTAGATACGCTCCTCTTAATGATTTAAGTTTATTGAAGCAATTGAATAACTATAAAAGCTTTAACGAATCAATCGCACGCGCCACGTTGAAAACTTTTCTGAGCACCAGTGGTACCTATCCCCGAAGTTGGTTGCCTTATCGTTTTTTGATGTACGTATCGACACCAAATCGTTGCGTTTAATGGTCCGAAATCTACACGTACCAAGTAACGGCAAATAATTAGTAAAAGCAGTATTATTCGAAAACATGCTTAAAATAAACAAATTGAAGATTTAATATCTGAAGCCAGCCTATCCTTTTTTGAAGCCTGCAACATATCTGTTGATTTTTTACAAACAGATCCGGAAAAATGGCATAACAACAAATCCTTTAGTGAAGCAAAGAATAAAGTTCAGCAATTGCACGTGGTAAATGATGTCGCAGAACGCGGCGCGGCCATGGCTCATTCTTATATAAATGTAACAACTTCTGAAACAGACTTTCAGAATTTATTGCAGGGCATAGAACTACATCGCAAAAGCTCTAATAAATAATTGCAAAGCAAAAATAAATAATTTTTTAATTTATTTTGGGTATGAGAAGTAAGCTGCCTAGAGTTTGGGGGGAAAATTTCAAAATCAACCATATTGACTCTCATTGCAATAGAACCACCCATATTTAATATTTGAAAAGAAACAAGTATAGACCGACGATACGATACCCTATAGCATGCGTTTAGAAACCCTATATCTTAGGCTCAACTAACTGGACATAGAAAATAAGCAAAAACCAAATTTGAGTGGGATTTTTATTAATTTTTATACCCTATACCACTATGTGGTTTGGGTATAATGACTTTGTGCTGCTGTTTGTAACAACCAAAAATATTTGACCTAGACCCATCTTTAATTATACCGATCGAATCAGAATCACTTTCTGAGTTGATTTAACAATGTCCGTCCGTCCGTCCGTCCGTCTGTGTGTCCATGTAAAGCTTGTAATCAAACTGCAGGTCGCAAATATGAATATATTTTGATGAAATTTGGTATATAAGCTTTTATCGGCCATGGGATGAACGCTATTGAAATTGGTGAGAATCGGTCCATGTTCAGACCTAGCCCCCATACAAATTACCCATATGAAATCGACATAAATTGCCATAAGATCCAAATTGTCATATAGATGTTACTCAAATTGGGTTTGTATGCGTTCATTACATCCACTAATGAGTAGTCTAAAAATGATCCCTTTGACCCCATATAGAGCTGCTTCCCGATCTTCACTTAAATCTATTAAAAACAAAAATATTGCACTGATTCTTCTCAAATTTTGTTTGTACATATTTTTGCAAAATACAAGAGACTTTACCAAACATGATCAGGATCGGTCCATTTTTGGACCTAGTCCCTTTATAGATATAGCATCCGATATGAACTTTTTCATATCTGCAGCCAAAAAAATTAATAAAAATCCCACTCAAATTTGGTTTATGCTTATTTTCTATATCGAAGTAGTTGGACCGAAAGATAGGGTCTCTAAACCATGGTATAGGGTATCATATAGTCGGTCTAGACCGACTATAATTTTCTTACTTGTTTTGGCTGCAGATATGAAAAAGTTCATATCGGATGCTATATCTATATGGGGACTAGGTCCAAAAATGGACCAATCCTGATCATGTTTGGTAAAGTCTCTTGTATTTTGCAAAAATATATACAAACAAAATTTGAGAAGAATCCGTCCGTCCGTCTGTGTGTCCATGTAAAGTTTGTAATCAAACTGCAGGTCGCAAATATGAATATATTTTAATGAAATTTGGTATTTTTATCGACCATGGGATGAAAGCTATTGAAATTGGTGAGAATCGGTCCATGTTCAGACCTAGCTCCCATACAAATGCCCCTATGAAATCAACATAAATTGCCATAAGATCCAAATTATCATATAAATCTTAGTCAAATTGGGTTTGTATGTGTATATTACATCCAGTAATCAGTAGTCCAAAAATGATCCCTATGGGACAACTCTTAGTCATAGGCCCCATAAAGAGCTGCGTCCCGATCTTCACTAAAATCTATCAAAAAACAAAAATATTGCACGGATTCCTTTCAAATTTTGTTTGTATATATTTTTGCAAAATACAAGTGACTCTACCAAACATGGTCAAGGTCGGTCCATTTTTGGGCCTAGTCCCCATATAGATATAGCATCCGATATGAACTTTTTCATATCTGCAGACAAAAAAAAATTATAAAAATCCCACACAAATTTGGTTTATGCTTATGTTTATGTCCAGTTAGTTGGGCCTACGAGATAGGGTCTCTAAACGCATGGTATAGGGTATTATATAGTCGGTCTAGACCTAACTTTGATAGAAATTTTAAAAGTTACAAAGCATTACTTTCAAAGTTACAAAGCATTACTTTCAAAATTTATGCAAAATTTATTTTTTAACACTACTGCATCGTCTATGTTTCAAAACTCAATTTTGTTTTTGAAAGAGCTTAACAAGAGAACACAAATTTATTTATTCATTTATTGTGCTTTCCTGTATAACAAGAAAATTATTCTTATAAATGAAATTAGTTACATATGTATGTATATTAATTATTTATAAAAAATAATTTAAAAAAATTGCCCTCGAATTTCAAGCGCTGGAATCTGCTAGTATATATAAAATGAAAGAATTCTGGTTATCCATGTAATACCAGTATGTTTTATGGCAATATTGTTTCAAATAATAATATTTAACCTTTCGTTTTTCCGGACTACTGCACATAGTAAATATGCACGTGTAGATCAGTCAGTTGCTCCATTTATAACCAAACTTGTGATAGAAATATCAGAAGACGATGTTTCTTTATCTATTCTATATTTAATAGATAGATAGTCCCTCATGTATATTTGATTCAGTCCCACCTTTATTTTTAAAAAAATGCAAATGTTTTGAATTGGGAAACTAGAAATCGGTTGAATATTGACGGAGTTAGATAATGTTTTGGTCGCCTGACCAAACTGTTACCAAGGAATATTTTTGAGTTTTATGGCCTATTTACGTGAAGCTATTCCCATAAAGTGTCAAAATAATGGCCAGACAATATTTTTTTTTATATATCGAAGTTGTATTACTTTGAAGTTACTGAAATTTATTTGGATGAATAAAGTTTTTTAATTTTATAACAGAAGTCATCCCATTTTGGATCAGATATGCGAAATTATGTATATTACATAACCATACTTGTACCACTTGTAACAACTTTCATTTATTTGTTGCTACAATTTACAAATTGCTTTTAAATGGGCTGTAAAAAGTTTTAATGAGTTTTCAACGCCCTTGTCGTCACCCATTTCATCAACATTATTATAATGGTACGCAATTTAACTTGCATTTCATTTTAATGTTATTTTATTTATTTTTATTTTTTATTTTTTTTGTATAATTTTTGTTTTTCTATTATGACCAACACAAATTTGCCAACAACAGCCGGAAATGAAAGAGGCGCGAGTAAAACATTTTTTAAGCATACAGTCTGTTTCGCAAACAAACACTATTTCCGTATATTTTATTTATAATAAAATCGGTGTATCTTCAGACTTAGTCCCCATCACAAATCACCCCTATGAGATCGACTTAAATTGTCATAAGATCCAAATTATCATACATCTGTTAATCAAAAGTCCAAAAATAAAACCTATAAGACAATTATTAGTCATAGACCCTATATAAAGCTGCTTCCCGATCTTCACTTAAATCTATCGAAAAACAAACATATTGCACAGATTTTTCTCAAATTTGGTTTGCATATGTTTTTGAAAATACCAAATATGGTCAGAGCGGACCAATTTTCGACCTTGTCCCTATTTAAATATAGCATCCGGTATGAACTTTTTTCCATCTGCAGGCACAAAAATTAAAAACAATACCACTCAAATTTGCTTTGGGCTTATTTTCTATATCCAATTAGTTGAACCTAAGACCCTCTCCCTAAACGCATGGTATATGGTAATTTTCTTACTTGTTTTGAACACGTTAGTTCTTCCTTAGAAGCATTATAATTAGTGGTCTTACTTTTATGGAATAGACTGTTAATATACCAATGTTATACAGGGTTTCGAGCAAATGTAATAATCAGCGTAAGAATATACAAAGTAACAGTAAAGCAGGACATTTGTATTTATCAAATTATTGATGTGGAAAGTCAAAAAATAAAAAAGTGAAAAAAAAGTTTAAGGGGGTGATAATATAAAAATTTTGATAACATAAATATGAATTACAAATAATGATTGTCCCAGAATTGAAAACTGCTTCTTTTTACATTTTATTGTATCGTTTTGGGGGAAATTTAATTGAAAATTCTTAAGTATATGCATACATTTTCTTGTGCCACTCTATAATTTTATACAAAAACAGAAAAAAAAAAAATTATAACAAAAATAAAACAGATGCCGGTCATCTCCACAATGTTAAGCTAAAATAAAAACTGCCCTTATTAGTTGTTTTTGTTCGCTTGCAGCATTCATGTAACTCACAAAACTAAACAAGTAATTATTATAAAATTTAACACTCAAACTTTTTAATGGATAAATGTACTGGATAATTTTACTAAAGCACCATTATGTGCTTTACAGACGGCCAGAATAACTTTCATTTTTACAATAAAAATAAATTAATTAATTTGTTGTTTTTTCTAATCTCAAGACTTGTTAGCAAACCAACATTTCTTTAACTGTACTTTATGAGATTTTCTTTGCTGTTTCCATTTTCATTTCTTGATTTCATTTAAGAAGTCAAAAAAAAAAAATCCAATTTATTTTAGTTGTTGCAACATGCGTGTGTTTTTGAATTGACTCAATTCTCCCATCAAATTAAATCAAGTACACTAATGCAATAGAATTGGAGATTGGTTTTGTTTGAACTCCCTTCTGTCCTATAAAAAATAACAAACACAGTCTTATGTTTGGCACACATGTCCGTTGGAAACAATAACTAAATTGATAACGTGCTACCATCATCCACCAGTATAGAAATTGTGATTATTTACTGCATGTTCCTATCAAAACATTATTGCTTTTCGCTCTTAGAAAAGTTTTACAACATAATTGAATCATCGAAAGAAAAAAATATACTGGAAATGTTAGCTTCCATGGCATGATTATAAACAGTTTGCTTAAAAGGTGCCAAAGCAATATGGATGAGAAAGCTGGTACAATCGTCCATTTTGTTGAAACTTTTTGATCTTTAAATGGGGATTTTGTGCTCATTTTTAAAATAGAATTTTAGAATTTCAAAACAGTTTTAAAATTTTTTCTGTGTTTTATTTAATCGTATTTACCAACTTCTAAATTTTGTTTAATAAATTTTTTATAAATTAAAAAAAAAATAAAATAAATCAAAAAGATTTTAAATTTGATTTAAAAAAGTATTAAGTTCGGCTGATACCCTACACCCGTGTTCGCAAAATTTTATTACAACCAAATTTGTCAACATTAAGAGACAAAAAAGCTAAGTTTCACATTATACATTTTTTATGACGTTTAAAATTAAATCGTGCTAATTGGAGATGGCTGTATAGTTTATTTTAACTGGCCAAATAATTCTTCATTGCGGCCATATAGGTCGGATCGAGTAACAAAATAATAACCAAACTAAAGCTCTCTCAATTTTTGGAAAATACATTTTTTTTTACATACTGAAAGGCAGTTTTCACTATTTACGCAATACAATACAAAATCTAACCCAGTGATGCCAACTTTTGATTTTGAATTAAATTATGTTAGTAAAATATATTTTCATTTATTGGCTCCAAATTTTTGTGAATTATTATCGAACTTCAATGTTTTGAGTTTTACCTTGCCTACCATGAAGTCAATTTTTGAAGTCATCATGAACACTGGTTGAAATTAGGGCTGCCAAACCCAAAAAACCAAATGTCCCAAAAATTTTAAATAAAATAATTTGTTATCTTTATTTTCTGAAAAACTTAAAATTTTCAACCAAAAAAATTTTGAAAAATAATATATAAATAACATTCTCACCAAATTGCGCTTTATTTATATAACAATTTTTATGTTAGCAATTCTTATATCATTTGAGGTTTTCTAAACTTCATTGAACTTAAATTAATATTTTATTATACTGAAATGCTATTAATGTCTCCTCAATCGCAATATAATTTTTTAATTTCAGTTGATTTTTTAAATGTAAACATATTTGGTGTTTTCTTAATTTCAATTTGTGTTTAAAGAATAAAATTTATATTTTAAAAATTCAATTGATGTCTTCTAAATTTCAATTTATTATTTCCGTCGTTTTAATATGATTTTCTAAAATTCAGTTGAAATTTTTTAATTTATAATTGGAAATCTGAATACCAATTTTTAGAATTGATATTTTCTTAAACGTATATTATTTGAAAGGTATTTCTTTTTAGCCGATTTGCAGATTTACAGATTTTAAAATTTTTTCCTTTCTTTTGCGTAAATTGCATTTAAAGTTGCTACTAACACATACATAAAATTATACAATGCTATGTGTGTGGTTATTAAATTTGTTAATGTGTTTGTAATAAAAATGAGTTTGCTTTTTGTGTTGATTTGTGAATTGGCTATAATTGAATAGCATACCTTTAGGGTCTTTATTAAATAAAAAAATAAAATTTCCTAGAATTTGCACTCGAATTTCGGAGGCTGGAATCAGCTAGTTATAATAAATTGGAAAAAAATTAGATGTCAATATGCGATGACGTTCCTACTTTTCAATAAATCTGTTTTTTATACTCTCCATAACAGTGTACAGAGTCCATACATTCGTTTTTCATTCCGTTTATAATAGTTAGCATGATAAAAATCTGGACTCCCTAAAATATATATATTCTTGATCTTTGTAACAAGGTAGTTGATAAAGCGATGTCCGTCTGTCTGTCTGTGGAAATCACAATTACGATCTCAACAGGTGAACTGGGTTGCTCATTCTTAGTGAATATAATACTCTGCAATGATTCTGAGCAGGTTACTATTTAAAATCACAAAAATTGGTTCAATAGCTCCGGAGATTTCAATGAAAATAAAAAAAATCACTTCAAAAATATGTATTTTCACTGTTGTTCTTCTTATTGTATAATTTGTGTATCATAGCTGTAATTGGTGTAGTCGTTATAGCATTTGCTTAATGATCGTTACACATGTGCCATTTAGTTTAGGCCAGTATTGCCACACTTTTTTTTAAACATTTTTCTGAAATAAACGCAAATATCGCCAATATGAAAGAAATATTATAATGAAGAAGTAATTTATCTCAAAATTTTAATTGTAAGAACTCCAAATTTGAACTTATGGAAAAACATCCATAATACAAGTTTTTTTTTCATTTTAAAATATTTCGAATTGACTTAATATTATATTTTTATGTACACAATTTATCATATTTTGATGAATTTAAGATTCAGATCAAACGTTCTTCCCATTAAATAAACGTATATTTGTCACATTCTACTACTCTTCCTATAAAAGCAGCGCAAATCTAACTACATTTGAGAAAAGTTATTAAAAAAAATTTCCAGTAGACATGATAGGGGGCAACCCCTCATTTGAAACAGAATCTTCTATATAATTAGAAAAAAAATTATAGTCGGTCTAGACCGACTCTACGATACCTCATACCATGCGTTTAGAGACCCTATCTCTTAGGTACAACTAATTAGATATAAAAAAATATGCATAAACCAAATTTGGATATGAAAAAGTCCATATCGGATGCTATATTTTTACGGGGACTAGGTCGAAAATGGGCATATCCTGAAGAAAATCAGTGCAATATTTTTGTTTTTTGATAGATTTAAGTGAAGATCGGCAATTAGCTTCATAGTGGGGCTACGGCTAAAAATTGTCTTATAGGTTTATTTTTAGACTACTGATAGATGGATGGAATAAACATACACAAACACAATTTAACCGAGATCTATATGATAATTTTGATATTATGCCAATTTAAGTCGATCTCATAGTGGTCATTTATATGGGGACTGAGTCTGAAGATGAACCGCATTTCGCCAATTTCAGTAGCGTTCATCCTATGGTCAGGAGAAGCTCATATACATATACAATTTGAGTCGGTCTGATTGGGGTTACTGGTATGGGGACTATATCTGACCATGTACCGATTTTCACCAGTTTCAATAGCAACGAAATATTGTGGCCAATGATATACCAAATTTCATCAAAATATATTCATATTTGCGACATATAGTTTGATTACAAAGTTTACATGGACACAAAGACGGACGGACGGGCAGACGGACGGACGCACATTGCTAAATCGACTCAAAAAGTGAATCCGTGTCGATCGGTATAATAAAAGTTATTATACCCTGACCATATGATGGTATAGGTTATAAAAATGGAGTTTAGTACGTTCGTTAGTACGATTGTTTGTGATTTATAGGAGATTGCCCCACTGGACCGAAAGTCCTTAAATTTTTACAGTAGGTAACTGTCCATACAGAAGGAAAAATAGACTTTTTTGGATTTTTTAAGTGGGCATGGCAACTCCCGTATAAAGCGAATTTGTAACATATAATATCTGGAATACTACGACAGCAAGAATTCTGATACCATGTTTCTAAACTACTTTGAGAAATTATGGAAAAAATGGACGGGTTCGAACCAATGGGCGTAGAATCCACCATACAAAGTAAATACTTAATTTCATATATTTGGAGTTCTATAATAGATAAAGTAGAGTACTGTAATAGATCAAGTCTTGGGACATACATAGTGTGAGTTCATAAGTTATCAACGTTAGTACTCGGCAGAAATGGGCGCGATCAGATCATTGGATGTAGTACACCCATACAAATTAAATATGTATATAATGCCATATAACTGGAGTACTATAGCAGAAAAAGTCTTGGGACTTTGTCACAAGACCATTATTTACTAAATTCAAAAATCGGCAAAATCTAAAAAATAAAATTCGATAAAATCAAAAATCGCCAATAAGAAATAAAACAGTTTTCTACAAAATGTATTCCCAGTTTTTTATTTCGTTAAGATGGGTGAAGCGGAGCGAATCGGGTTACAGTTATACATTAGGGTGGCACTTAATAAAAAAATTGTTCAAACTCTCGGTCTCACCCCCTAGAAATATGCAAATAACAAAAAAAAAAAAAAAAAATGAGAAATACGAAGTTTTGGGTGAATAAAAAAAATTTAGAGTTGTCTCAACGCGACTGAAAATGTCAAGTGTTTTTATATGGGGAAAATATGACGTTTTTTCAGATATTACGAAAATTTCGTTCTATAGTTTAATTTTTTCAACAAGTTGTTATATAAATTGATATCACTGCTATATTATCTTTCCAAAATCGAATAAAAATTCACCAAGATATCGCACCTGTACCGCTAAAGTGAGTCAACTCAAAATTTAAAAATTTTCAGTAGAGGCAAAAAACGTTTTTTTTTTTAATTATTACTATAAAATTTAAAAACAGTTGTTTCATAAAGAATTGCGAATAATAAGTATACAACAGTAGTAGTATTTGCGATTTTTCAGTGATCATAAAAACTAACAAGTTTTTTGGGTGCAACTCAAAATATGTCTATTTAGTGGATTCTAAGGAAGATACTCTTTTAACACAAAGAGGGTTACAACTGTATTTTTTCTGCGAAAGACTATAAAAATCAACATAAGATTTTTACAGTGGATAGATATGACCACTGTGTATCGTTTTCTTGCAAAAAGTGAAAATTGAAAAATTTTGAGTTGACTCACTTTAGAGGTACAGGTGCGATATAACAAATGCTCCAGACCACTTTTGTCCAAAAAACACTAGGACGTGAAATGTGATGAACATTTTTTCAACTTTAACAAATTGATTAAATCCATAATTTTTTTTGGTCCCTATACCTATAAGTACACACGTACGAAGTATTGTTTTATTACACGTTGTTAACCTTTTGCGAAATGAGACCAAAAATGGAAAATTTTTTGATAAAATTTTGGAAACTCTTTTTTAAGTTTTAAAAAATTTTCTTAAACAAAATTTCAAAAAATTAACCTGGCACTTTTAAGTTTTGTTAATTATATATTAGAAATTGATTGTGTGAATTTTTAAGTAAATTCCTCTGCCAGAATTTTGTTTAGAAAGATTTTTTTTGCGAATTTCGAGAAAAATTATTTTTTTGTATTCAGTAAATGTACTCTTTCTAAATACTTTGTATCAAAAATTTATCAGTTTTTACTTTTAATCTGAATCACATAGGGTTTCTGAAAATACAGCCCCAATCTAATGAAAGAGAATATATATGTAAAAAATCAATTATTTTGTAAGTGCTGTTGAATTCTTAGATATGACGCTTAAAATATAATAGCCAAATGTGGAAGTCTTCCATGCTAAAAATTTGGAGTAAATCGAATAACGTTAACCCTTTCCTTGCCGATGCCAATTAACCCTTTCCTTGCCGATGCCAATTATTTGACGAATGACTTATGAATTAAAATTTTATCAATTCCTTTTAATATTAAATTTTAGGTTTTGAAAATAATCAAGCACTCGGTTTGTTTCGATATTCTATACTAATATAATAAAAAGGTAATGTTTGTTTGCTTGTTGGTTTGTAGGAGGTAATCTCTGTAACTAGCCATCTGATCATCCTGAAATTTTCACACAGTCTTACTGCGAATATGGGAAGTGCTATAGGCTATAATTTTTTAAATATTTTTGGTGGGCTTGGCACCTCCCACACAAAGTAAATTTTTAATATCATATACATTATTGAGTACTCTGATAGGGAGTGCCTTGCAAATTTGTGTGAGGTCACCTATTGTTAATATTAGTAGCTACGCCGGAAATGGGCGGGATCGGATAAGTGGGCGTGGTACCTCCCATAAAAGTAATAGTTCAATATTATATATCTCGAGTAATGTGATAGAGAGAGCTTTTCAAATTTTTCTGATGTCACCTATTATTAATGTGAGTAGCCGGATGCAAAATGGGCAGTATCGGACCAATAGGCGTGGCACCTGCCATACAAAGTAAATATAATATGCCATATATCTGGAGTACCGTAATAGTGAGAGTCTTGGGACTTTGTGTGAGCCCATAAATTATTCATTTGATTACTTAGACAAAAAATGGGTGTGATCGGAATAGTGGGCGTGGCACCGCCCATACAAAGTAAATATATCATATAACTGGTGTTCTAAAAAAGGAAGCTTTGACACTTTGCACGAGCTTATCAGATCTTAGTATGAGAGTCGAACAAAAAATTGGCGGGTTCGCACCAATGGGCGTGGCACTCCCCATGCAAAGTAACTATTTAATGTCATATATCTCAGATAGAGCTTTGTGGCTTTGCGTGAGCCCATAGGTTCTTTGTGTGTAGTGGGCGTAGCACCGCCCATGCAAAGTAGATATCTAATGTCATATAACTGGTGTACTATAAAACGGAAAGACTCGACATTTTGCATGAGTCCATCAGATATTAATGTGAGTAGTAGTAAAAATTGGGCGGGATGGGATTAGTGGGCGTGGCACCTCCTAAGTAAAAAATATGAAGCACTACGAAAGCGACAGTCTTTTGACAAGTTCATTAGTTATCAATGTGATTTGTCGTGGGAAATATATTGCCAAAATCAAAAATCGCCGAACCCAAAAATCGCGAAAAATAAAAATCGCCCAAAAACAAAAATCTTCAAAATCAAAAATGGGCAAAATCAAAAATCGCTAAAAAGAAAAATTGTCAAATGATATTTTAAGTTCAAGGCCAATAGTTAAGTGTTGCCAGATCTAATATGTTTAATCCATCTTCTTCTCATGGGCAGCTACATGTACTTTCCTCCAGGGCAGGAACGCCGAATAATCTGATAATTGTTGTACCGAATGAAAAAACAAAAAACATTGCATATCAGCATCAGCAAGCATTGAAATAAAAAAATCTATGCTAATAATCTATACTAACATAATAAAGAGGTAATATGTGTTTGTTTGTTTGTTTATTTGTTTATTTGTAGGAGGTAATCTCCGTAACTACTCATCCGATCTTCCTGAAATTTTCACATAGTCTTACTGCGGACATGGGAGTGCTACAGGCTTTAATTTTTTAAAAATATTTTTACAAAGTAAATTTTTAATATCATATATATTAAATACTCATCTATTATTAACGTGAGTAGCCAGAAAAAAAAAATGGGCGGGATTAGACAAACGCTCGTGATACCCTCACACAAACTTAATATTAAATGTGATATATCTGAATTACTGTATTACTGAGAGCCTTGGGACTTTGCTTGAGCCCTTTCATAACGATTCAGAAGGGGGGGGGGGGGAGGGGGAGGGTGTAGCGAAGCACACCGGGTTACATCTAGTATATACATAGATTGCTATTTTCCTTTAATTGTTTTGAAATTCATTGCTGTTACAAATTTGTTTTTTTTTAGTTTAGGTGTCCGCAAATATACTCTTCACTTCAGCATGTTAAGATGATTTTTATTTTTTACAAAACTTTTTACTTTTCCAAAACTATTTGTATATGTTATATTTTGAGTCCGCAAAGACTGACTTTAGCTTCTTACTCGTTGTTAATGTATATTTTGAATTAAATATATGTTTGTCTTTTTAAATTAATATATTACGACCAAATTCGGTTGAAAATATCTAACAGTTTACTAATATAAGGTGAAACTTTTTTTTAAAAATTTACACAAATTTTAAGTTTACTACTCTAACAACAGAATCAATTCTTAATTCTTTCTATAAAAAGACCATCATTATTTTTATAAAAAAAAACAAATACGAAATGTTTGTTAGAAAATGAAAAACAAATAACTTTAAATTCAACTTTCATTGCAATTAAAGATGCATGTGGATGATATTAAAGATTCAGCACAGCCTATTTTAACACTCTTGTTTTAGAAAGAATTTCTTCGGTACCTGAAAATTCTGTAAAAGAAAACCAATAAATTTGTACATATGGTAACACTGATTATTTTTTTTATTGAATTATAAATAGAATTTATCGATAATTTAACCGGTCTACCGATTATATTTATTGCAATGGCTGCTTCTTCACTGAGGAGGACAGAAAACAACTGAATTATAAATTCATTCAATAATCCATAATAAAATTGTAAAAGTTTACGTACAATTCCATCTAATAAATGTTTAACTACAATTTCCTTTATTTTTGAACAACTAAAAAAACTTTTAAGTTGATAAATAACTTGTGTAATACAAGAACAGCACTCAAACTATTCTCCACTTACACGACAACAAAGGCAATAACAACTCTATTGATACACAATATTCTTTGATAAAAAAAATGCAATAACAAAAAGAAAAAAATATTTTTATAGAGTGTGACTATGTTCTTGTAAACTCATTGTTGTTCTTTGCTAGATTTTCAAACAATATACAAATACTATTTGATTGCAATTGTGTACTGGACATAAATTGTATTATGTGTGTGGACATAAGTATTCGAATCAAAAATATAATGATATAACACATACATTATAACCCAGCAAAACTTTGCAATTGATTAGTCATTACCCATTCCAATACATAATAATATTCATCACCTTCATCCTATGTATTGCTACAAATCAAACAGTAATGACTTTCCTCATAGTGATTGATGTAACAACTTAGCCTATTAGAATTAGAAAAAAAAAATGTAGGCATAGGATAAATTTTCATAATTCCGTCTGAGAAAAGAACATCCAGTGCATATACTACCATATTCAAATGAAAAGGTGATGCCAAGTTTTTTCAATCGTCGAAACAGTTGTGTTGTTATAGTCAATTCCCTAATTATCTTTCTGTCTTCTTGGAACTTTTTATACCACTTTTAACATTTTTATTGACTACATATTTACCAACAAAATTATTAATTGTTCTTTAATCAACAACATCAGACATGTCAAAAGCAGTACTACAAATCTGAAAAAAATCGATAAACGCGCAAAGTTTATGTTTACTTTCCCTCAATGACAGCCCCTTCTAAAGTAATGAGTTTTGTAATTGACTTTTTATTCTAAAGTTTAGTACATGTAATAAAAAGTTTTGCTGGGATATATATGAACATACACTTAGCTTAAATCTACTAAGGCATTATGATTTTTGATTTTATTGTCTATGATTGGTTTTCCTAAAATTGCTGAAAGCCAGAATGCTTTTAAGAAGTTCGTGGAAATAATTTAAGAATTGTATAAAAAACAGTGTTCGAGTTTAGTCAAGTTTCTGTATTAGTATTACTTCAACATCAATATTTAATTTGTAATGAAATTTGGTACAAGAGCTTAGCTTTGATCGACTCAACGCCGATCGCCTTTCAAATAAGTAGGTAAATTGTTATATAAACAGATATAGCCCTAATAATTGTACTATATTATACTTTTAATTATACCCTATACCACTATGTGGTTTGGGTATAATGACTTTGTGCTGCTGTTTGTAACAACCAAAAATATTTGACCTAGACCCATCTTTAATTATACCGATCGAATCAGAATCACTTTCTGAGTTGATTTAACAATGTCCGTCCGTCCGTCCGTCCGTCCGTCTGTGTGTCCATGTAAAGCTTGTAATCAAACTGCAGGTCGCAAATATGAATATATTTTGATGAAATTTGGTATATAAGCTTTTATCGGCCATGGGATGAACGCTATTGAAATTGGTGGGAAACGGTCCATGTTCAGACCTAGCCCCCATACAAATTACCCATATGAAATCGACATAAATTGCCATAAGATCCAAATTGTCATATAGATCTTACTCAAATTGGGTTTGTATGCGTTCATTACATCCACTAATGAGTAGTCCAAAAATGATCCCTTTGACCCCATATAGAGCTGCTTCCCGATCTTCAGTTAAATCTATTAAAAAACAAAAATATTGCACTGATTCTTCTCAAATTTTGTTTGTACATATTTTTGCAAAATACAAGAGACTTTACCAAACATGATCAGGATCGGTCCATTTTTGGACCTAGTCCCTTTATAGATATAGCATCCGATATGAACTTTTTCATATCTGCAGCCAACAAAATTAATAAAAATCCCACTCAAATTTGGTTTTTGCTTATTTTCAATGTCCAGTTAGTTGGGCCTAAGAGATAGGGTTTCTAAACGCATGGTATAGGGTATCGTATAGTCGGTCTAGACCGACTATAATTTTCTTACTTGTTTTATCTGAATTTGCATGTAATATGTTAATTTAAAGATACAATGATAAATTGACTCAACATTTTGTTTTTAATTATTGATCAACAGTCAGGGGATGGCCCCTAAAGATGCAGTGGATTGTGTTGCTCTCAGAAAAATAGGTTACGGGAAGAGAAAAGAGGGAGTAGTGTTCGTGGATATTTATCGACTGATAAACGAATTTTCTCTGTAATGCGTTGTGTGGTCAACTGGACAATAGACTTCAAAGAGAGGTGATCTACTAGAGTAGCGGGTAGAGCAAACTTCCCATGGTAGTATCTATAGAACAAAGCTACACAACCCACATTCCGACAATATTCCAACGAATCAATACAGTTAGATAACCTACTGTCATTAATGAGCATCAACGCCCTCCATTGCGCACGGTCCAGTAGCTCCAAAATAGACTTTGGAACTCCTGCCCATATATGGGAGTTGTATTCCATTTTCGGTCGGATGTAAGTGGTATAGATTTTAAAGAGATCAGATGGAGTGAAGTAATTTTTGCACCGTTTTAGAAAACCCAGACACTTGAATGCTTCGACATTTAGAAAACATGCCCGTTCCAACGAACATCACATTGAATTCTCAAGCCCAGAACATCAAGAGTATCCGAATCCTCACTACCTATGCCACCCAAATATACAGATGATATTGTTGAATCCATGGCCCTATGGGTCAACAGATAAAATTGAGTCTTCAGCGCATTAAAATCAACCCTATTAGCTTTCCCCACTCGGAGTACCGAAATATTTACAGCAACGACTTTACTTTCATCAAAATTGTGAATGGATCGACTCCATCTCTCAGAAAGAAGAGCTAGAACGATTTCTACGGAAGCCATACTGTCGATCATTAAGAAGTGGGTTGGCTTCTAGGTAGTTGACAAGATGGAAGTTGATCATTCTCTCCATCATCTTTGAGATACATCTTTTGTGCAATTATCTGCTTGTTGCTCGCGAATATAAATTAAGACAACTTTTAACCAATTTTGTTATAAAATTATTTTAGGTATAAAAATTATCTATATTTTTTTAAAATACAATAAGAAGATCCACAAATGACCCATAGCTAATAAAAGACAATTTATTTAAAAAAAAAAGAAAAAAATTAAAAAAATAAAATTAATTCCATTTATTTTGGTGTATTTAAGGATGATTTAGTGGACGATTCAAATTGTTTTCTGAAATGACTTACGACTTGCAATAATTACTGCTTTTCTTTAATTTTATATTATTATATTAATTTTGTATTTCATATCATTTGTGGGTCTTCTTATTTTATTTACAAAAACATAGATAGTTTTTATACATAAAATAATTGTATAACAAAATTGGTTAAAAGTTGTTTAAATTTATATTCGCGAGCAATAAGCAGATAATTGCACGAAAGATATATCACAATGGATTATTTTGATCCCAGGAGCACTGAAGGGTTAAATAAATAAAAAATTAACCCAATTAATTTTCTTAAATTCGAAATATTGGTTTCACCGAGTTTAATAGAAAAACTCGTTTTAGGTAATTTTTATTTTAAAATATCTTAAAATCCAAAGCTGGCCTTGGCAAATAATGGGTTAACGTTCTCGGATTTATCTCCGATTTTAGGAACTGAACTTCTACACATTTACTTATTATATTTTAGGTGTCGCATCTAAAAATTCAATAGTACTTACAAAATATTTGAATTTTTTGAATAAATTGTCTTTTATTAGCTTGGGGTCATATGTGACCCCAATTCCAAAGGGTTAATGGGGTCATATTATATTTTTCCGAAACTATGGACTATTAAGATAAAACATAACATTTAAAAGTAGACAAGTGATGAATTTTTGATACAAAGTATTTAGAAATAGTACATTTAAAGAATATTTTACACAAATCCCATTTTTCTCGAAATCCGCAAAAATAAAATCCTTGTCAAAAAAATTCTGGCATAGAGTTGTACCTGAAAATTCACACAGTTGATTTCTAACATACATTTAATAAGACCTTAAAGAGCTAGATCAATTTTTTTAAATTTTGTTTAAGAAAATTTTTGAAAACTTGAAAAATGAGTTTTCAAAATTTTATCAAAAATTAATTTCCATTTTCGGTCTCAATGCTTAATAGGTTAACAAGGGGGTAATGAAACAATACTTCATATCTGAGTACTTACAGGTGTGAAGACTAAATCAAAATGTTGGCTTTAATTAATTTCTTAAAGTTAAAAAAATGCCATCAAATTTCATGATCTAGTTTTGTTTTTTGGCACAAAAGTGGTCTGGGGCTTTTACAATTCCTTGGCGAGTTTTCATTCGTTTTTATAGCTTTTTGGAAAGATAATTTAATACTGATTCTGAATTATATAACAATTTGTCGGAAAAATTAAACTATAGAATGAAATTCTCGTAAAATCTGAAAAAAAGTCATATTTCCCCATATAAACACACTTGAAATTTTCAATCGCGATGAGCACCCTCTAAATGGATTTTGATTTTCCCAAAACTTTGTATTTCTCACTTTTTTTGCTATTCGCATATTTCTAGGGTGCGACCGAGAGTTTGAACACTTTTTTTTATTATGGGCCAATGTGTGTAAAATTTAAATTTAATAATGTGTATAAAATTTAAATAAACCGGTTGGTTAAGATTTATATATCAAAATTAATTTTATTTCTAGGCCTTATAAGGTAAATATATCTTTCTATAAAAATGTAAATTAAAAAGTAAAAATAAATTGATAAAATCCGATTCACAAGTTATCCATTAATAATTGAATGCGTTACTAACAATAACATGACAGTTAAAGAGTATACTGTTTAATAAAGGGTTGCCAGACATTGTGAATATTTTTTTTTTTTTGTAAAATCTTTGGCGAAATAATTTTGTATTAACTTACCTTAAGCTTTTAGGTTTTCGGTGCTTCTAGCAGAAAAAAATATTAGCTTCTAACAAATATTAAAGAACAACCTTTAAATGTATTTAATGGGAAATCTATTTAAAATGCTTAATATTTCTAAGCTGAGCGGTTTTCTCCATAATAAATATTATAAATTCTATACAAAAAATTTTAAATTTGGAAAATTCGAAATGTTTTCAAATGCAAAAACAAGTAATACTGATACTTTTTTATAAGATAAAATTTAGAGTTCTTAAAAGAAAAAATGATTATATCTAAAGTGTGGTAAAAAAAAATATGAAAATCTGATTAAGTTCTATTTTTATTAAAATCTATATAAAGTTATTTCATTTATTATAAATAACTAAGTACTTTTTTAAGAAAATTTACTTTTTTATTATATTAATTTTCTTCTAGTTTGGCGATTTTTTGTATCGATTTCGGGATATAGTTAAAAAAAATGTGGCAATACCAGCCTAAAATAATATGACACGATACATACACATTCATTATGCAAATACTATAAACACAATGAACACAACAACAAAAACTAAAAATTATAGAATAACAAAAATAACAAGAATAACATATTTTCAAGAGTCTATTTACATTTTCATTGAAATTCCGGGATCTATTGTAGCGATTGTATGACTTTAAATTGCAGCCCACTGAAAATGTCAAAGAATCATTTTCACTAAAAATGAGCTGCTCAGTTGACATATTGAGGACGTGATTATGATTTCCACAGACGGACAGAAGAACATCGCTAATATAAACTCCGCTTGTTATAAGGATCAAGAATATATATATTGGGGTCTGGATTTTTTCTAATTATAACAAGCAGTATGTCAAACTGACATGTACTCTTTGCTTACCTGTGTGGTAAATATTTATGCTCGTCTTGAGAATTTTATGCAAAATTCCATTTTTTACAATATTTTAAATTTTTCATGTATAACGAAAAAAGTATTTTTTAATGTGCCCCTTATTATGTTTTTGCTTATAGAACAGAACTTGACATTTTTATTAACACTTGACTAATAATTCTAGAAGGATAAAATAATTGTATGTGCTCCTATTGGGCAGAATTTGTCAATCCGTTTGTAACGTCATCGGACGTTATTATAAACATAATTACCAATATTTCACGAATTACTTTATATATAAGTGCATATTAGAGTGGTCCTTAAAAATAAAAATGCGATTTTGGGGAGAGGCGGGGTCCAGTTTGTTTGCTTTCTATATAAAACTAATAAATGTGAATTTTGGGGACAATCGGATAAAGAAAAGTTGCGACGGAATTCGATTGAAATTTCGAGTGTGTTTAAATGGGGGAAAATATGATTTTTTTCAGATTTTACGAAAATTTCGTTCTATAGTTTAATGTTTCCGACAAGTTGTTATGTGAATAGAAATCAGTATTAAATTATCTTTTCAAAAATCTATAAAACTTCAAAATCGAATGAAAAGTCGTCAAGAAATAGCAAATGCCCCAGACCATTTTTGTGCCAAAAAAAACTTGGTCATGAAATTTGATGGCATATTTTTCAACTTGGAGAAATTAATTAAAGCCAAAATTTCTTTTTTGGTCTGTATACTTATAAGTACTCAGTTATGAAGTATTGTTTTATTACTACGTTGTTAAGCTATTTCGCATTAAAACCGATAATGGGAAATTTTTTTTATAAAAGTTTGAAAACTCCTTTTTAAAGTTTTAAAAAATTTTCTTAAACAAAATTCAAAAAAATGAATCTGCAACTTTAAGGTTTTATTAAATATTTGCTACAGATTAACATTGTGAATTTTTATGTAAATTCCTATGCTAGAATTTTTTTGACAATGATTTTATTTTTGCGGATTTAGAGAAAAATGGGATTTTTGTGAAATATTCTTTATAGCAAAAATTAATCAGTTCTCTACTTTTAAATACTATATTTTATCTTAATAGCCTAAGGTTTCAGAAAAAAATAATGTGACCCCATTAACCCTTTTGGAAGCTAAAAAAGACAATTTATTCAAAAAATTCAAATATTTTGCAAATACTGTTGAATTTGTAAAAGCGTTCTTTAAAATATTATAACCAAATTTATATATTTTCTGTTTCTAAAATTTGGGATAAATCCGAGAGCGTTAACCCATTTTCATTTTTTAAATACTCGTATTAGACTTCGATAAGTCGGCTTGTTGTTTTGAACACCTTTCGTTTTTCGAAAATATTGCAATATGCAGTGCATTTATTTTAATTTCACTGAGTATACGAACTCCTAAAGTAGAAAATTGTATCATTATTGAATGATAAAGAAAAGAAGAAAATCCTATAGTCACAATTGTTTGGGAAATAATATTTTCTAAAATAAACTAATATGAGTAAATATCTAATTTTGTGTCTCTTCAAACGAAAATGACATAAATTTTATGATTCTATTAGAATTTGATTTGATTTCCGTTTATGCCTTAACGAATGATGAAAAGGTAGATGATTTTTTTGTTACAATGATTAACTTGTGATTCGAATCATTGGCCTGTTGTTAAGGATTTCTTAAATTTGCTTTTAACAAATATATTGCGATAAATTTTGCTATAAATCATGTTATACAGAATTTTTAATAAGTTCAGTACTTTTAATTAGCTTAACGTTATTGTGTACGTAAAATATAAATTATCAATAGCCATAACAATATTCTTTTTGTATTTAACAGTAAAGCAAACTATTGTTATTGTTTTTCAGTTTATCAAAGAATAAAGTAATTTAAGAGTAAAGGAGTAAAATATTCTATACTGGCCAGGTAGAGCTTTGAATTTGGATGGAAAAACTGTAGAACTCAGCATTTCGGTTGCATTTGTCTTCACTAAAAATAAAATATCCTCTTGTGTTCTAACACGTAAAAACACCAAACCTTCCTAGTGTGCCACATAAAGAATAAGAATCAGTTAATTATAAAAATCTTAACACACTTTACTAAGAAACAAACTTTATGCATTTTGTAGAAAGGTTGCTTATTCATTATTTTCCAAATCACAAAAAACATACTAACGATTTATTTATTGAATGCAACGAATTAACACTTTAGAGTTTCTGCTGGTATGCCAACGTTGTTCAGTTTTATATATATTGAAAACAATGAAAGGCTTAAAATAGAGAAAAGAAAGTCATGAATCATTTAGCGCTATAAACTATTTATAGTTTTCACATGCATGTGCCAGTAAGTACTGGATACGAAGGCGAACGTATGGAACTTATTAAGAAAACTTATTACCAACAGTTAATCTTCTGACATTACCAAGAACACATACACTCGTACATACTCAAATGAGCAGATGTTTATAAGTCATGGTCTTACTTATAATTCTTTAGTATAACAGAGTGGACACACCTTTGGTAAAAGTAGAAATTACCCACTCTTGTCTTAAGATCACATAAGAATCAAATATAAATTAAAGCGAAACACAATTTAAAAAAATGTAAGGCCATATATGATAATACATTTCAATCATATGATTTAAGTTATAATTCTTAGACAATATTATGCGGTTAAAAATCAAAAGCAAGAAAAAATTTAACTTAATTACTCTAGTCTCCAATCGAGAGCAACAATGACTTGCATCGAATGAATTCTACTAATGAATTTTTAAATTTTCTACTCATTAATCTAAAACAAGTAAGAATATTCTAGTCGATCTAGACCGACTATACGATACCCTATACCATGCGTTTGGACAACCTATCTCTTAGGTCCAACTAATTAGATATGGAACATAAGCATAAACCAAGTTTGAGTCGCATTGTTATTAATTTTTTTTGACTTCGGATGCTATATTTGTATGGAGACTAGGTCGAAAAATTAACCGGTCCTGACCATATTTGGTAAGGTGTCTTATTTTTTGCAAAAACATATGGGGTTTTCATGTCAAGTGCACCAACTTTTGAAACCGATGTCTTCTGATCGGGATGAAATTTGCACCAAGGTTAGTTCTATTGGATAGTAGTTTAGACACAATTTTTCAACAAGATCGGTCGAGATCTCTCTGAGTTAGAGGGGATCAAAATTTGACATTTTGGCCAAACAGGTGTTTTTCTCATCCATGTAACTTATTACCTATTGTTCTTAGAAAATTTTCTCCCAAAGAGTTTAGATAGCAATTTCTTCAATATTTCGAAAAACAATACTTAAAAAAAAAAAAAATTTGTAGACTTTTTTTTTTGCTAAATTAAAGCATTTTTTGCCTTTTTTTCAAAAAGGGCATTTTTTTTTTCATAAGTAAGCTTAGGATTTTTCCTTTAAGAGCTTTTTGGTCGCTTAGTGGGATGGGAGTGGGATATCTATCAAAATAAATGTTTTGTAACTCAAGACAACGGTTTTTCAATTTTTCACAAATGCACTATTTTGAATTTTGTCCTATTTGTGTGTAAAACCTTACAAATAAAACTTATACTGAGAAACTAGACAAATTAACCTTTCCGAAGGTATGTAACATACCTTCATAACATAAAAGAAGAGAATGGTTATCTGTAACCTGAAAGAGTTATTTGCAACATTTCAATCTGAACACGAGGATGTTAGAATTGCCTTCACGAAATTAACCCAAATGAGGCCAAAACATTGCGTTTTGGCAGAAAGCAGCGGAACTCACACAGTAAGTGTTTGCATTTACCATGAAAATGTTAAACTGATGTTGAAGGAAATCAACTTAAAGTATTTAACAGATGATTCGGCAGAAGATTTACACGATTACCGCGATTGCCTTAAATTGACTATGTGTCCTAATGCAACAACTTTTTGCCACTTAGGTGAATGTACTAATTGCCCGAAAACCACATTCATCAAAGAAAATTTAATCAACTCATTAGATCGAGAATATATAGAGGAGGTCAAATTTGATTCTTGGATTCAGACTGACAGATGCACATTGAAAACAATCATTTTAAATGTGGATGATTTTGTGGAAGAAATGTGTACAGGATTGCTAAACTTGAGAAACCATGACTTTTTAGTCAAAGAGCGATGGTCATTCTTCAAGGATTTGAAGATACATTTGAAGTCTGGTGAATTCGTTATTTCATATGATTTCGCAGAAAACTATAAATATGTTCTTCAAGATGCCATACAAGCATTCCACTTCAATAACGACCAAGCAACTATATTCACAGAAGTTATTTACTACATGAAAGATAAAAAACTGGAACACAAAAGTATGGCAATCATATCCGACGATTTAAAACATGATACCGTTGCAGTTTATGAGTACCAGAAGAGAATACTAAAATTTCTAAAATCTAAATTTACAGTAAAGAAGGTATACTACGTTTCGGACGGAGCTCGTCAACATTTTAAAAACAAAAGTAGCTTCGCAAATTTTATGGCTCATGAAAAAGATTTTGGAATGCCAGCTGAGTGGCATTTTCATCCTACTGCTCATGGTAAAGGAGCATGTGATGGCATTGGGGCAAACCTTAAAAAAAAGTATAGCCTCCAGTACTCTCATCAAGATCGCATCTTAAATGCTACTGCTTTATTCCATTGGGCAAAAAGTTATTGTAAAGAAACTAAAATAGTTTTTAGTAGGAAAGAGGATCATCAAGAAACATTGAAAACACTGAAGAGCAGATTCGATGCTGCGGTAACAATCGATGGCACCGCTCAATACCATGCTTTTATACCGCTTGTCGATGAAAAAGTTTTCTGCCTCTATTCAATGCGATTTCTTTCCAAATACAACAAATAAAACAGCAGCGAAATCAACAGCTGAACCTAGTAACGCCAAGAAAGGGTTGACAAACAAACGCAGTAAATAAAGGCGACAAAAAAGCTGGATGAAAGACTGGGTATCTAAAAATTTACAAGACTTATATACTTCATCAGCTACAATAAATTAAGTATAAAAATAGTTATGATATAAATGGATCTAATGCCATTAAGATTAAATTTTAATAATTTATTTATCTTTTTATTTTTAATATTATTATTATTATACATTAATTTAATTATTATTAAAAATAAATAAAAAATAATAATTTTTCAACATTTCTATAGAAAAAAAGCGATTTTTTTTCCTGAGGTTAACATATTCCGAGTATTACAGTATCGAGGGTATAAAATTTTAGATAGGTATGTTATATACCTTCGGAAAGTTTAGTTTGTCTAGTTTCTCAGTATAAGTTTTATTTGTAAGGTTTTAGACACAAATAGGAAAAAATTCAAAATAGTGCATTTGTGAAAAATTGAAAAACCGTTGTCTTGAGTTACAAAACATTTATTTTGATAGATATCCCACTCCCATCCCACTAAGCGACCAACAAGGTCTTAAAGGAAAAATCCTAAGCTTTCTTATGAAAAAAAAAAAAAAAAAGCCCTTTTTGAAAAAAAAAGGCAAAAAATGCTTTAATTTAGCAAAAAAAAAGTCTACAAATTTTTTTTTTTTAAAGTATTTTTTTCCAAAATATTGAAGAAATTGCTATCTAAACTCTTAGGGAGAAAATTTTCTAAGAACAATAGGTAATAAGTTACATGGCTGAGAAAAAACACCTGTTTGGCCAAAATGTCAAATCTTGATCCCCTCTAACTCAGAGAGATCTGGACCGATCTTGTTGAAAAATTGTGCCTAAACTACTATCCAATAGGACTAACCTTGGTGCAAATTTCATCCCGATCGGAAGACATCGGTTTCAAAAGTTGGTGCACTTGACATGAAATCCCCCATATACAAACCAAATTCGAGATAAATCTTTGCAATATTTCTGTTTTTTGATAGTTTTAGGTGTAGATTGGGAATCAGCTTCATATGGGGCATATGACTAAAAATTGTCCTATAGGGATTATTTTTGGACTACTGTTCAACAGATGTAATAAATATATGCAAACCCATTTTGAACGAGATCTATATGATAATTTGGATCTTATGTCAATTTAAGTCGATCTAATAGGGGTCGATTGCATGGGGGCTAGGACCGAATTTTCACCAATTTCAATAGCGTTCATTCTGTGGCCGATAGAAGCTTATACACTATATTTCATAAAAATATATTCATATTTGATTACAAGGTTTACATGGACACACAGACGGACGGACGAAAATCGCTAAATCGATTCAGGAAGTGATTCTGAGTCGATCGGTATAATAAAAGATGGGTCTAGGTCAAATATTATTAATAGTTACAAACATCAGCACAAAGTCATTATACCCTGACCACATAGTGTTATAGGGTATAAAGATATAAAATGTCCCAAGGTCCTTTTACTATAATTTATATGTATTGGAAACACTTCACTTCACTTTTTATTTTTGTTTTATTATATTTATTTATTATAAATTTTTATATATATTTATTTTCCTTTGTTGTGATCCGTTGCTGTTGTTGGTGCAGCGGGTCCTGGGGTTGCCGGTGCCGTGGCTGTTGATGGGCTGCTGATGTTGACGGGCTGCAGGTGAGGACGGGCTGTAGGTTTCGAAGGTATTGCCGCTGCTGGTGTCTGGATCCCTAGCCTACAGACCCTATGCTCCGGGCTAGGTTGGATGTAATTCAACACAACAATGGGCGAATTTAATTCACCCCTACTCTTTGGCTGAATGAAATTCAGGTCCTGCACTGTTAAACTTCTGCCTTCTATACTAGCAAATGTAATTCGCCACTACTCCAAGCTGGATGTAGTCCAGCACCTACACTTCACGAATTCTGCCTGCTAACTTGGGACGGATGTAATCCACCCCACCAGCGAATGTAATTCGCCGCTACTCTGTTGAATTGGGATCATTCCCAATTCCCTGACTTTAAAACTCTCCTGGTTTTCTTACCGATGTCCTTTTTCTTCACTATCGTCTCTGCATGTCGTCTTTCCTGGTCGAGATTAGCGATGCGTACCCTTTGCTGGTTATCGAAGTAAAATCCTTTTTTGCTCGTTGTACGCCCTTTTATATGGCGTTCTCCTACAACCAAGTCGATTTGTCGCGACCACAGACTCTTAATGGTTGTAAGAGAATTCTCAATGGTTGTAAAACCGCGCTTCAAACCCGAGGCTTGATAAGAGAGCGCCACACAACCGACAACAAACAGAAATCTTCGATTATCTTGAAGCTATATCATAAACTCTATCAACTATTAAGTTCAGTATCAATGTATTCTAAGGTGTGAGATCGAAAAAATCTTAACACAACTATATTTAAAAATGTCATATATTATATTTAATGACAACCTCACTCATTTGTTGTTAGTTTGATTAAAATGACTGATAAAATATAAGCATTAAATATTTTTAACGAAATCCAAATTGGTCCTACAAAAACTTGGCAAATGAATCACACTGTTGAGCATTGACAGGAAACCTGATGTTTGTAAGCTCAAGAAAGTAGACATAGTATTAAAAACAGCCCCCAGTACATTTGGTAGAAAAGCAGCTCAGTTAGCTCTGTGTTCGGCCGGTTTGGTGCGAAAAGTTAAAGCCCATGCCGGTTTGAAAACATACAAAGTTCATAAATTTTCAGACAGGAACTCTGTCATTAATAAATATTCCTGCTGCATAATAGACGACGAAATGTACGTAGTGGCAGATTTTTGCTAGATTCCAAGTCAAAATTTGTATCCTGTTAACCCATTAAGATCCGGCCATAGATCGGCTCGTACGATTTTGATAAAATTTTGATATGTCTGCCTGATTGTCCAATAATAAAGAATAATTTTTTCGATATCTGCCCGGACATCTGAGATACAGCATGGTTATTTAACTACCCGACAGACCATGGTGTGATATCTTCACTTTGAGTATTTACCAAAACCTATTACTTAATAAATGTAAATATGCGTTCTTCCTCGTTATCATATCCGCCACAAACACCGCACCCTTTTTTGACGTTTTCCTTCCTTCTCCAAGAGTAGAAGTGTATTCTTCCCCGCAATTAGCCAAACACAGTGTGTAAGTTTATCATATCTCAGCAAAACTTTCCATTACATGTAATGAGCTTTAGAATAAGAAATCAAAAGTGTTCAGTAGTTACATTTCCATTACGAAATCCATTACTTTAACATGGGTATGTCATTGGAGGAAAGGCCTTACCTGCACCTTACTAGGTACTAATACAAATAACTAGTTACTTTATAGATAACAAGAAGGGGTTTTGAGTAATTTGTTACATGTAGGGAGTGAAGTAATTTTCTGTAGAAACAACACATTGGCACCGCACAATCTGTTGTAAATAATGTAATGTAAAACTTAACAGCTTTTGCTGCGTTTTTTGTCTAATGATGACTATCGCCGGGAAATAGTTTGTTTTATTAAATTTAACTCATTATTGTTAGTTTTTACTAATACAAACAGTGGTCATTACCCGCAAGTATATACATAAATCATTATCAGGAAGTCCTTACATTTAGCTTGAAATTATTCAAAAGGTATGGGGTTAACATTACCAAGTAATGCAATGGTAATAACTAATCATTACCAAGGTTTTGCTGGAATCAGTGGTGGTCATGGTGTAGTGTGCACGCTAAACAAGAGCTTCAATTGCGTAAAAAATGATAAAATCTAAAAAAAGTTAGTATACAGAAATACTAGTTAATTATAACAATTGTCGAAAAGGTAAATTTTTAGCTTATTGGTTCTTATTGGTCTAGTCGGTAATCGTTGAGATGCGCGCTGATAAAAGAATGTATTTCTCGGGAAAGGTTCAAAAAAATTAAACAGCACAAACTAATGACTCGTTTATCGCGCGATGGATTCTTCGCTTTGGGAACTGTTCGTGATAAAAGGATCATTAATGAATATCAGACTTTAGTTTTGATACGAACATTTCTATACTCGCTGTGCGTTGGAACGATAATGTTGCAAATCATTGCAATTTTGTCTATCGATTATGCTTTCTTCACTTATTTCCATCTTTTTAGGTTGTTACCTTATTATTAAATTTTCTAAGCAATACACCAATGGCCCGGGCGAAAACAACGAAAAATGGTTACAAATGATCAGCCTCTTTTGGTCAATCAATATAAACATCGCATGGGAGGTGTAGACCTTTTGACCACGCAATGAATAATTATCGGTTATGGTAAATGCGTGGAAATTACTTTGCCTTTGTCGAATTCCGAATGGAGGTTTGCGAATCGATTATGACTAAATACAATTACCCCCGAGTATTGGTAATTGGATTTAAACAAAATCGATTCGCAAAAGTTTCGGCCTCAGGCAGTTCGTCATGATCGTATAGATAATTTTATTGGAAAACTCAATAAAAACAAAAGCGAATGCGTCTGCTTGAAGTGCAAGACGAACTTTCACCCCCCTACTTGATTTCTGCATTATCACAATGGTGTTGCACTAGACAAAATTAAGATTTCTAATTCTAAGGCTCAGTAATTTATGTTTTTATATACGTCGTTGTTTCTGAATAAAATAACAAACATTCCGATTTTTGTACAAAAATTTCCATATAGCAACAAATTATATTTTAAGTACACACTAACTGTCGGGTATTTAAATATTTTTAATGACTAAGTGAGTTAACATATCCCGGTTTGTCTAAAGGAAGTTTGAGAAGGGACACTTTAACCCTCCTGGAAACGATGCACGTTGCTTGTTTTCTCATTTTCTAAAATTTCACAACGCTTTTCTCGAGCATATTCTGACCAAAAAAAAACGCCATTTAACCGATAAAATACTCGATGTAATCTGCGGAAAATATTACTGTTTAATTTTTTTCTATCCTTCCCCTTTACAATATAACATCGACTATCACGATATCTTTCACCTGTGATGAGCTAGAATTTTTTAACTAAGAAGGTTTTCTTGGGTATTTAAATACCCAGTGGGCCTTAATGGGTTAATGCTCGAGATAAGTTTAGTACCCAAAAGCACGCAAAATTTCCAATATAATTCCCGGTATGGTAATAAATATAAAGTTGTGGCAAAAGAAGCAAGTCATTTGTTACAAGCGGCTATATAAATGGCGAATTTTATATTAAGGAGTGTTTGCAAATAAGACTAATTGCTTCCATAAGCCAATACATTATATCCACATATTTTTGGTTCGACTTGGCGTACTGTCACTACGGCAATAAAGCTCTTAAAAGGTACAAGAACAATTACTTGGGTTTTGTATCAAGAAAGACAAATCCTCCAAACTGTCCCGATATTAGGCCAGTGAAATTGAAGCACAAAAAGATGTCCTAAAATGTGGAAGATCTTACACGAAGTTGGATTACCTGCTCCAAAAAAGTGACAGAAATCACTAAAAGCCCCAATGGTAGGGTTTCCGGAAATGGTCCATAAGTTTATAAGTAGTGATTAAAACTATAAAAAATATATTTTTTAGTCCTTTATATTAACTCATAGTGTATGCTTTTCCCGTGATCCAATCGAGCTAAAAACTTGCAGGCAGACTCGTGGTGACGACAAAAATGATCCAACAATTTTTTTTTGCAAAAAAAATTTTTATTTTTGACATAGATTTTTTCAGTCAATCAATTATTTAAGTACATTATGGTAAAGTAATTTATAAATAAAGGGAGTATAATAAAAACTTTGCTTTTATGGGTTGGTTTTTTTGTAAACTTTAATATAATTTCAATTAAATAAAAAAAATAAAAACTCTCGGTGACCGAAGCAAAAATATTTGGAAACAAAATTGTTAATTCGAATTCGGCTAGCTCAAAGTGAAGGCCTATTTTAAAATTTATTTGTAAAATCAGAACATGTTTTTGGATGTTTTGGAAAATAGTTCTTTTATGCGATGCATAAAATCTTTGAATTTTGCCCAGCTAGATTGTAGACTTTTTTTTGTCATTCTAAGACAAAAACACTTGCTGAAAATAATTAATTACATATACTTATTACATTTTCGTGTCAGGTAAAAAAAAAAATTTGGCAGTCATCTTAGGTTCTGCACACACATAACGATCTTTACAAAATATCGGCGGCACAACATTTCCGGAAGGTTGGTAATGGTTGTAAAGACTGACGACATTTTTATTGGCCAACATTACAAGCGAACATTACATTCTAAAGTACGTATCCCGAACATATTCTTCGTTTGGGTTATTAAACCTTCACCAATACAACACTTTTATACAACTACATACATATGTACTTGTACTACTTAAATACGGCGATATGGCCACCATCGTAACAATTACTATTTCACATGTTTCTGTTTCCGACTTTTAATTTATGTTTCAATTCCAATTAGTTATTTAAAAAATAAACTACACTGAAAGAATTATCACTACGCTGGTAATTAATTTTTGACTTTTATATAAAAGTAAAATATATATAGCATTTCAGCTTAATTTGTTGTGAAATTGTGAAAATGATTTCTTACTGTGTAATTCTACAACAATTTTTAATTGTATTTCTTTCTTCTTCTAAATAATTCGCTATTTTAAGTATTTATACCCTATACCACTATGTAGCTTGGGTATAATGACTTTGTGCTGCTGTTTGTAACTACCAAAAATATTTGACCTACACCCATGTTTTATTATACCGATCGGCTCAGAATCACTTTCTGAGTCGTTTTTGCGATGTCCGTCCGTCCGTCCGTCCGTCTGTGTGTCCATGTAAATCTTGTAATCAAACTACAGGTCGCAAATATGAATATATTTTGATGAAATTTGGTACATGAGCTTTTACCGGCCATAGGATGAACGCTATTGAAATTGGTGAGAATCGGTCCATGTTCAGACCTAGCCCCCATATAAATGACCCCTATGAAATCGACATAAATTGCCATAAGATCCAAATTATCATATAGATCTTAGTAAAATTGGGTTTGTATATGTTTATTGTATCCATTAATCAGTAGTCCAAAAATAATCCCTATTGGACAATTCTTAGTCATAGGCCCCATATAGAGCTGCTCCCCTTCTTCACTTAATTCTATCAAAAAAAAAAACAAAAATATCGCACAGATTTTTCTCAAATTTGGTTTGTATATATTTTTTCAAAATATAAGTGACTTTGCCAAATATGGCCAGGATGGGTCCAGTTTTTGACCTAGTCCTCATATAAATATAGCACCCGATTTGAACTTTTTCATATCTGCAGCCAAAAAAATTAACAACAATGCCACTCAAATTTGGTTTTTGCTTATTTTCTATATCCAGTTAGTTGGACCGAAAAGATAGGGTTTCTAAAACATTGTATAGAGTATCGTATGGTCGGTCTAGACCAACTATAATTTTCTTACTTGTTTTATATTAACTTTTTGTTATATAAATGTAGACACTAATTGCTTGAGTTTTATAATAAATCCAAGAGGGCGATTGCAATTAATTAAATAATTAAATCGTGTAGATTGAAACATGAATATGGATTGATTTATTAATTAATTTGGTTAATTTCATTCATTTAATTTTTTATAAAGTTAATCGAGAAAATCAAATTTACTAAATTGGGTTAAAAAAAATAAAATGTATTTATATAATAATGTGACAGATTGAAACTGGTAGAACTGGTAGATACCTATGTAGTATATAAAAATTAAATTTATTTATTTTATCTATAATATTAATAGGTTAAGCAATTTCTTGTGACTGATATTTTGTTCTACCGTTTTATCCCGATATTGACCAAGCGTATATTATTTGAAAGGTATTTACTTTTAGCCGATTTGCAAATTTACAGATTTTTAAATTTGTTCCTTTATTTTGAGTAAACTGCCTTTAAAGTTGCTGCTAACAAATACATAAAATTATACAATGCTATGTGTGTGTTTATTAAATTTGTTAATTTTTTTGTAATAAAAATGAGTTTGTTTTTGTGTCGATTTGTGAATTGGCTATAATTGATTAGCATACGTTTAGGCTCTTTATTTAATGAAAAAATAAAATTTCCTAGAATTTGCGCTTGAATTTCGAGGACTGGAATATGCTAGTTTATATAAATCATTTATTTTAACTAATAAAACAATTTGAACCGAATGAGTATATATTAAGATTTCAGAAAAATATCTTCATGTTGTGTTTATAATAATCTTTATCAATTAATTGATTTTTCGTTGAACACTGATGTAATTAAGCATAATATCATTATTTTCTTAAATTCCTAACTATTTGTTTTTATTTTTAAATCATTTAATTGTTTCAATATATGTACATATGTAATTATATCATTTATACAGGTCTGTAAGGATTTATTCCATTGACCTAATAAATAAATAAATAAATAAAAGTTTGACAAAAGAAACAATTCATTTTACATAAAGAATTTTTAAATAAATTTTTGAAAGGGAAATACAGTAATATAGTACTCTATAACTTATTATAAAAGAAAACCAATATTATTCATTCATTTTATCAGATTTTTTTTTTATTTTAATCAAAATCTTCTTTAAAGTCGGTGCTGTTACCTAAAATTTTTTTGCAATTTTATTCAAAATTAATTTGTATGTAAGTACATAAATATACAAAAACAATTTCACTATAATTTCACCATCAGCAATTGTTTTATTTATTTCTAAAGTATAACGTATCTTTTTCCACAAATTTACCTTAAATTTGTGAAAATTGTATTTTACACACCTTTATGGGAAAAAATATAAAAAAAACTACTAAAATTTACCGTACATACGTATGTATATATGTATGCAGCAAACTGCCAATGTTTTATACAAGCAGTTTGACTTGTCTTCTTCAATTGTAAATAACATTTTTAATGCTAGGAATTCAAAAGGCTTCTACAATTCGTCTTTAAAGGTGACCAGATTTATGATTGAATAATATTAATTATATCATATAGCAGAAACTTCTAAATTACACAGCTGTGTTCTTCTAATGCAATAGAGAGAAGCACTTGAAAACAAAGTGCTAAGTTTAACATACTAAGTTTAAACTTCTGCTGATCTCCCGTGTTTAAAGCAAGTTTATGTAAGCAACATCTAAAGATGCCAATATTATGCCGAAATGTTTGTGATAATCTGAAACAATTTAAAAATTTAAAGTAACTATCAGGGCTGTATATTTTATGCAACTGCATGTTTTTAGTCAATAGCGCAAAATGAATTTTTAAGATATGTGTTTCCATACTGAAGAATTTGTAACAATATGGCATCTACTTGTTGTTAAATATTTTTGCATATTTTGTTATAAATATATATTGTGATTTTATTTTCTTGCATATTTTCTGATTTTTATTGGATAGTTTTGCATATTTAAAAAATTTTTTCAAGTATATGGTACGATTTAAAAATATTTTAATTTTGTAAATACTTATTGAAGTAAAAAAAAATTTTTTTTACCCAATTCCCTGTACCTACTTTGAAGACAGACATATGACTACTATTTTAAATGAAGTGCTTATTGCTTGTTAAACTCATTAGTGTTTATGACAAAAAATAACTACATCCACTTCAGTAATTGGGGTTTTTCTACATTTAGATAATCGCGGCAACTAATGCCGGGTTCCTAAGTACTTACTTAACCTAAATCCACCATAATTAATCTTTATTAGCATCGATCAAGGTTGTGTGTACAGTAATTCAAGGATAAATGCGTTCATGGAAAATGCAAAAAGCTGTACGCTTTTAAGCGAGAAACGGACTTAAAAACTCTCGGTTAAAAGCGTTACTGACGCATTTAAAAAACTTCGTTATGTAAAATGTAGCATATGATAATACTAATTATTTATTGAAAAGAAACAACAATAAACAAATCCATTGAGTCTTCTTATACATAATAAGGGATCATAGTTTGACTAAAAAATGACAAAAATATATTCGAAAATATTATATTAAAACAAAGAAAAATAAAAATCGAACAATACAAAAAATCAATTCAAGAAAACAAGTTAAAAACAAACAAGTAAGAAAATTATAGTCGGCCTAGACCGACTATACGACACCCTATGCCATGGTTTAGAGATCCTATCTCTTCGGTCCAACTAATTGGATATAGAAAATAAGCATAAACCAAATTTGAGTGCCATTGTTATTAATTTTTTTGGCTGCAGTTTTAAAAAAGTTCATATCGGGTGCTATATCTATATGGGGACTTGGTCGAAAAATGGACCGATCCTGACCATATTTGGTAAGTCACTTATATTTTGAAAAAATATACACAAACCAAATTTGAGAAAAATCTGTGCAATATTTTTGTTTTTGATAGATTTCAGTGAAGGTCTGGAAGCAGCTTTATATGGGGCCTATGACTAAGAACTGTCCCATAGGCGTTTTTTTTTGACTACTGATTAATGGATACAATAAACACATGCAAACCTAATTTGACTAAGATCTATGTGATAGTTTGGATTTTATAGCAATTTATGTCTGAACATGGACCGATTTTTACTAATTTATATAGCGTTCATTCTATGGGCGAAAAAAGCTTATACACAAAATTTAATCAAAACATATTCATATTTGCGACCTGTAGTTTGATTACAATGTTTACATGGACACACAGACGGACGGACGGACGGACGGACATCGCTAAAACGACTCAGAAAGTGAGCTGATCGGTGTAATAAAAGATGGGTCTAGCTCAAATATTTTTGGTAGTTACAAACAGCAGCACAGTCATTATACCCAAACCACATAGTGGTATACGGTATAAAAATGGCACTCAAATTTGGTTTATGCTAATTTTCTATATCCAATTAGTTGGGCCTAAGAGATAGTTCTCTAAACGCATTGTATAGGGCATCGTATAGTCGGTCTAGACCGACTATAATTTTCTTACCTGTTATTTCAAGATTTTTAAGATTGCCCAAGAATTTATTAATTAATTTGGAAATCATTCCATAGTGGTGATTTCAAGATTTTTAAGGGAGTTAAGGTCTTAACTAAAAGCTAATAAGGGCGAATTTCCATATGTGGTTTGGGTATAATGACTTTGTGCTGCTGTTTGTAACAACCAAAACTATTTGACCTGGACCCATCTTATATTATACCGATTGAATCAGAATCACTTTTTGAGTCGATTTAACAATGTCCGTCCGTCCGTCCGTCTGTGTGTCCATGTAAACTTTGTAATCAAACTGCAGATCGCAAATATGAATATATTTTTTTTGTGAAATTTGGTATATAGGCTTTCATCGGGCATGGGATGAACGCTATTGAAATTGGTGATAATCGGTCCATGTTCAGACCTAGCCCCATACTAATGACCCCTATAAAATCGACATAAATTGCCATAAGATCCAAATTGTCGTATAGATCTTATTCAAATTGGGTTTGTATGTCTTTATTACATCCATTAATGAGTAGTCAAAAAAAAAATTTCTATAGGACAATTCTTGTGCCGTTTTCTTTTCTGACAAAAAATGTCGCCCTTTTTCTGCCCTTTTTTAGAAAAGTGTAATTTTTTTATATTCTGAATTAAGAGCAACCTTATATTATATATCAATCGAAAGGTCTCAAAGTGCTGCGTTCATAAATGCAAAAAAAATTGTATTGTTATCCTCTTACAAGTCATAGGGTGAAAATATTCGAAAAAGGGGAACAATGGGGAAATATTCTCACACTATGACCTGAAAGAAGTCAATGGCTGGAATTTTTTCTGATTTACGAGGGCTCGCCTTTGAGACCTTTCGATTGATGTATAAGATAAGCTTGCTCTTAATTCAGAATATATAAAAAAATGCACTATTCGAAAAAAGGGCAAAAGAGGGCGACATTTTTTGTCAGAAAAGAAAACGGCATAGGCCCCATATAGAGCTGATTCCCCATCTTTACTTAAATCCATCAAAAAACAAAAATATTTCACAGATTTTTCTCAAATTTGGTTTTTGTATATTTTTTGAAAATATAAGTGACTCTACCAAATATGGTCAGGATGGTCCATTTTTCGACCTAGTGCCCATATAAATATAGCATCTGATAAGAACTTTTTCATATCTGCACCCAAAAAAATTAATAAAAATGGCACTCAAATTTGGTTTATGCTTATTTTCTATATCCAATTAGTTGGACCGAAGAGATAGGACCTCTTAACCATCGTATAGGGTATCGTATAGTCGGTCTAGACCGACTATAATTTTATTACTTGTTTTTTTAATGTAATTTTAGTAAATTTTTTCGGATTTTTCAAATTTCAAGTCAATATTATTATGTCAGGCAAGGGGAAATCATTATGTTGGTCGAACTTTTTAGAAATCAATGTAAATTTTTTATATCCATGTTCCATGTTCATTAAACATCGAATGCTCTTCTACCATTATTAAGTATTTAGACATAAATATGGTCACTCTTTTTACACTATAAAAATAACACATAAAACAATGTTGAAAAGCCACAAATTGATATCGTAAAAAATGTGAACACTTAAGGGTTCTTATGAAAGTAAAAAATAAAATAAATTTTCACAATTTTTTTTTTGTGGGAGGGTAGTTACGAATATACTTATGTATGTAAGCATGTATAAAGTATATTAAATATTTTTCATTTAAACACATTTTTTCCAAAAATTAAATATATATTTTTTACACATTCTATTTCTTATACAAATAAAAATATTTTATCTTTGTATTCTGAAAGGCATTGATTTTCCATTAGAGCTGATAAAATTTTATTTACAATTCCACCTTTAGAAAAGTCTGCCAATAATAAATCTAGAGATATGTCAATTCCTATGAATTATATATTGTTAATGACCCTCTAACTTAGAAAAGAAAATATATGAATAAATTATGCATAAAAATGAGAAAAACTTTTGCTTAGAAAATTAAATGAGCATATTCCATAATTTATTGCATTGCACTTCATTGAAAACAAATTTAATATCTTTGAAATTAAATCTGTAAAAACTAGTGAAATGTGAAAAAATAAGAAGTTTTTTTTTTGAAGAAAATCAGTTCAACATACAATTCTAGTTACTAATAGGACAGCTACATCATTACTTAGGAGAAGACCACTATAAGCATTCGAATCACGTTATTTGTTCATGTCGGAGTTTTTAAGATGTTATCGCTAAAATCACGTAGTTATTTTCATTTTCTTACCATAGGTTTTGCTTTTGATTTGATGATGCTTTTGGTACATTATCCTTTTTCAAGGCGGAAGGGTGAAAACAATGTTTATGAAGTAAGTAAGGTTGGAAATGACTTTTTTCTAGAGGATATAAACGACTTAACATTATGCACTTATAAAGTTATTTGTTTTATTCATTTTGATGTTTTATTTTATTTTATTTTTAAATTCTTAACTGGGCAAGCATAAGCTGGAAATTGTTAGGGTTGATCATACTGCATCAAAATAATAGCAAAATTTAAAGAAATTTATGAAATTTGGTTTTAAGAATGGGAGGTGAAATTTTTCAAATGGATGTTTAATCGCTGCCTTGGGGAAGAAGGAAACCTTAGTCACGGATTTTTTAATGGTTTTTGCCACTTTTTTGGTACAGGCAGTCCATCTCCGCTTAAAATATTCGACATTTTGGGCTACCTTATTTGTGCTCTTCAACTTCCTTTTCACTAGAACCAAATATCTCTTCACTGGCCTAAGCTCCGGAGAGTTTGGAGGATTTGCCACCCTTGGTGCAAAAACCACGTGATTGTACTTGTTCCTGACAGTATGTCAAGTCAGGCAAAAATATGTGGACATATTGTATTGGCTTACGGAATGAAATAGTTTTCTTTGAAAACACTGATTTCAGTATTTATAGAACCCGTCCTAAGAAATGACTTGCTTCTTTTGCCGAAACTGTATACTGTTTGCTGTACCAGGAACTTTTTGGAAATTTCGTCCGCTTTTGGGTCCTAAACTTAAATCCTCGAGCATTACTAATATAAAAATTCATTTCGTCGTCCATTATGCAGTGTGACGGCCGTTTATTTTGGTGAAGACTGTACTTAACAGCACATACAAGTCACAATCTTCCTTCATTCATTATCTCATAACATAGCCTAGACACCATTTTATAGCTAGTCCTGTATTAAGCTCATTTCCGACAATGCCTCTGTATAAAATCTTTTTGTTTATGATAAGAGAGTTCAAAACACCGGTTTTAATTTAGTAAGGTCCCCCAAAACCCCTGCGTCCATGTCCATTGTTTAATGAGAGAACTTAAATCACCGAATTTTGAAAGGAACAAAAATCGCTGGTTTAAGGTCTCTGTTAGATATAAGAATCCAATACACTGAATTTTTAAAGTAACCAAAAATCTCTGTGTTGGAATCTTTTCCGTTGAACGATGGATATCTAACCATGTTTTGGAAAACCCCAACAGCGTAAACTGCTGTTTTGATTTCTTTTTTTTATACGCAGAAGATTTAACTCAAGGCAAAGTTTTAAAAATGGCAAAATCATCTGTTTTGTGATGGCTGCTTATTTTGGTGAAGACTGTACTTAACAGCACATACAAGTCACATTAAAACGAAACGTTATTTATGTCTTTTGCCATGCAAAATTTTTCCATGAAAAAAAAAATACCGTTTCGTCTGTATGTGATTTGTTTAAATGTTTGTTTTTTATTTTCTGTACACTTTAATAAAACACTTGATGTTGGTTTTTTTGTTACCAACTGCCTGTTTTTTGTTGTATGTCCATTCACTCAATCATAAACTTTACAATCAGTCTGGGCAAACCAAACCCAATTTTATCATTCATGTGGGTTACCTCCAATTAAGATGGAATATCAGGTAACATGGTAGGGAGGGCAAAATGGGGCATAACAGCTAGTCCCAACCGGAAAGTAAGTATGCCATCCATCCATCCTTTAGATTCCGTTTTTTAACAGTTTTTTTTATGTAAATCGCACGTGAACATCTGTAGTGCGGTTTCCCTGGGTCTTAACAAGATCCCACCCCTCCGGCGAGCTAGACCCCCTGCCAGCACGTGCGACCCGTTAACGCTCAGGGAAACAGGAAGCGGAAGTTCCACCACCGCCGCACCATTACAGCAGTAGGAGTACTTTTTTATGAAATCTGATTTCAATTTCCGTGCTCTCCTTTGGCTTCTAAATTTTTCGCAGCGTTCCTTCTGGAACTTTTTAAACTTTGTATGTTTTGAAACCTGCATCGGCCTTAAGTTTTACTACCAAATGGTTCGAGCACGGAGCTAACCGGGGTGCTTTTCTACCGGTGGTCAAACTTTCCTGATAGTTTCTAATAACATTGGAAATAGTTTGACGGCAGGCTTAAATTTGTTGTCCAACTTTTTCTTGGATAAAGTTTTATTCCGTTGAATATATTTATATTTTTCAAAGATCAGTTGATAAAAAAAAGTAATGCTTGCAAAAAAAAGTTAAGAGGAAAAAATATCTTAAGATTTTTTCGATCTCACTCCTTATGTAAAATGGAATATAAAGAGCAGATAACCGAAAGATACACTCAATGCTCTATTGGTATTGCCAAATACAATGTTTATGCCATTCGGCCTACTCAACTCAAACTTACTTTACCTAATATGGTTGAAGATGAATAACTTAAATGCTGAGACCTTTTCCGGAAAGTCTTAGAGTAGAGTATCACAACGCTGGCCTATACTTACAAACAAAAGTTGTACAAAAATATTGAGGTTTTCAATGCCTATAACTTGGCTCTGAGTGATCTGAAGAGATATAATTTTTTGTCCGAAAAAATTTATATGTAAAATTCGAGCACTGGAAATTTATACACAGTTTTATTGATAGTTACGAAGGCGGTCTCTGAAAACCCCGACCTGATGAAACAATTTGGGAAAAATTTTCTTTATTTCTCAACACAATCTCCTTTTAGCTCGGTATACTTGTCTCAGCAATATTCTCTTCATTGTTGGCAATCTTTTACCGCCGAGGCATTTTTTCAAGTCTGGCGAATATGGTGCATGCTAAAGCAATTTAAACTTTAATTCATTGATTTTGGCCATCGCAATAATGGATGTTTGAACTGGTGCAACCCAAAAAATATACCACATAACCCTGCCGGCAGATGGAGCTCTTTGGACGTGATTATCACACTTCAGCTCACAGTTTTGACTGTTCCTTATTGAGGTGGTGGACCTCGGCTTTATTGAATATCTTCACGGTGCTGTGTTTGTTCTATTGTGAGCAAACGCGATACTCATCTCCAAATTTTCGTTCAATATGCCATGTAAAGCACTTTTCGAAATTCATATCATTTCCGTAAGGTCATGCACCTTCAGACCACGTTCATCCAATACTAGTTTGTGGAATTTTCTGGCAAGTGCACCTCAATTTGTTGACCCCTACGATGTCCGTCCAAAATTTTATGGTAAAAAGCGAAGGAACAGACTGCCTCAGCGTTGAATGTAGCTCGGCATTAATATTATATTGCCTGAAGGTATTGAATTACGTAACGAAAGACCAATTTGTTCTAAAGTTACAAATTCATTGAGATTGTTTACTTTTGATGGCTCAAAAAAAAAGAAATTCTAAACGGCGCACAGTGGCGCCCGTAGAGCAAACGAGGTTGCAAAAATCAAAATTTTCATGTGCGCCGACGAAGTTTTGAATAAATCCATGTTATAGGAAACTTTTCAACGATTTCAAATATGCTACTCTTAATAATATCACATTTTTAGTTTAGAAGATATAACCGTTCAAAGTTGACCGACTTTCGGTTTTCAAAAAAACACACAATTTTTAGTCAATTTGTTGCGATTTCAGGTGTAATATCACGAAAAATAGGTAACGAATCGCCTTATTTTTTGTTTGTATTGATTGATGTATTTATTAAATGTATAATTATAAAAAAAAATTAACTGTTTGCTTTGTATTTCTCCTGGTAAATTACTATTTAAAAACTATCCGTTTTTTCACTATTTTTCAACTTTGACGGAAAATAAAAAGAAATCGATATTTTTCTATATTTGCCATATTTGCAAAACGTGTTCTTTGATTATTTCTTTACATAACTCAAAAGGTTTTATCTGCCCGTACGTGCCCGTTTGGCTTCTAGAGTTAAAAAAGTTTAAAAAGACATGGTTGCAGAAATTGTATGGCGTGCATCCCTTATATGTTTTGACCGACAGTAGTTTGATTTAGTAGTTTTAAAATTGCATTTTAAGTCGGTTGTCTACCTGTGAGCCTCTGCCAAAGTCTACTCCCAATATTCTGTTACAGACACAGGATGCACAAAAAACTACTCATTGAAATTCGCAAGTACGCACCTCACTTAAAAATTACTTTGGAGTACAAATGGTCAAGAACAATATTGACTTATGGTCCCTCCAGTTAGGCACAAATCTTATTTAGACACGAGCATAATATATAAATTGCATAATTCAGCCTAAATCCATATGTATGCAGGGAACAGATAAATTTTTAGGCATGCTACCATGCCAATAAAATAAGCATAATGCCTGGATTAGTCTACGACTGAAAGTTGAAACCATGAAACCATGGCGTTAAACAATTTAAAATTATTTATAAACTGTTTAGAAGGTCAACCACACCAAAGTTTTTCAAGGAAGCTGCTTTAGAAGAACTTGATAGCTTATACGGAAATATTGAGAGAAGCGAAATTATAAAAAATAAATTTTATCTGATATATGCAAATATTAAGGCAAAATGGGTGAAATCTAATCGAACCATTCAGAACTTCAACTCCAAATACGAGGACTGGCTTAATGAAGACACCATCCTGGATATATTGGCAGTAGATAAACCCACCACATCAACCAGAGGAGCAAAAGGAAGGCCAAAAAAAAGTATTGAGGAGTGTTCAATTTTCACAAGAAAGAGGAAACTTGCCGATGCCACCAATGACTTGACCACGAAGCATTTATCGGACGCGCTATCTATTAAATATACAAAGGATAGTGAAAGAGTTAGGTCGCAGATTATAAAATCTGTTGCTGATGCAAGCCCACTGCGGCTAAAAAGGATTAAGGAAAGCATTCCCACGCCCACAAACGCACACATTAAAAAGTATGTTTCCGAAGAACCCTTGGCCTTGTTTATGGACTTACGACTTTCCAAAGAAAAGTATGAGATACTACGGGCATCCTTGATGCGACACGGGCCTGAAGTTTTACCAGGATACAAGCATATTACGCCCACAAATGCACACATTAAAAACTATGGTTCCGAAGAACCCTTGGCCTTGTTTATGGACTTACGATTTTCCAAAGAAAAATATGAGATACTACGGGCATCCTTGATGCGACACGGGCCTGACGTTTTACCAGGATACAAGCATATTACGCAAGCCTAAATAAATTCACGACCACTGCATACGGAGTTTACGGAAGTCTCTGTGAAAGCCAATCTGCAGGATCTCATGGGTCATGCAGCAAAACGGTTGTTGGAGAGTCTTCCTGAAAATGAAGTGAAAATTCTTCCTGAGAAACTGACATTGATCAGCAAATGGGGCTGCGATGGATCATCCGGACAAAGCGTTTATAAGCAAAGGATATCTTCCGATGACGCTACAATATCGGACGGAAATATGTTTATGGCATCTGTTGTTCTTCTGCGGCTAAAATCTGATGTTTCCCTATACTGGAAAAATCCACGTCCGTCATCAGTGCATTATTGCCGACCAATAATGTTTGAGTTTGCTAGGGAATCGGCAGAACTCATAAGGACCACGGTGAAGGACATTGAAGAACAAATAAGCAAGATTAAGCCTACAAAGCTGCAAATTGGAGAAGGAAAATATATTGAATGCAATTACGAGTTCCACCTGAGAAGTCGTAAACGAATTGATTGGAACAACCTCAACATTGTCATGCCCGATTTGCAAAAAGAGTCAGAAGAACTTTGGTAATTTAAACGATTCTACAAACGAGGAGAATTACGAATATGGAATGCCACCATTGCACGCAAGGATAAGGTGTATGGAGTTCTTGCTAAAACTGGCGTATACCCTACCACAAGAGGAGGAAAACTTCGATGAAAATACATCAATAAAGGATAAGGAAAAGATCAGAAAGTAGCAAATACAGGATGCTTTTTTTAAACAAGTTGGACTAAAAGTAGACTGTCACAAGCACGGATACGATAACTCAAACGATGGAAACACTTCTAGGAGATTTTTTGAAAATGATGAGGCAGTAACTAGAATCACTGGAATTGACAATCAAATCGTGAAAAGATTAGGAACGATCTTGAATGTTTTAAACTACAAAGAAAATGTCAATTCTACAAAATATGGAGAATATGCATCGAAAACTGCATTTGTTTTAGCAGAAATGTATCCACAGAAGAAGTTGACCCCGACCGTCCATAAAATATTGGCGCATGGCAGAGATATAATTGAGTACAAGTCTTTGCCAATTGGAGAGCACAGGAGTCTCTTAACAAATTTTATAAAAAATATAGATTGCAGAACACATTCAAAGCATCAAGGGTAAGGCAAAATGAGGACCTCTTCAACATGTTGGCAGCATCTTCCGATCCACTTATTTCTTCCCTGCGGCATGTGAAGTCACGAATAGAGTTAGAAAATAATTATAGTTTAGAAATTATTAGTCTTTTAGATATACCTTCTCTTACGAATTGTGATGAATATTTTACAGAAAATTGAAAAAATAAATTTAAAAAAGAAGTAATCTTTTTTTTAATTTGTTGGGTAATAAAAATAAAACATTAAACCCTAAAGAAAAAAAATAAAAACAATCTAAAAATGTAAAAATAATTTTTTTTAGTTACCATAAAATTGATTTTTCTACAAATTTTAACTTTGATAAACCATAAGTAGGCCCCTACAAAGCGTAGCACCCTTTCCAAACGCTCATTTCATAGACTGAACAGTTATCTATCATATGCTGTTTAAACTGTTCAATTATGTTATTGGGTTCAAAAGATATGATTTTTGCAACGAATAAACTCAAATGGCGCCACTGTTCGGTGTGACGCATTGAAGCTTAAAACATATGTTTTATATGGTTGCAATTTTTCAACAAGTTAATTTGTTTTCAAATTTCTGCCGCCATCTGTACGTCAGGTCAAGTTGTTCTGGGACCGCCCTCTTATACACTATATGGGTATAATGAGTTTGTAAACTTTATAATCAAACTACAGGTTTAAAATATAAATATATTTTGTTGGAATTTGGTATAAGCAATTTGGTGAAAATCGAGGCATGTTCAGATATAGTCTCCATACAAATGACCCCTATGAGACCGACTCAAATTGCCATGATGAGATCCAAATAATCATATAGATCTCGGTCAAACCATGTATAAAACCATCATATAAAACTGCTTCCCGACCTTCAATTAAATCTATCAAAAAACAAAGATATTGCACAGTTTTTTTTTAATCAAATTTGGTTTGTATATGTTTTTGCAAATATGGTTAGGATCGGCCCATTTGTCGACCTAGCCAACATATATAGCATCTGATATGAACTCTTTTATATCTTCAGACAAAACAATTAATAACAATGCCACTCAAATTTGATTCTTGCTTATTTTTTATATGCAATCAGTTGGACCTAAGTACCCTTCTCTAAACGTATGGTAAACGTATGGTATAGACCAGGTCTGGGCAAAGTACGGCACGCGGGCCAAGTACAGCCCGGTAGCTGGTTTTGAGCGGCCCACTAATGCCTTCCACAAAAGAAGTTAAGTTTCAAAATTTGATATGAATATCGTAAAAGGAAAATATTTCAAAACGAAAAAATTTATATTTTTTTATTAAATCATTAAAAATGACAAACATTATTTGTGTTTCCACTTTTTTAATTTTATCACTCTTTCATTATTTGCTATAGCAATTTTATTTGAAAGCAATAATTGAATCAATATAATAATGGTCAAGATATTCTGAGATTATATTTGAATTTTTTTCTTGCAATTCTTTTTTTGTATTCCTCGAAATATATTTCTAGCATGGCATACTGAGATTATATTTGAATTTTTTTTTTGCAATTCTTTTATTTCGTGAAATATTTTATTAGCATGGCATACTGAGATTAAATTTGTTGTAAAATTTGTGTTAATAATTAAATAACGACACTAATTTAACAAAAATTTTGTTATTTGTCAGTAAGAAAACAATCTGTGTCAGTGCAATACGTTTGTGGTTACAAGATACGCGTTTAAAAATATTATTTTAAATTTAGTGTACTTATAAAATAATAATAGATAATAAATATCATAAAAATTAATAAAAAGAGAAAAATTGATCAAGAGTGCCAAGTTTTTAAGGAAGAGTGGAAAAGTAAATGTTTTTTTACTGCATTGAAAAATAAGGCCATCTGTCTCATTTGTCAGGAAAGTCTCGCAGTTTTTAAAGATTTTAATATTAGGAGACATTTTACTACTAAACACTCAGAATATGGAACTCCCTTAGTCAGAAAAACAACTGCTGACAAGTTAGCCGCAAATTTATCTCTGCAAGGAAATTTTTTTGTGCGCCAAAATGCTGAACAAGAAGCTGCTACAAAAGCCAGTTTTATTATTGCTTTGAAAAGGGCCAAAAATAACAAACCATGTTCGGATGGACAATTTATTAAGGAATGCATGCTTGCAGCAAGTAGTTTTATATGCCCTGACATGAAAAATAAATTTGGAAGTGTAAGTTTATCACGACGAACTATTACGCGATATTGATATTGAATGTATTGATGATAATTTAAATCAGCAACTATTATCAGCACTCCAATCATCAATGTGGTATTCGATTGCTCTTGATGAGAGTACTGATCAAAAAGATACTGCACAATTAGTAATTTTCATACGTACATGTAACGCTAATTTAAAATTGTTGAAGAACTATTGTCAATGGAATCGCTGAAAGGACAAACAACTGGAGCTGATATATTCGAAAAAGTGGAAAATTGTTTAGTGAAATATAAGTTGCTCTGGAGTAAAATTATAAGTGTTACGAATGATGGAGCGCCAAGCTTAACAGGTCCAAACATTGGATTATTGAAGAGAATTCAGGATAAAATAAAAGAAAATTGTCCAAATCACAAGATTATACCAATACACTCTATTATTCACCAACAGGTATTGTGCAAGAAAGTGCTAAAAGTGGAACACGTCACTATTACCGTAATTATATCCGATCTAGGGATCTTAATTATAGACAATTTATTAATTTTCTACAAGAGATCGAATCAGAATATACAGACGTGCTGTATCACAGTCAAGTTCGATGGTTAAGCTTGGGTAAGGTGCTAAGACGTGTATGGGATCTTGAAAATGATATAGTTATCTTTTTGGAAATGAAAAATAATAAAAATTTTCCAGAATTAAAAGATCCTGATTGGCTTTTAGATTTTGCATTCACCCTCGATATTATGACTCATCTCAATGTATTTAACATCGCATTGCAAGGAAAAAATTTGTATACTTATGAAATGATATTTAACCTAAATTCATTTCAGTTAAAGTTACGACTATTTTCGCAGCATTTATCAAGTAAAAATTTGGATCACTTCCCAGCTTTGAAAACAGTTACCAATATACCTGAAGAGAAATTTAAAGAATATAATTGCACTGTAACAATTTGAAATGAAGGATTTACGCGCAGATTTGGAGACTTTCGAAAACTTGAAAATAGTTTGTCAATAGTTAGGGATCTATTTTGTATTGAAATTGATAAAGTTCCGAGTGAAATTCAACTAGAAATAATAGATTTGTAATGTAACACTGATCTTAAATAATTACATCGTCAGAACGAGATTTGTATTTTTTATAGTTCTCTCGATTCAAACATATATGCAAAAATCGAGATTTTGCCAGTAAAATGCTAGTTATTTTTGCTTCGACTTATATATGTGAACAAACATTTTCCATTATGAACGTCAATAAAAACTCTGTACGATCATCTATTACAGATGCACATTTGAAAGCAGTTTTAAGGATTTCTACTACAAAACTTGAACCAGATATTGAGAACATGATGGCATCCTCGAAGCAGTTACATTCATCTTATTAAAATAATTACTGTTAATTCTATATTTTTCATACTAGTATTTATTAATAAAATACAATTTTTTTTATTTTATATGATATGCATTTTAATTAGCTGTCCATTATTCCAATTTAGATAACCGTGCGGCCCTTGACCATAAAAGTTTGCCCAGGCCTGGTATAGACCGACTATAATATTCTTAGTTGGTTTGTTTTTAATTATTGCTCAAAATGTTTTAAACAAAAATCGGGTTTGAGCTATTCTTCCAAATTAGGTGTATTTGAGAATATTTAAGGAAATTACGACAATTTCTAGACATAGTCCCCGATAATAATCACATCTGGTTTGAGCTTAAACATATCTTAAGACAAGAACAGCAAGAGAAAAAACATTCGACTTTTATTGAAATCTTGCCGTTATATTAGATTTTTCTTTTTAATATCGCTTAATATTTTTTAACCGACTTAGAGGTTCTCGCGCTATTCTTAGCGCCTTTTAACCATACAAAAGTTTCAATATTTCCATATATCGCACTGTAAAAACGCTCTAAATTGGAGCCTTTCGTTTTTAGTTCAAGTGCTTTCTGCGCCTTTTAAGTGCAACAGTTTATGTTAAACAGAATTGTACATATTTTATCAGATCATACTTTTATTTTGCAAATATTCATTTAAAGTAATGAGGATGAAAATTTAAATAAAGACATTTGTATATTTTCTTCGTAATTTATTTGACGTTTTTTAAGAGTACTAAAAGAAAACTCCATGGTCTACCATAGAGATGGCGTGACAAGTACCAATTTTGTTCCTGTTTTTTCAGTAGGGCCAACTATTGGAAAAATTGTGTAAAATTTCATGACATTTCATTAATTAGAAGAAAAAGTTTTCGTTAGTGAATTTTAAAGAGTTTCGTGCGTTGATTAAACATTGCTTTGTGGTGCAAAAAAATAATTTTTTATGGTGAATGGTAAATATTCGCTGTCATATTCAATGGGTAAAAGGTGATAACCCGGATCTAAACGTGGTCGTACAAGCACAATTGATGCAGATCGTCCTGGTCGTTCAAATGAGGCATTTACTGAAGAAAACGTAGGAAAAGTGCATCAGGTTGTATTTGATGATCGAGAGATTAAAGTGATTGCGATTGCTGACATCATAAAGATATAAACAGAGTGAGTTCGGCATATATTGCATGATCATTTAAATTGGAAAAAGTTTTCTGCTCGAAGTGCCGCGATTTTTAACAGCAGAACAAAAACTGAAACGTGTTCATATTTCAAGGTATGCTTTGGAGATGTTTGAAGTAGATTCAACTGAATTTTTACGTCGATTTATAATAGTGGATGATATGTGGATTCATTATTATACACAGGAGTCCAATAGACAGTATGCGGAGTGGCTACAAGAGTGCGAAAGCCGATCAAAGCGGCCAAATACCCAACAATCGGCTGGAAAAATTATGGCCAGTGTTTTTGTTTGGATGCACGTGGTATAATATTTATTGACACTTAGAGGAAGGTAAAATAATAACTTCAAGTACTATGTTGAGTTCTTGGACAGATTGAATGATGAAATTAAGAAAAAACGACTCCACATTAATAAGAAAAAACTCTTTTATCATCACGACAATGTACCGATGCATTCATCTGTTTCAGCTTCAGAAAAATTTAAGTCTTTACATTACGAATTATTTCCCCACCCCCGTGTTCTCCAGATCTGGCCCCTAACGATTATTATTTGTTCCCAAACTTGAAAAGATGGCTCGAGGGAGACAGATTTTCTACAAATGAAGAAGTCATGTCAGAGAGGGAAGCTAATTTTGCAGAGTTTACCAAGTCATTCGTTTCACTTAACGGAGATTACGTTGAAGAATAAAATTGATTTCAAATCCAAAAAACTGGTTTTTCATTGTCAGGTCACGGAGTTTTTACTGTAGTAAATAGTTCCTTTTATTTTAGATAGAGCGTTAGGCACAAACATCTTATATAAATCTCTTAAAATTCATGTCGTTCTAATTTTAAAATTCCTGAAATGTTTCACTAAAATTAATTTACTTCAATCATAAAAAATACAAATTTTCTATAAGATGGCTTTAACCCACTTCCATCCTCTGTTCGCACTTGCGAACAAAAAAATTGCTCATTTTGAGCAGTAAAATTTTCTTTTTTATTGAATTTTTATTGTTAAATTTTTGATGCATAAATATTGTACATATTGTTAGCTTAAAGAAGAGACAAATAAATATATTATAAATTTTTTTGTTTTTACGCTATTAGTCATTTTGTGACACAACCTTTTTAAGAGGTTTTTTATTTTACTATTTACACGTAAAAATTTTGCGAAAATAAATATTTCAGGTATGCAGATTTTTCGACAACAAATCAAAGAAAATAAATCAAAACAAAAAACAAACAAAAAATTCCAGGGAACATATTTTAGGTAACGGTAAACATTGTTGTTCGCAAGCGCGAACGTTGGCTGCTGTTCAACATGTAATTTTTTGGATGTAAAACATGTGTGACTTACGTAGGAGCTACACATGTAAGTAAAACTGTCTGAAAATACACGTTATGGTCTTTTACTAAATCTAATCTTATTTTGGGAATAATAAATTCACACTTTAAGAAAGTTTTATGTTAATAATTAACAGTCTTAAAGGTTAAAACATTTTATTTTATTTTTTATTATTTTATTATTCCCCAACTAAGATATGTAACAGAAACGAAGATGAGCCTACTCAGGATATAATTTTTGATCAAGCTTCTACATCTGCAGCAGCCCTGCCACCAACAAAACGTACGAAAATTGCAGATCGTACCTTACGCGTAATCAAAGAACATATGTGGACACAAATAAATGATAGATCAAAAAACTTTCATTTTCCTTTAAAACCAAATACGGATCAATTTCTTGATGTTCAAGTGAAGCTATTTGTTGATATAAAAGAACTGTGTCCATTGCAGCTCTTTGAAAAATTTTTTGATCGTCAAATGCTAGATTTAATCGTAAATGAATCAAATATCTACGCGCAACAAAAAATGATTAACATTTCATTGAATGAAAATAAATTGCGACGTTTTTTAGGAATTCTGATTTTATCAGGATTCAACAAGTTGTCCTCAATTGAAGACTATTGGTCAAATGATCCATGTCTAGGGGATCATATAGTTATGCAGAGTATGTCACGAATTTTGTTCAAAGATATCAAACGAGCTATTCATTATACCCTATACCACTATGTGGTTTGGGTATAATGACTTTGTGCTGCTGTTTGTAACAACCAAACATATTTGACATAGACCCATCTTTAATTATACCGATCGAATCAGAATCACTTTTTGAGTTGATTTAACAATGTCCGTCCGTCCGTCCGTCCGTCCGTCCGTCCGTCCGTCCGTCTGTGTGTCCATGTAAACCTTGTAATCAAACTGCAGGTCGCAAATATAAATACATTTTAATAAAATTTGGTATAGAAGCTTTTATCGGCCATGGGATGAACGCTATTGAAATTGGTGAGAATCGGTCCATGTTCAGACCTAGCCCCCATACAAATTACCCCTATGAAATCGACATAAATTGCCATACTATCCAAATTGTCATATAGATCTTACTCAAATTGGGTTTGTATGCGTTCATTACATCCATTAATGAGTAGTCCAAAAATGATCCCTTTGGCCCTATATAGACTGCTTCCCGATCTTCACTTAAATCTATTAAAAACAAAAATATTGCACTGATTCATCTCAAATTTTGTTTGTATATATTTTTGCAAAATACAAGAGACTTTACCAAACATGATCAGGATTGGTCCATTTTTGGACCTAGTCCCCATATAGATATAGCAGCCGATATGAACTTTTTCATATCTGCAGCCAAAAAAATTAATAAAAATCCCACTCAAATTTGGTTTTTGCTTATTTTCTATGTCCAGTTAGTTGGGCCTAAGAGATAGGGTTTCTAAACGCATGGTATAGGGTATCATATAGTCGGTCTAGACCGACTATAATTTTCTTACTTATTTTAACAGTAATTTGGACCAAAGTGACAAGATGACAAAGGTAAAAAAGTTTCTAATGAGATTTAAATGTATATGATATTTATACCCTATACCACTATGTGGTTTGGGTATAATGACTTTGTGCTGCTGTTTGTAACAACCAAAAATATTTGACCTAGACCCATCTTTAATTATACCGATCGAATCAGAATCACTTTCTGAGTTGATTTAACAATGTCCGTCCGTCTGTGTGTCCATGTAAAGCTTGTATGAATATATTTTGATGAAATTTGGTAAATAAGCTTTTATCGGCCATGGGATGAACGCTATTGAAATTGGTGAGAATCGGTCCATGTTCAGACCTAGCCCCCATACAAATTACCCCTATGAAATCGACATAAATTGCCATAAGATCCAAATTGTCATATAGATCTTACTCAAATTGGGTTTTGTATGCGTTCATTACGTCCATTAATGAGTAGTCCAAAAATGATCCCTTTGGCCCCATATAGAGCTGCTTCCCGATCTTCATTTAAATCTATTAAAAAACAAAAATATTGCACTGATTCTTCTCAGATTTTGTTTGTATATATTTTTGCAAAATACAAGCGACTTTACCAAACATGATCAGGATCGGTCCATTTTCGGACCTAGTCCCCATATAGCATCCGATATGAACTTTTTCATATCTGCAGCCAAAAAAATTAATAAAAATCAGACTCAAATTTGGTGTTTTCTTATTTTGTATGTCCAGTTAGTTGGGCCTAAGAGTTAGGACATGGTATAGGGTATCGTATAGTCGGTCTACACCGACTATAATTTTCTTACTTGTTTTTTATTTATTTATTTATTCTCCAGGTTAGACCACTGATTGATATGGCAAACCAAAAATTCATGCAGTGTGGCGTATGGAGTGGCGATTTGTCTATCGATGAACAAATGGTTCCATATTTTGGTCGCCACTCATGTAAGATGTACATACATAACAAACCAATCCGGTTTGGTTACAAATTGTGGTGTCTTTGCTCTGCAAGCGGCTATCTGTATACCTGTATACCGTGTGCCGGTGCCAGCGACAATTACGATCGCCAAATCGGTTTGGGCGCAGACGTTGTACTAAGGCTATTGGGAAATATCGAAAATCCTCATAGACATAGAGTTTACTTCGACAATTTTTTCACGTCCCATCAGCTGATGTGTTTGCTGAGTTAAAAAGCAAATTTGTGCATCTGGAACTGTCCGCAACAACTTAATTGGTAAAGCACCGTTTACAACAGGAAATCAGTTAAACCGTGGTGAGTCTGATTTCAAATTCGACAAAGCTAATAATGTACTAGTTTGTCGTTGGGCTGACAACAAGGAAGTGAGAGTCTGTACAAACTTTGACCAAATTGTACCAATGCACTCTGTAAAGAAATGGAACATTCGGAAATTATCAGCAGCCACGTATGTTTTACAATTATAACCAAGGCATGGGGGTGTCGATTTACAGGACAACGCGGTGCAAAACTACAGAATAAACATCCGTTCAAAAAAGTGGTATTGGCCTTTATTTTATTTCTATATTAAGCTCTTCTGTTGTTAACGCATGGAAGCTATATTGCTTTGTTGCAAAGGAAAAAAATGAAAAAGCAATGCCACAAAAAAATTTTCGCGTGATAATAGCAAAATAACTTTTATTGTCATGTAAAAGAGAAGACAATTCTCCAGAATTTTCACCACGTAGAATGCCAAGAGTGGATTGCGAGCACATTCCCGTCGAGCAGAAAGACGGCAAACCCAGACGCTGTAGATTGAAATCATGTGGAAAGCCAATAGAATGGATGTGCAAAAAATGTAATGTTCATTTGCATCCTAAGTGCTTTGAAGCATATCACCAAAATTAATTTTCTATTACAAAAACTGTAACTTTTTTTCTTAATAAATATACTCACTTTAACCATAATAAAAATGTGTTAAAATTGATTCTTTTATCAGTTTTACTTATTGAAATACGAAAACCAAGATCATTTAAACTTTTTACCAGCAATGAATAATAATGTCGAATAGCGGCCAACGTTCGCGCTTGCGAACACCATGTTCTGACGATCTCAGGTGAGCTAGATGACTTCTAACAACGGATTTGCGTTCAGAAACCTCTAATTAGCTAAAATCTTAAATTTCATTCAAATCGGATGACATTTATGTTTCGCGGCCGGAAATGGGTTAAGATGAGTCATTTTATTTGAAAGTTTACACTTGTAACAAAAAAATTTCACGTACGTATGTGCATATAACATATCGCACCTTAAATGCAAAAGAGTCACAACTCAAATTTTTCATATTTTCAGGAGAGGCAAAAACTGTTTATGAAAATTATTGTATTATTCAAAAAAATTTAGTTTCATTATGAACAAGTAAGAAAATTATATTCGGTCTAGACCGACTATACGATACCCTATACCATGCGTTTAGAGACCCTATCTCTTAGGCCCAACTAACTGGATATAGAAAATAAGCAAAAACCAAATTTGAGTGTAATTTTTATTAATTTTTTTGGCTGCAGATATGAAAAAGTTCATATCGGATGCTATGTCTATATGGGGACTGGGCCCAAAAATGGACCGATCCTGACCATGTTTAATAAAGTCTATTGTATTTTGCAAAAATATATACAAACAAAATTTGAAAAGAATCAGTGCAATATATTTGTTTTTTGATAGATTTAAGTGAAGATCGGGAAGCAGCTCTATATGGGGCATATGACTAAGAGTTGTCCAATAGGGATCATTTTTTGACTACTGATTAATGGATGTAATAAATACATACAAATCCAATTTGACTAAGATTTATATGACAATTTGGATCGTATGGCAATTTATGTTGATTTCATAGGGGCTTTTGTATGGGGGCTAGGTCTGAACATGGACCGATTCTCACCAGTTTCAACAGCGTTCATCCTATGGCCAACAAAAGCTTAAATACCAAATTTCATCAAAACATATTCATATTTGCGACCTGCAGTTTGATTACAAGCTTTACATGGACACACAGACGGACGGACGGACATCGTTAAATCGAATCAGATAGAGATTCGGATTCGATCGGTCTAGACCGACCATAATTTTCTTACATGTTTTTAAATTTATATTGTATTTGTGGAAATAAAATATAATTTTAAGTTATGACTCTGAAATTTTTTCATTTGACTAGTGATATTATCTCAAGTTGTGCCCCAGATATAACAGCATTTTTCCTGTTAAAGAAGATACGAGTAGTTATGAGAAATAAATTTTTGCAGTAGACAGAAATGTGTACTGTGAATTAATTTATGGAAAAAAGTAAATTTTGGAAAATTTTGAGTTGAGACTCTTTTGTATTTAAGGTGCGATATGTGACCCTGCATAAGAAACCCAACCTAATGTGTTAAATTTCATGAATTCACGTTTTTTTGGATTTGTATTGAAAAAGCCTTCAATTTTCATATGACATCGTTGCAAGTCTCAAAAACATCGAAAAGTAATGCAGAAATGCAATTATATAAAATACGCACTATGAAAACAATGCAGAGGGTGGAAATTTCCCAGGAAAAATTTCGTAATAGCAGCTCATTGATTGTTGCATTACCAATAATGACTTACCACTGCCCATTGCATTACTTCTAAGATGAAAATAAGGCGTTACTAATAATGTGTTATACAGCTACTTATATTTCATGCCAGCCCCTTGCATACTGCATTATTTTCAAAGTGAAAATAACGAGTTCCTAGGCAACTAGCTACCTCCAATTACATCCCCGTGTTAAAATAATGAGCTTATCGGGCAAACTTCAACCAGTTACATCTCCTTCTAAAACCCATTATTTGGTAATTTTTTTTTTTTTGGGTTAATTGTGTTTCATTCAAATGCTTGTTTTGACACACTAGGTGGGTTTTCTTATGCAGGGTCACATATAGTTTTTTTTTTTTTTTTAATTAATAATAATAAATTTTTTCATGCATAAAACTAGCGCTTTTCAGCACTTTTCCTTTTTTTGTAATTAAGAGTCTCTTAGCGCTTTTTGTGGTACTCTTCTGCGCTTTTTTCTTGGTAAAAGTAGGCATCGCTGGCTGCATGTAATATTAAATAGTTTATTAATTGAAATTAATCATGTAATTTGTATATTTCATTGGCTTAAATTTTACTTGCACAACAATGGTGGGCGCAATGATTTCATATTATATTAATTATACCCTATACCACTATGTGGTTTGGGTATAATGACTTTGTGCTGCTGTTTGTAACAACCAAAAATATTTGACCTAGACCCATCTTTAATTATACCGATCGAATCAGAATCACTTTCTGAGTTGATTTAACAATGTCCGTCCGTCCGTCCGTCCGTCCGTCCGTCCGTCCGTCTGTGTGTCCATGTAAAGCTTGTAATCAAACTGCAGGTCGCAAATATGAATATATTTTGATGAAATTTGGTATATAAGCTTTTATCGACCATGGGATGAACGCTATTGAAATTGGTGAGAATCGGTCCATGTTCAGACCTAGCCCCCATACAAATTACCCATATGAAATCGACATAAATTGCCATAAGATCCAAATTGTCATATAGATCTTACTCAAATTGGGTTTGTATGCGTTCATTACATCCACTAATGAGTAGTCCAAAAATGATCCCTTTGACCCCATATAGAGCTGCTTCCCGATCTTCACTTAAATCTATTAAAAAACAAAAATATTGCACTGATTCTTCTCAAATTTTGTTTGTACATATTTTTGCAAAATACAAGAGACTTTACCAAACATGATCAGGATCGGTCCATTTTTGGACCTAGTCCCTTTATAGATATAGCATCCGATATGAACTTTTTCATATCTGCAGCCAAAAAAATTAATAAAAATCCCACTCAAATTTGGTTTATGCTTATTTTCTATATCGAAGTAGTTGGACCGAAAGATAGGGTCTCTAAACCATGGTATAGGGTATCATATAGTCGGTCTAGACCGACTATAATTTTCTTACTTGTTTTATATTTATTTTTTGTAATTTAACAAAATCCTTTATACGAGTACACGAATTCTGTTTGTTCTATTCGAAAGGGAATATGAAATCGAAGTCATAAATGAAACATGAGCAAGTGATAAGTGGATATATAAACCTTTAAGCCTTGTGAGATATAAAAATAAAAATTCTACACTTTCTATAATACGAGTACGTACTATACGAGTACTATACATACATACATATATGAATATGCTTGTAAGCCATTTGTGTGAATGTATGTAATGTATATGAGTGGAAAAATAATAATACAATACCTAGTTAATTGAAACGAGAATTGGACAGAGCATAAAATACAACAGTAATAATGGCCAACAATTGCATGAACAGTTGTATACAGAATTACATGTGCTTATATTTAATATGTTGTAGGGTGTCCAAAAAAATTAATTTTAGTTTACTGATTAAAATTTCCTAAAAATTATAAACAACCGTTAAGAGAAATATAAAAAAAATTAACTAGCATTATATTTCGCAATTTTCTTTATATATACTTTCAACACTGATGCCCTGACTGACATAGTAACGCAGCTTTATTAATATTTGTTTGGAATTAGAAAGTAGATTTTTCTACCGGCGCAAATATAAGGTGTCAATAATGACCAAAAGGGATAAAAATGGTAACTTCCTTTCTTCGTAAATAACGACTGACTATAAGAATATGGAAATTCGTGTGCAAATTTCACCAGAGGTACAAATATTAGCCAAAATTGTTTTTTTTTTCGAAATTAAGTACACACTGCAGCATTTTTGAGGTCATCGAATGCAAAATCCTTCTCGTGTGCGGTTATTCGAAGCTGCTGTTCTGACTTTATATTTCGGCTAAAACATAATTTTTCTGAAAACAAAATTTTTCTGCAATTCTACTCACGGCTATATCTCGGCAACCAATTGGAATTTTGTTTGCCTGTCTTCAACCAATTTGAAGCTATGGACTAGAAGAAAAAAAGTGTAAAACAAACTTACCCGAAATAACTGCAGTTAGTGCCACGATATTGCTAATATATCGAAAAATTTTCATCCACAAAGATCTCTTTTTTATACCTTCCACACCTCAGTGGCAGAGGGTATATATACATATGTTTGTCATTCCGTTTGTAACGCATCGAAATAAATTCCTGAGACCCCAAAAATATATATTTTCTTGATCCTTATAACAAGGGAAGTTGATTTACAGATGACCGTCTGTCCGTCTGTCTATGGAAATCACGATCACGCCGTCAGTATGTAAGCTAGACCGTTCGTTTTTATATAAAATCGTTTACTAACATCCCAAAGGAGTTGCTATTTAAAATCATCAAAATCGGTCAAAGGGTTCACGAGCTAAGAATGAAACTTTGAAAAAATCTTGAAAAAATAAAATTTTTCAGTGTGTTTAAAATTGAAAATTGAAAAATGGAAAATGAAAAATGAAAAATGGAAAATGAAAAATTAAAAATGAAAAATTGAAAATCGAAAATGGAAAATGAAAAATGGAAAATGAAAAATGAAAAATGAAAATGAAAAATTAAATATGGAAAATGGAAAATGAAAAATTAAAAATTTAAAATGAGAAATGGAACATGAAAAATGAAAAATGAAAATTGAAAAATGGAAAATGAAAAATGGGAAATGGAAAATGAAAAATGCAAAATGGGAAATGGAAAATGGAAAAAGGAAAGCGGAAAACGAAAATTTCAAAATGGAAAATGGAAAATGGAAAATTAAAAATGAAATATTAAAATTGAAAAATGGAAAATGAAAAATGGAAAATGAAAAACTTAAAATTAAAAATGGCAAATGGAAAAATGAAAAATGAAAAATTTAAAATGAAAAATGAAAAATGAAAAATTAAAAATGGAAAATGGAAAACGAAAAATGAAAAATAAAAATTAAAAAATAAAAACGAAATATGGAAAATTAAAAATCGAAAATGGAAAATGGAAAATGAAAAATGGAAAATGAGAAATTAAAAATGAAAAACTAAAAATGAAAAACGAAAGATGAAAATTGAAAAGTGAGAAATGGAAAATGGAAAATGATAAATTAAAAATGAAAATTGAAAATGAAAAAGGTGGAGGGTATCAAAGATTCGGCCCAGCACTCTTATGATGAAATCTATTCCTTTGTTGGCTTAATTTGGTGGACAATTGGTGTAAGAACTCATCAAAGTGGTGATTCAGAATATGTAGATTCAATGTCGTCTGACTGTACACGATTCTTGCATAAAACGCTATCGATAACAGCTTTAGTGCATTCGAAACTCTCCGGTGCACAGTGGACCATTTCACGAGCAGGCGTTCAAAAATCCATAACTTTTGATTGGATTGAATTTTGATATGCGGTTTTTTTGTTTCGTAGGTGTGACTTTAGCCTTTATTTTTTGCTATAAAATGTAAATATCGACCGATAATAAAAAAAGTTATGGAGGGTTTAAAATACATTTTCATTTTTAGTTGAATTTTAGTACAAAAGTGAAGTGTTGAAAGGCTAAAAAGTTTTTTGTATGCCTTATTTTTTCAGTTAATTTTACAACTGGTAGTTTTTAAAAATTTTAGTTAATTTAAAGTTAAATTTTGTCGGAAAATGCCATTATTTATTAAGTAGCGAATGTAAAAGTTACCTGATATTGGTACAAGATAGAGAAGTTTCAATGAAAATGTCGTTTGTTTTTAGTGCAGTTAAAAATTTTTCTATATCAATTTTTATTCTAAATTTATAAAATACATAAATTTTTAAATCAAGAAAAATTATTAACTATATAAAAAACAAGTAAGTAAATTATAGTCGGTCTAGACCGACTATACGATACCCTATACCATGCGTTTAGAAACCCTATCTCTTAGGCCCAACTAACTGGACATTGAAAATAAGCAAAAAACAAATTTGAGTGGGATTTTTATTAATTTTTTTGGCTGCAGATATGAAAAAGTTCATATCGGATGCTATATCTATAAAGGGACTAGGTCCAAAAATGGACCGATCCTGATCATGTTTGGTAAAGTCTCTTGTATTTTGCAAAAATATGTACAAACAAAATTTGAGAAGAATCAGTGCAATATTTTTGTTTTTTAATAGATTTAAGTGAAGATCGGGAAGCAGCTCTATATGGGGTCAAAGGGATCATTTTTGGACTACTCATTAGTAGATGTAATGAACGCATACAAACCCAATTTGAGTAAGATCTATATGACAATTTGGATCTTATGGCAATTTATGTCGATTTCATATGGGTAATTTGTATGGGGGCTAGGTCTGAACATCGACCGATTCTCACCAATTTCAATAACGTTCATCCCATGGCAGATGAAAGCTTATATACCAAATTTCATCAAAATATGTTCATATTTGCGACCTGCAGTTTGATTACAAGCTTTACATGGACACACAGACGGACGGATGGACGGACGGACGGACATTGTTAAATCAACTCAGTGATTCTGATTCGATCGGTATAATTAAAGATGGGTCTAGGTCAAATATTTTTGGTTGTTACAAACAGCAGCACAAAGTCATTATACCCAAACCACATAGTGGTATAGGGTATAAAGAGTATTGTTAGTGTACTGAAAAACTTCTTTAAATCAAACAATTTTAATAAATATTTTTTCCAAATAGCCTTGATTTTCATCTTCTAGAAGTTGAAGCTTCTTCGTCTAATTCAATAGAGTTAGTTTTCAATTTTTGTCGAATGTTGGACATATATGGATTTGAAGTGTACAACAAAATAGTGATAAGGTCTTAATTAGTGCAACATCTGAACATTTTTCTTGTGTTGTGTTCGCGAAAGAATCTGTAGTCTCTGTTCCTTTTTTCTTGCGCTTCTTCAGATAGATCTCCTGTTGATAGCATATTGTTTGGAATTATTTGTTCCCCATGGTGCAAAATTTTATGAACTGTGGATGGCATATATCTCTAAGAGATAGCTGTTTTATTGGCGTATTTTCCAAATTTTTTTGCATTTATGTTTCTGCTGCATGCTAGAACTTGTAATATGATTTTGAATCGTCTTATTAATTCATGATATACACCTGTGATAGATGCTGCAGTTTCTGGATCGGAAAAAAATCTCCTTGCGGTATTTCCATCATTTGAGTTTTCTTCTCCTTGTTTTGGTTGGTCGATTATGAGGCCTAGCTGGCGATATTTTTCTTAAATTTGTTTTTTGCTTTCTTTTTTCTTTATTTTCTTTGTTTTTTCCCACTGTTTCGCCTAACGGACCAAATTCCACAATTGATTTTATATAATTTGGCGTATAATACAGCTTGACGATGACTTTGTTTCGGTTAAAGCTTGTGCAACTCTTCCATCAATCATTGTGAGACAGATTTTAAAATTTACTTCAATTTCTGCCTGAAGTTTTTTAATTTTATCTTTTTTTTGAATGAAAATTTTATTGGTCTGCAATACGTTGTTGAAGAAGGAATTTCATTTTTCCATACACCAATTTCTGTTGCTCTCTAGTTGACGGCTCTAAGTCGCTAAATATTTTTGTTAAGTGCAATGGAACTAAAGATACCACAAATAAGTTTGCATCTGATGAATTTTCGGCATTAAATTGCTTGTATTGTTTCTGACCAGAGGATCCATCCACATTTAGAAATTAAAGTAATGCTGCCATTTCCCATTTTTTTGAAATGATCAGTATCAAGCGTGTTTTGCAATCGTTCTGCAGTATGTTGAAGGAGATCTTGCAATTTTATTTCTGCTAAACTTGAGCTCACAATTATAGGAGATTGTGAAGGTAAGCATTCTTTTTTGGCAGAAACTAAATCTCGATACGCTGGAAAAATCCCACAATTCTTTTCATTGGTTGGCTTCCGCAATTCCTTATATTGATTTTTGGTCAACTTCAAATTCAGAAATAGGGCGAACGTTTCTTCTGGAGAAAATTTCTTATCTTCAATTTGGTAGGAATGTTTTTCAAAATCCTCTTTGTGCGCCTTGGGCTCGCTTCTACTTTTTTTTCAATTATTTTAATTTTATTTTTCTTATTTTGTGTTGTTTGAATTTGGTGTAAAAATGAATCCTTAATAATTCTTTGAGATATTCCTTTATTTATATTCTCCAGCTTGCGGGATCTTACACTGCATTCGTCAGTTGGTTTTGCTGGTCGACCCTTTTTTCCACTTTCGTTGGCAGTTGTAGATGAACTCTCAAAAATAAGTTCATTTAATAACCAGCCTTGGTGACGTTTGTACATCTTTGCCTTGCTATGAGAGCTTTCAATGTACCGTTTTTTCAAATTTATGCAAAAGTTGTAATTTTTCTTTGTGTATTTCAATTTCTTGCAGGTTACAACTCTTAAAGAAATGGTTGCTCAGTATGCGCAAAATTATATCATTCAAACTGTAATGAAGAATAATTGTGGAAACATTATTATAAATACTCTTCCTTGCAATTATGCAAAATACAATTTTTGTTGTGTAAACATCTATACAATCACAAAAACAGCGCAACATGTGAGCGTAAGAAAAACTCAGCGTAACATATGAGCGTAAGAAAAAATCGTTGTTAATTATGACTGTATTGGTGAAAAAAATAATATATGTAATAACCTGTTTTAAACTTCAAGATGAAAAATAAAAAATGAAAAATAAGAAATGAAAAATGAAAAATAAAAAATTAAAAAGGAAAAATATGAAATGAAAAATAAAAAATGAGAAATAAAAATAAAAAATGAAAAATGAAATATAAAAAGTGAAAAATGAAAAATAAAAAATGAAAAATGAAAAATAAAAAATGAAAAATAACAACCGGAAAATAAAAAATGAATAATAAAAAATTAAAAATAAAAAATTAAAAATAAAAAATTAAAAATGAAAAATGAAAAATGAAAAATAAAAAATGAAAAATAAAAAATGAAAAATAAAAAATGTGAAATGAAATATAAAAATAAAAAATGAAAAATTAAGACGAAACATTAAAAATATAAAATAAAAACGAAAAATTAAAAATTAACCATTTGAAATAATAAATAATAATAATTATTTTTATATTAGCAGGGCTCTTTCTGTTTGATTTTAAAAAAGTGCCATGATCGGACTCACATGATTTTCTTATCTTTTATTGCCACTTTTGAAGCATAAAAAACCCAGACCCTAACCCCTTTTAAAAGGTGAAGCATATCTGTTCATATCTAAAAGGATGTGTCGCAATAGTTTTTTACCATTTACCTGTTATTTAATTTTTTTTTCCGTTTTGTCAGATATTTAAACTATATAACTTAAGTTCCGACTATTAATGGTTTTGAAAAATACCTAAGTAAATGTACCTGGCAAAATAAAAAAGATTTTACCCCTTAATGTAATTTAACAATTATGTCTCAACCCTTTTTTTGTTAGCATGTAACAACTCGTGTCAACTCTACCGTTTCCTTTTTCTGTCAGTATAAAAACAAATAAGCTCACGACCAACTTTGGTATTCATAACACACAGACGGACGGACGGACGTCGCTAAATCGGCTTAGTAAGTAATTTTGAGTCGATCCGTATAATAAAAGATGGGTATATGTCCAATATTTTTGGTAGTTACAAACATCAGGGCAAACTCATATACCCTAACCACATAGTAGAAAACTTTTGTGTTCATAAATTTTGCACAAAGTATCTGGCCTTGTATTAGAAAAATTGTTCTGATGCACACGGCCGGAAACTGGCGGGTATGCAATGGGTGTCGTCGGAACACAGAAGAGTGCAAGATTTTTTTCGATGGCTTTTGATGGGCAGGAGTTATGCTCTATTAAGTAGGAGATTTTCGGAAAATTGTGACGTTTATAATTTTTTTTTTATATTATACAAAATTTATTTTACTTTAAAATCTTAAAACAAAAAAGTTACAGTCATTTAAAAATTAAAATTTACAAATAAATTTTTAATTTTAGCAAAATACCCTGTTCGCTGTGATACAGTTGAAATAGAGTAGCAATTTTTTGGCTCCCCAGGTTCACTGGTACTTACTTTCAAATGAATAACTTAACTTTGAAATCACTAACCATAAAAAATGATTCTTGGCCGCCTTCTCGAAATATGGTCCAGAGTGCGGTGGTTGTTTGTTCGTTCGTGAATCTTTCGCTTTCCCTTCATTTTTTTTTTTGGTGTGTAAACATCTATACGCGCAGGAGGGTAAATTTCTATTTCAAAATACAATCACACAAACAGCGTAACTTTGAGCTCACATGTTACGCTGTGAGCCGTAAGACAAATCGGTGTGACTTATGATTGTATTGGTGATAATATTATGATATAAAAATGTTTCAGCTAATTCAACAACCTTTTGCTGTTAAACGATAAAAATTTCACAATATAAACGTATAACATCTATAATATTAATAGGCTAGGCGATTTCTTGTGACCGATGGTTTGTTCTACCGTTTTGCCCCGATTTTGACCAAACGTATATTATTTGAAAGGTATTTCTTTTTAGCCATTTTGCAGATTTACAGATTTTTAAATTTTTTCCTTTATTTTGAGTAAATTGCATTTAAAGTTGTTACTAAGACATACATAAAAGTATACATATGCCATGTGTGTTTTATTAAATTCGTTAGTGTGTTTGTAATAAAAATGAGTTTGTTTTTTGTGTTGATTTGTGAATTGGCTATAATTGATTAGCATAATTTTAGGGTCTTTATTTAATGAAAAACTAAAGTTTCCTAGAATTTGCACTCGAATTTCGAGGGCTGGAATCTGACCAGAATCCCTGCAGTTGTTAGCTATAAGTGATACATAGATGACGCTTTCTGTTTGATTGTAAAAAAGTGACAAAAAAAATTTTTTTATTACTAGATATTTACACATCTCCCCTGTGATCGGACTCACTTGATTTTTTTATATACATCTGTCGTTGATACCTGTTGAAAGTAAAAAAGCATTTGCTAAAAATTAATAGCAATACGAATAGAGCGAAGTGAACAAACAGCGATGTTTGGCCGTCCGCCGTCCATGTAAATCTTGTAATCAAATTACAGGCCTCAACTATGAATATATTTTCATAAAGTTTAGTGTATAAGTTTCCATCAGCCATAGGATGAACGCTGTTGAAATTGGTGAAAATCGGTTCATGTTCAGACGTAGTCCCCATACAAATAAAATCTATGAGATCGACTTAAGTTGGCATAATATTCAAATTACCATATAAATCTCGGTAAAATTGAGTTTGTGTATGCTTACTACGTCTATTTGTCAGTAGTTCAAAAATAAACTCTATACGACAACTCTTAGTCAGACCCCCATATGAAGCTGATTACCGAATTTCACTTATATCTATCCAAAAACAAAAATATTGCGCAGATTTTTCTCAAGTTTGGTTTGTAAATGTTTGTTTTTGCAAAATTTTAATGACTTTACCAAATATGGACAAGATCGGTCCATTTTTCGACCTAGTCCCCATGTAAATAAAGCATCCGAAATTAAGTCTTTCATATTCAGAGAAAAAAAAAATAAAAATTCCAGTCAGTTTTGAGTTATGCTTATTTTTTGTATCCTATTAGTTGGACCGAAGACCAATTCTCTAAAATGCATGTTATAGGGTATCGCATGGTCGGTCTAGACCGATATACATTTTTTACTTGCTTTTTTGATACATTTAAGTGAATATCAGGAAGCAGCTCTCTATGGTTCTACAAGGTTTATTTTTAAACTACTTACACTTACAAACCAGACAGACAGGCGGACAGCCAGAGATACAGACAGACAGACAGATGAAAAAGTTGGAGGTATATCGCAATAACAGTATGGTTTCCGATGATATCAACTTTGTGATGAGTATTGGAAATATATCGTATCACCGCTATCAAATGATCAAAGATTATTTCACAGATAGGACACTACAGTACGAAACTGACAGGGATACGGAACCATACGCCATTACGGTAGGAGTTCCTCAAGGCTCGGTTCTAGGACTATTATTGTGTAACATCATTTATGACGGGGTGTTCGGCTTAAAAGTACCAGAGGAAGCGTCTCCGGTCACTTCGGTACGTACCATACGAATGGCTGAAAGAGATAATTCCATGGAAAAATGACAAAAAAGATGGACCTTTAAATTGATCCCAAACATCGATCAGTGGATAAAACGGAATTACGGAGAAGTCAACAATAATCTGGTACAGTTCCTAACTGAACAAGGAGGTTACAGGAGCTACCAATATTGCTTTGGAGATGACAGCTCACCTAGGTGCCCAAAATGTTCCGATTGAGATGAAAATGCAGATCATGTAATATATATGTACCCACGGTTTAACGTCCAATGAGCACAACTGGAACTCTACATAGGCAAGAGCTTGACAGTCGAGAACATAGTGAACGTGATGCTGTGGTCGGATATGAACTGGGTTGCTCTCCAAAAATTGATTAGCATATTACACGAGGCATTGTGAATAGCAGAGGAGATCTGCCAGGCCGTGATGGAGACACATCCCTGAAGAAAAAACAGTTAAGGAGAAGAGAAATGAGGGAAGTAGCTGTGGTGATTAGCTAAGTATATCCTGACTTGCGACGTAATACCTTAACGGGCAAAAGAACAAAGATGGAGGTGGTTTTAATCGGTAGCAATCTAACATACCCCGGACATGGAGTGTTCACGGATCTTATGCTAAAATTTCACTCTCCGAGAAAAAAGACAAACAAACAGCAAGACGGACTGACAGACATCGTTCAGTCGACTGGGGAAGTGATTCGAAATCGGTCAGTATAATAAAAGCTAGGTCTAGGTCAACTTTTTTTCGTTAGCTACAAACACAGACCCATTATACCCTCACTACACATTAGTATAGGGTATAACAATTAAATGATTTTTAAATTTTTGAATAGAATTTGTGAGAAAAAAGTTCCTAGAATTATAAAGTCCACCGAATAGAAAGAATTCTCTATTATTATTTTTTTTTCGGAACCGCCTAATTGTATTTTACAGATTGTTAAAGGTTTTATAAGTAATGCGTAAATTATTTCAATGCCCAAAGGATTTTTGTGTATGGATTTATTATTATATTTTTAATTTCGCTATAATTGTAATTATAAATTTTGTTGCAATTATTAAATTCAAGTTTTAAAGATTAAAAATATTATATGTTTTCGTAGTTTATTTTATTTTATTTATTTTAACTTGTTCACTTTTGTGGTTTCAAAAGCCATTAAAAATGTAATTAGGTTTATAAATAGTTCTTTTCTTACCCAAAGATGTTGTTTTTTTTTCAGTTTCTTAGAGCCTTCTATAAACATTGAGACGATCCTTCGTCCAGTGAAGAGTTTGTGTAATATTTTATGCAGTTTTTCCTTTTACTGACGTTTTAACTTATTACGACTGACTGAATAGTTTAGCATAATACCTACTATAATTCTCACTGTCATACAAACTCTTAAACATTTATTCATATTTTTACAGAAGACTTAAAGTATTTAGTTTACAATTTTGTGGCTTTAGGTAAAACGATTTAATATTATGATGTTATGTTGGTTAGTTTTAAAACCATAATATTATTATAACAACAAAATAACAATGTGAATTAAACAAGTTAAAAACTTAAAGAGCCGATAATTCATTATATTTATGTTTATTTAATAGGTGCAGATCACACTAATTGCTTTTATTTACTGCAAATATTTATAAATAGCTATATAGCTTTGGAGAAACATATTCAGAATATATATCAGAATATCTCATTAACATTAGTAACTTATAGTTCCCTAAATATTTTTTTCTTCACCACATAAACTGTAACCGAAGCTGTTCATATATTTGCTGCATTCGTGTGGTAATAAAATGTGTTATAAATCGAATTTAAAATCAATGTTGCAATATTGTTACCCTTTTTTAGTCTACGTAAATTTATTCACTAAAAACCTTTCATACTTTACTTGAAAAAGGAACATAATTTTTCATTTCCTACATAGCTTGCGTTACGGAAATTAAAATCCTTTTTTTTTCAGCAGTAAATTACAAGAAATATAAACAAAAATTTTTGTTATTATCACTTACAATCGCCAGTGGCCATTTAAAAATCTAATTAAAATGAAAATCTGTTACGTTATGAGAGTTTCTATAAAAAATTGTAATTAAATTTATATTTGCAATTACCAGTGCACGTTGGAATAGATTCTGAAATATAAAGCATTTGATCTTTAGCTTGAATTTTAAACAATTCAATGAGAAGCAATATATTCTTTTGGAAATAATTGAGGTATATCTTTATGGAGAGGTTAATGCCTGGTCATATTCATTGACAAAAAATATTTGGCCGTAAACAAAAACAAATTGCTAATAGTTATTTATAGTCATTATTTATTTGTTTGTAAAAATTCAATAAAAATAGTATATTTTTAATATTAAGTAAAATAATATTATATTAACAGATTCCAGCCCTCGAAATTCGAGCGCAAATTCTAGGTAATTTTATTTTTTCATTAAATAAAACCCTAAAATTATGCTAATCAATTATAGCCAATTCACAAATCAACACAAAAACAAACTCATTTTTATTACAAACAAATTTAATAAACACACACATACAATTGTATAATTATACCCTATACCACTATGTGGGTTGGGTATAATGACTTTGTGCTGGTGTTGCTAACTACCAAAAATATTTGACCTAGACCCATCTTTTATTATATCGATCGAATCAGAATCACTATCTGATTCGATTTAACGATGTCCGTCCGTCCGTCCGTCCGTCCCTCCGTCCGTCTGTGTGTCCATGTAAACCTTGTAATCAAACTGCAGGTCGCAAATATGAATATGTTTTGATGAAATTTGGTACATAAGCTTTCATCGGCCATAGGATGAACGTTATTGAAATTGGTGAGAATGAAATCGACATAAATTTCCATAAGATCCAAATTGTCATATAGATCTTACTCAAATTGGGTTTGTATGCGTTCATTACATCCATTAATGTGTAGTCCAAAAATGATCCCTTTGGCCCCATATAGAGCTGCTTCCCGGTCTTCACTTAAATCTATCAAAAAACAAAAATATTGCACTGATTCTTCTCAAATTTTGTTTGTATATATTTTTGAAAAATACAAGAGACTTTGCTAAACATGGTCTGGATCAGTCCATTTTTGGGCCTAATCCCCATATAGATATAGTATCCGATATGGACTTTTTCATATCTGCAGCCAAAAAAATTAATAAAAATCCCACTCAAATTTGGTTTATGCTTATTTTCTATGTCCAGTTGGGCCTAAGATATAGGGTTTCTAAACGCATGGTATAGGGTATCGTACAGTCAGTCCAGACAGACTATAATTTTATTACTTGTTTTATGTATGTGTTTGTCGCAAATTTAAATGCAATTTACTCAATATAAAGGAAAAAATTTAAAAATCTGTAAATCTGCAAATCGGCTAAAAAGAAATATCTTTTAAATAATATACGTTTGGTCAAAATCGGGATAAAACGGTAGAACAAAATATCAGTCACAAGAGATCGCCTAGCCTATTAATATTATAGATACGGCTTTGACATCGTCGTTGGACGGAAAAATCGCTTATATAATTCATATATATTTACTAACATTTATAACGGTGGTCTTGAACCAACTTCATTTTTTTTTTTTACTGATTTTGGTTATTTACATTCAAAATAGTGTGTCAAAAATTATAGCCCATAACTTGTCGAGTCGTTTTCGAAAAACTCATTTTGAAAAAATTTACTTGATATTAATTAAAATTTTTTAAATGCGTATTTGATGGCCAATTTCAGAGCTTTATTTTTTTTGTACTGTAAATTGTATTGGAAATTTCACGTATTTGTATTGTAGTGTACTAATGCTATTTTGACAGTATATCAGTAAATTTAAAAAGGATAATTTAATTAATTAATTTTAAAAGATTAATTAATTAAGACCAAAATAAATCAAGAAATCTTCAATATGATATCTGTGGTCTTCTAGAATAACCGCGCATGTCATGAAATCAAAATGTTCAGGGAGCCAAAAAATGTTATATTTGAAATTACGGGCTCCATATAAAGACTTTAGAGCTTTTTATTTAACAGTCCGGTGGATATGGGCAATAAATACGTTATATAAAATTTTGAGTCAAAAATCTTCAAGGGAATAGATCCTAGAGAAGGACGAAAAACAATATGTAAATTACACTTAAAGCGTGCAGATAAAACAACTTATGTCGACAAACGTCGTTTTCTTTGAAAATGAAAACTACCAATGCAACCACCCATGTAGACATATGTTGTTTTTGCTTGAAAAATGGATTTTTTTTGTTCGTCAACAAAAAGTTAACGGGACTTAGGATGAGAATATAACAACGTATCAAGAATAATAGTGACAAAAAATAACAGAAATAAACACACAAGTTTTTATAAGTGGTTATAAACTGAAAAATATTCCAAAATTATTTTGCATTTTTTTTTCATTAATAACAATGTATGTCGTTATGTGTCCCTTTCTGAGAAAATAATTTGACAGCGATCAAACGTAGGTGGACATACGTCGTTAGTGTTGCAAATTAATTTAATAAACATTTAAGTTACCTCCTTCTTTAAAGAAAAAACTCAGAAATGGTCAATAGTAAAAAAAAAAAAATTGAACACATGTAAAGAGCGCTGAAAATTAATATATTTGGCATCGTTAACTCAAAATTGACAAAAATGGATATACGCGGTTATTCCAGAAAACCACAGATATTGTTTATTGTTTGAAACAGAGTAACATTATATGCAAAACAATGTGTTCAAACTTTCAAGAGACCATGCTGGCACTCACGATGAAAATCGTCTTAGCTTCTGTTTACTTTGCCTTAAGAAGCAAAATAGGATGATTCAAATTTCGGGAGTATTAAAGGAAAATATTGTAAAAGTTGACGATTGTGATGAACATAAGAAAGTAAGAAAATTTTAGTCGGTCTAAACCGACTATACAATACCCCATACCATGGTTTAAAGATTCTATCTCTTCGGTCCAACTAATTGATTATAGAAAATAAGCATAAACCAAATTTGAGTGGCATTGTTATTAATTTTTTTGGCTGCAGATATGACAAAGTACATATCGGGTGCCATATTTATATGGGGAAAAGGTCGAAAAATGGACCGATCCTGACCATATTTGGTAAAGTCACTAATATTTTAAAAAAATGTGTACAAACCAAATTTGAGAAAAATATGTGCAATATATTTGTTTTTTTTTGACAGATTTAAGTGAAGATCGGGAAGCAGTTCTATATGGGGCCTATGACTAAGAATTGTCCTATAGGCATTATTTTTGGACTACTCATTAACGGATGTAATAAACGCATACAAACCCAATTTGAGTAAGATCTATATGACAATTTGGATCTTATGACAATTTAAGTCGACTTCATAGGGGTCATTTGTGTGGGGATTAGGTCTGAACATGGACCGATTTCAACAGCGTTCATCCTATGGCTGATAACAGCTTATGTACCAAATTTCATCGAAATATATTCATATTTTCTACCTGCAGTTTGATTACAAAATTTACATGGACATACAGACGGACGGACGGACATCCTTAAATCGAATCAGATAGTGATTCTGATTCGATCGGTATAATAAAAGATGGGTCTAGGTCAAATATTTTTTGTAGTTACTAACAGCAGCACAAAGTCATTATACCCAAACCACATAGAGGTATAGGGTATAATGAAAATTACGGCAGTGCAGCAATTTCAAAAATTAGTGTCCGAAATAACTTCTGTCCGATAACTTCTCTTCTCGTTTCAGTATATTTCAAGAATGCCAATATAGGAACGAAGTGACGATAAAGACTACAACGGCACAGAAACTACAATTAAAACGACAACGCCAACGGGAATAGGCCCGATTATAATTTAAAGGTGGAGGAATTCAAAGCCGAATTTAATGCTTTTAATTGTTATATTTAATATGCATCCAAACATACAGAGCCCTTTGTGTACCGTGTTCTGTACCTTTCGTGTTTGTCTAAAGAAACAAACAAATTTTACGAGGTAGAATATGTTTTTAAGGAACAGAAAACTATCACTGCGTTTGTGTCTGTCATTTGACAATGTAGCTTTCGGTACTTGTGCTCTGCACACTTACTAAAATATGAAAGAAATTTATAGTGTTTTGCTTTTCAATATGACTAAATTTTGATGAAATTTTGTATATTTACATTTGACTATTAAATCGTGTGAGATTTTCATAATTTCAAAAGTTAAAAAGATTAATTCATGAGAAATAAATACATACATGCGCATACAAAAACATCTTATTATTTACATACATAAGTATACAATATCATAATTTTTATTTATATAAGCCCGATTTTTATGAACAGAAAAATGATAAATAAGTCTCTTTGAGGTAAAATAAAAAAAGGTTTATATTACGAATTGTATTTTAAAGCCACAACATAATAAAAAAAATATAATAACACACAATTAAATGATAAGGTCAACTACTTTCGCGATTACCTCCTATGTGCTAGAGATAGCCTATCATAAGTACAAACATTTATTAATGCTTGTTCAGATAATCTTAACTAAAAAACGTATCAATTTGTGTGTATGAAGAAATTAAAAAAATATAGCTAGTACTACACGTTTTATAAGTGTAATTGGAAGATTCAAATATTGAGAATTATAAATATATACTCGAATTAATTAAATTGATATCGAGAAGTGACAATTAATATTAACAAAAACCGAATTGATATTTAGAAATGATATTGACAATATATAGATTTTAATTCAGAATTTAGAATTCATATGAAATAGATATGCAGTGACATCCAAAACTGTTCATAAAGACATAGAATTTAGAATTTCTTTCAAACTCGTTTTCTTAAAATATTAGTAACAAAAAACAAATAGATTTTTGTGAACACTTTTGTGAGTTTATGAACATTTGTTTAAATTACTGACTAAAAACGTAATTTAGTACTTAATATGACCACCTTTAGCTATGATGACAAGCTGGAGCCTTTTTGTCATATTATTTATTATATTTTGTAAAATTAACCTATATATTTTGGACCATTACTCATTCTTGTTATAAGTTTTTTTTAAAGATATTCCATAAATTTTCTATTGCACTGAGGTCCAGGCCTAATCCATACACTTAATATTATCCCCCTAAAGCCACTTAATGGTCACCTTGGATTTATGCTTGGAATCATTATCCTGCATAAAAATGGTATCACCTGGTTCAAAACCAAAAGGTTCGTGGCTAGGCAAGTAGGAATCTCTTAAAATTTTAATATAATTTTCTGCCTTCATTATACCATCAATTATGTGAAGGCTTCCCAACTTTTCTACTTGGAAGCAACCCCAGATCATTAAGGAACCTCCTCCAAATTTCATTGTCTCTTGAATATTACGTGATGTGATACTTACTTTTGTATCATACCATAACCAAACCCTGCCATCGGAGCCTAATCGATATATTTTCGATTCGTCGGACCATGTTACTAGGATCCACTGCTCCATCCATATGTTCTTTTGCGAATTTAAGACGAGTGGTTCCGGTGCTTGGTTGATAAAAGTGGCTTCGTAAGTTTTGTTTTTGCTCTCATTCCGCTCTCTTTTAGGCATCTACGAATTGGACACATCAATTTGTAGAGTTTCCCTCAGCTGTTTATTGGCATCTGTATCAATCTCAACGGCTCCTGACAGTACATTCTCTTGTATGTGGATTGAGTTTGGGTTGCTGTCCACCTGTATTCTTTTTAACGACTTCACCGACACTTCTCCGGAGCTTTGAAACAAACCCAATAGACACACCATATTTTCTTTCAACAGAAAGACAGACAGAGGCGATAGATATAATAAAATTAGCACTTTATACCTCCACCACATAATGGCATATGGTATAAAAATTATAGTCGGTCTATACCATGTGTTGCAAGATCCAACTTTCCTGTGTCGATAACAGGATATAGAAAATTAGTATAAATCAAAATTTTACTTGGACACATAGACGTATAGATGGACAGACATGCAGAAAGACAGACAGATAGAGAGGCGGACGGAAGGACGGACGGACGGACGGACGGACATCGCTAAATCGGCTCAGCAAATGATACTGAGTTGATAAGTATAATAAAACGTCAAATATTTTTGGTAGTTACAAACACCAGGACAAGCTCATTATACCATATACTACGTAGTGGTGCACATAGTGATATACCCTGTACCACATAGCCCAAAGGGTATAATGATAGGTAAAACGATATTCTACAATAACACTTATAATAGTGGCGAACATTGACATTTTGGCTTTAATATAATTAACGATTTAACTTAAATTAATTGAGTAAATCACCATTTAAAACAAGTAAGAAAATTATAGTCGGTCTAGACCGACTATACGATACCCTATACCATGCGTTTAGAGACCCTATCCCTCAGGCCCAACTAATTGGATATAGAAAATAAGCATAAACCAAATTTGAGTGGGATTTTTATTAATTTTTTGGCTGCAGATATGAAAAAGTTCATATCGGATGCTATATCTTTATGGGGACTAGGCCCAAAAATGGACCGATCCTGACCATGTTTCGTAAAGTCTCTTGTATTTTGCAAAAATATATACAAACAAAATTTGAGAAGAATCAGTGCAATATTTTTCTTTTTTGATAGATTTAAGTGAAGATCGGGAATCAGCTCTATATGGGGCCTATAACTAAGAGCTGTCCCAGTGATCCTTTTTAGACTACTCATTAATGGATGTAATAAACGCATACAAACCCAATTTGAGTAAGATCTATATGACAATTTGGATCTTATGACAATTTATGTCGATTTCATAGGGGTCATTTGTATGGGGGCTAGGTCTTAACATGGACCGATTCTCACCAATTTCAATAGCGTTCATCCCGTGGCCGATAGAAGATAAATACCAAATTTCATCAAAATATATTCATAATTGCGACCTGCAGTTTGATTACAAGCTTTACATGGACACCCAGTCGGACGGACGGACGGACATCGTTAAATCGAATCAGATAGTGATTCTGATTCGATCGGTATAATTAAAGATGTGTGTAGGTCAATTATTTTTGGTTGTTACAAACAGCAGCACAAAGTCATTATACCCAAACCACATAGTGGTATAGGGTATAAAAATGAAAAATGAAAAATATAAAATGAAAAAAGAAAAATAAAAAATGAGAAATGAGAAATGAGAAACGAAAAATTAAAAATGAAAAATGAAAAATAAAAAATGAAAAATAAACAAGTAAGTAAATTATAGTCGGTCTAGCCCGACTATACGGTACCCTATACCATGGTTAAGAAACCCTATCTCTTCGGTCCAACTAATTGTATATAGCAAATAAGCATCAACCAAATTTGAGTGGCATTTTTATTAATTTTTTTCGCTGCAGATATGAAAAAGTTCATATCGGATACTATATTTATATGGGGACTAAGTCGAAAAATGGACCGATCCTGACCATATTTGGTACAGTCACTTATACTTTGAAAAACTATATACAAACCAAATTTGAGAAAAATCTGTGCAATATTTTTGTTTTTTGATAGATTTAAGTGAAGATCGGGAAGCAGCTCTGTATGGGGAATATGACTAAGAATTTTCCTATAGGGAGTAATTTTGAACTACTGATTAATGGATGTAATAAACACATACAAACCCAATTTGACTGAGATCTATATGATAATTTGGAACTTATGGCAATTTATGTCGATTTCATAGGGGTCATTTGTATGGGGGCTAGGTCAGAACATGGACCGATTCTCACCAATTTCAACAGCTTTCATCCCGCGGCCGATGGAAGCTTATATATCTAATGTCATCAAAATATATTCATATTTGCGACCTGTAGTTTGATTACAAGCTTTACATGGACACACAGACGGACGGACGGACGGACATGGCTATTTCGACTTAAAAAGTGATTCTAAGTCGATCGGAATAATTAAAGATGGGTCTAGGACAAATATTTTTGGTTGTTACAAACAGCAGCACAAAGTCATTATACCCAAACCACATAGTGGTATAGGGTATAAAAATGAGAAATGAAAAGTAACAAATAGAAAATGAAAAATAAAAAAAAATAAAAAATAAAAAATAAAAAAAAAATAAAAAATAAATAATGAAAAAATCAAAAATTCAAAATGAGAAATAAGAAATGATAAAGAAAAATAAAAAAATGAAAAACGAAAAATAAAAAACGAAAAATGAATAATAAAAAACGAAAAACTAAAAATTCTCGGTTGAAATAATATATAAAAAATAAATATTTTTATATTTGCAGAGCCCCCCAGTTGGTTGGTATAAGTGATACATACATAGATGACGCTTTTTGTTGCATTTTAAAAAATTGCCGTAAAAAAATCATTAATTACTAGATGTTTACACTTTTCCCTGATATCGGACTCACACGTTTTTTTTTTTATAAAAACAATGATGGTTTTTTAAAAAAATATTTAACTCTTTTCTAAAAATCACTTTATTTTTCTTTTATTTCAAAATAAGCTAATACGGCCTAAGATTTTTATGTAAATAAAACTGCATTTGAAATACATTTCTTTCCGACGTTTCGTCAATTCTTTGTTGACTTTTTCAAGGAAATTAGAAAAATTAGTATTATTTATCACATTTAAAAATGAATTTAATTTACATACAACATAAAAAATAAAAATTACATTGAACATATATTAATAACAAGTACTAAACTTAAAATAATATTTTTCTATTATTAGAGCAATTAAGATGCCATCAATAGAGACCAAAGAAAAACACTTTTATAACACAGCCGGCGTTATAATTCCCAAAGTCAAAGCAAGGGATCATACTTTGTAAGATTTCGAGAGCTGAAAAATTATGCGATATTTCAAAAAAGTTTAAAATTAATCCTAGAGAGAATTGTGGGATTTGCTGCAGCACAGAATCCGTCTGCATTAAGACCCTCAAAGGAAATGTTAAAAACCTTAATTTTGGATGAGTTGTGTCATATAATGACGAAGTTACGTTAAAGTTGGTTAATTTGATGCCAAATCAGTTCACAGAAGTTCTAAAGACCAATGGATGCCCTAAAAGATTCTAACTTAAGCAATAAATAATGTAGTTTTAGATTCTTTCAAATGTATGTACTACAGTAATACCCCGCACTTACGTACTCTTTGGGACCGGATCGTGTACGTGAAACAAAAATGCGCGTAACGCGAATCTACTGCTTTTATTGATGAATAATATTTTTGAAACAAACTAAAACATTAAATATATAAATAAAAAGAAAAAGAGGGATATATGTATGTAGTTTTACACTTTTATTTCATATGTTTATATTTTTTATGCTATATTTAACGTGTATTAAAAAAAACAAAAAACAACTTCATATACATATTAAACATAACTTAAAAAATAAACATAAGCGGTGGAGGTTGGGCGAAGGAAGGAGTATAATTGAAAAATCCACACAGAAACTGTGAGCGGTGGGGTGCTCTTAGGTGGGGGGCGATGTATTTAAATATAGAATTCAATTGGTATAATGTTGTAATTCAAATTTAATTGCTCCATGACGTAGAGAATGATGTATCATCTTCATATTCAACCGCTAAACGCTTTTTTGCTGGTGAGTCTGGAGATGTAGATGAACTTGTGACTTCCTGAACTGGATGCCAAATTCCGCTTTTCTTTTGATTTTGAGCTAGGTGATGTAGTTTTTGTAGCAAAAAATCTTTTAAAGAGCTTTGTTTACTATGTTTTTTCATTTCCCTGTATAATTCCGAATTACAGGAATATGCGCCCATAGTGTTCTTGTTAACCTTTGAACCCCTCTCAAAATTTGGATCGTATTTTTCAAAAAGAGCCATTCCATTTTGAAAACATTGGAAAGCATCTGATAAAATTTTGGATGTTAGTCCTTCAGATTGAATGGATTTTTCTGCGATATTGCATACTTAATTTTCAGGTTGTATCTGTTCATTTAATTCTAAAAGATCTTCATTGTTGAGAGGTTCATCGTAGGATACTACAAGTTGAACTACATCATTTGAATCTACTTCTAACTCTAGATGTTGCGCCATATCTACAATATTGCAAATGATTTCAGCGTTATTATCGTCGTAATCTTCCCTTTCTTTTGTCTCTTGCGGAAATAATTTATTCCAGGCCTCTTTCATTGTAGAAACTGAAATATCATTCCAGGTGTCTCGAATTGTTTTAATGCAATCTAAAATATTGTATTCCGCCTAAACTTTTTTTAAAACTTCCCTACCTGTACCTTCTTTACTGTCAATTGCAGCAATTATTTTACTGAATATTTGTTTTTAAATAGTTCAGTTTAAATGACGCGATAACACACTGGTCCATGGGTTGAAGTATAGATGTGGTTTTTGGAGGTAAAAATTCAACTCGAATATTATCGTTGCCTAAAGTTTCCGGATGACCGGGAGCATTATCGATAACTAATAAAATTTTATACGGTAGTTTTCTGCTTCTACAATATTCTTTAACTTCAGCCGTAAAGTATTTGTTAAGCCACTCCTCAAAAATATATGCAGTAACCCATGCTTTAGGGTTAGATCTATAGTAGACTGGCAGTTTATCTTTCGAATAGTTCTTTAACGCTCTAGGGTTTTCATAGCGATGCAAAAGCATGGGTTTAAGTTTATACGTTCCTGCGGCATTACCACCTAATAAAAGAGTAATTCTCTCTTTGGCCACTTTATATCCTGGCATAGTCTTCTTTAGAAATAAAAGTTCTAGCTGGCATCTTCTTCCAAAAAAGACCTGTCTCATCAACATTAAAAATTTGGTCTTTTGTATATCCTCCTTCTTTCAAAATTTTTGCGAGTTTTTCTGGATATATTTTTGCAGCCTCAACATCTGCAGCTGCTGCCTCACCGCTGACTTTAATGTTGTGCAAGTTGGATCTGTTTTTGAATCGATTAAACCATCCACGACTAGCACCAAAATTAGTCTCGTTTGCTCCTTTTTTTTAAACTTTTAAGTCATTGAACAAGCTTTGCGCTTTACTTTGAGTAATTGCCTGACTTAAGGGTACCTGTTGTTTTGTTTGATTTTCTATCCAGATGACTAGTAATTTCTCCATATCTGCAACAAGACCGTGTTCTTTTCTTATGATGATACTATTTATTGGTGTAGCATTTTTCACTTCAAAAAGAATTTTATCTTTGTTCTTGACTACAGTGTTTACAGTAGAACGTTTCAAACCTAGTTGGCGGGCTACTTCAGCTTGAGGAGTTCCATCATCGCACATTCTATTTATCTTAACTTTGGCTTTCAGCGAAAGAAGATTTCGAGTTTTTTTCTTTTTTATCTGCCATTTTCTTTGAAAAAATTTTTAAGAATTAAAAAAAAATAAAATTAAACGTATTTCTACTTAGTGTGCAAGTTAAAATTTCACAGAATTATTGTTTAAAAAAAAAAACTATACATAAATCAAAACAAAAAATTTTATTCTTTATTCTTCTAAAGTCGAATTATTTATGAATTGTATTATATATTTCTATTTTACAATTTATTTCTGCTCTGATTCGTTTTTGTTCTTATTCCACTTTACAAAGATTTTGTTTTGATTTGTTTCTACATGCATTCACTTTTAACAAAATTTAGGTTTCATGTAAAAGGGGACTTTCCATTTTTATACGATAACAAAATTTATGTTTTATAGAAATAATGTACACACATACAAAAACAGTTTGTTACATTCATTCATAATTTGTTATTCTAGTACATATTTTTTTTTCTATAAATTGCAAAACTAGAAATAATGTAAGTAAAAAATATACTTGTACGTAAGTGTGAATCATTGTACGTATAATGGGCAAATGGGAACAAAAATTAGATGTACGTAAGTGCGAGTGTACGTAAAACGAGTGTACGTAACACGGGGTACTACTGTAATACTTTTTCTTTTGATTTCTCTCTTTGTGGTCGGTCTAGACCGACAAAACTTTTCTCACTTGTTTATCTTTGGCTAAGGTGTTAAATTTTTCAGTTGGACAAAAGTCACCGTCATTTTGCCTCTGAACGTTCGGAGGTGTTGCTTTACTTGAAAAAAAAAAAAAATTTAAACAAATAATTTTGTATGTTCAACAAAAATTATGATTTATTCCAGCTTTATTTTAGGTAAATAAATTTTTTTCTTCGTAGGCTTTCTTACAAAAGTAATTGTTTAATTTCTATACTGCATATTTTTCTTTCAAACGTTTCTGCATCGAATGTACCAATTTTTTAGTTACATCTGAACCAATTTTCTGCCATTCCTCCTGTAGTATTTGTTTCAGCATATTTTTCGGGGCAATTCCATATGTGACGGAATGACATTTTGAGTTGTAGAATTGACGTTAAGGCTATTCCACAAAGCTATTTGCAATTGAAAATTCATTCTTCGGTTTGAAAATGATTCTTAATGATTAAGAGATTTAAAAAAACTCAGAAACAATTTTTTTCTCTATTTTATTATTTTATTTTTGAGTAATTTCGCATTGTGTGACGGAATGACATTTTTGCTACCATGGCTCTGTCCTGGTATTAAAACCTGGGAACTTTTGTGAATTAGGAAGCTAATCAGTTTTTAAACTAACGAATATTTCACATATGATATATAAGCAATATAAAATTATAATTTATAGCAACCTCCCTGTAATAGTGTTGAAGTTATTAACTGTCATTTGACGTGACGGAATGACTGTGACGGAATGACTTAAGTTTCTTAAACATGTGTTAAAAGAAAATTGAGTAAACAAATAATGATTTATAATTATTTTATTATATAGAATATTTGTAAGAAAATACATTATGTAATTTGGAACATATTTTAATTTACTTTAAACTTACTTAATATAAATGAAAAAAAAATTTTTTTTCATAAAAGTTGACAATTTTATGGAATTGCCCTTCGAGGTAATATGGTGCTCTCGAACCCGTCGATCCAAATGGTCCCATAAATGTTCAATCGGGTTGAGGTACGGCGATTGTGGTGGAGTCTTTAGGGTATGGGGAGTGTTGTACAAGAACCACAAGCGAACTATTTCTGCAGTGTGCTTAGGGTCGTTGTCGTCTTGAAAGTAGTAGTGTATGTATTTATATCCTAAACCACTATGTGGTTTGGGTATAATGACTTTGTGCTGCTGTTTGTAACTACCAAAATTATTTGACCTAGAGCCATCTTTTATTATACCAATCGACTCAGAATCACATTCAGAATCACATTCTGAGTCGATTTAGCGATGTCCGTCCTACTGGACGTCTCTCCGCCTGTCCGTATGTGTGTCTATGTAAACTTTTGTAATCAAACTTTAGATCGAAAATATGGATATATTTTGATAGGGTTTTGTATATAAGCTTTTGTTGCCCATAGGACAAACGCTAATGAAATTGGTGAAAATCGGTTCACGTTCAGACCTGGTCGCCATACTCTATGAGATCAACTTAATTTGCCATAATATTCAGATTATCATATAGATCTCGGTCAAATTGGGGTTGTGTGTGTTCATTACATCTATTTATCAGTAGTCCAAAAAAACCCTATAGGACAATTCTTAGCCATAGTACCCATATTAAGCTAATTCCCAATCTTCACTTAAATTTATCAAAAAACAAGAAGATTGCACAGATTTTTCTCAAATTTGGTTTGTATATGTTTTTGCCAAAAATAAGTGACCCTACCAAATATGGTCAGGATCGGTCCATTTTTCGACTTAGTCCCCATATAAGTGTAGCATCAGATATGAACTTTTTCATATCGAAAGCCAAAAATGTTAATTACAGTGCCACTCGAACTTGAATTATGCTTATTTTCTACGGAGCTAAGAGATATGGTCTCAAGGTTTTTTCTAAAATTCATACACGAAATAGTTATGAAAAATCTATATATTAATACGTGAGGGTAAATTTTAGTTCCCTTTTTAAGAAATATGCGCGCACGAAGGGGTGTGAAAATTGTCATAGTTATAGTTCATATGGAGGAGAAGCTGAGAGTGATAAAATTAATATTTAATCTGTCTTAAAAATATATTAAATAAAATAAAATAAAATATTTATAATAATTCGTTACACCCTGTTAATGCAAATAACTTTAATTATATATCAGACGCTCTGTGTTGAATTCTAAATTGCTAAAATTAATTAACATACCTTTAGCCTGTTTAAATATTCATAATTTTTATATATATGTATGTATGTAGATTAAAAAAAAACATTGAAAGATAAAAATTGAATGAAAAAATAATATTTCCGAGAATTTGTACTCGAATTTCGGGTGCTGGGCTGTACTAGTATAAATTTAATACATATAAATTTATAGGTTTGGATATTTAATTAAAGTATTGACTTGATTTTGACCCATTTTTTATTTTTTGAGACGACTTAGTTATGTTGCCTTCTAACCAGGATAGAGAATGGCCTTTTAGGTATTTGGGACATAAGCTTTGGTTGCCTCAAAGACGATTGCTATTGATTTTAATAAAATGCGGTAAATTCTCATAGTCCATAATGTAAGTTGTATTAAAATTACCCTAAGGCTTAAAGAGTCATATATATATTGGTGCTACTCATTCAGTTCTCTAAAGTGTTAAATGTATTAAGGAAAGCAGGCTTGTAATCATTTGAAGTTAACTAAATGATTAGATTATGACCACACAAAAATAAATGCCCTAATAGCTTTAGTAAGTTAGTACTACATATTATCATACATACACTTTTGTTGGTTTGTTGTTTGTACAAAAATAATTTCCAAAAGAAAAATGTATTCAGTGCATCGAAGATAGCGAGTCTACTTAGTAAATATTAATTGAATAGCATGTATTTCTTTATTCTCGCCGTAATTTTAATCATCCTGGGTTTTAGAAGTCATGGCTCGAAAAAATATATGCGAGATGCTGTTAACAACATACCAGGACCATTTTGTGTTCCCCTGTTAGGAGCTGTACATCTACTTTTTAAATTAGACCCGAAAAGTAAGTAAACTCAAAAATTAAAAAAAGCACATCTAAAAAATTTTATTCAAACGACCTTAGATGTTTTTAAGAATGTCAAAGAGTACCGCTTACAATTTGGATCAGTCGTAAAGGCTTGGGGTTTCAATCGTTTAGTTGTTCTCAGTGGCGATTCTGAATTAAATGAACAACTTTTAGTCAGTAACACAAATATAACAAAGCACCGTAATTATGGCATCTTACATCAGTGGCTGGGTGTTGGTCTCCTAATGAGTGATGGTAGAAAATGGCAATCACGTCGTAAGATCATTACACCAACATTCCATTTTAAAATTTTGGAGCAATTTGTTGAGGTATTTGATCAACAGGCTACAGTGTTGGTTGATTGTTTGTCAGCAAAAGCTGATGGCAAGCGGGCTTTCGATATTTATTCATATATTTGTTCCACTGCCTTAGATATCATTGCAGGTAAGTATATACAAAAAAAAAAAAACATTCGTCAACCGAATTTTTCTCAAGTTTAACAACTGTATATTCGATTGCATCAACAGAAATTTAAAAGCAGCTAACCATTTCCTATTGTGATCAAATTTTTACTTTTACGATAACATAATTGTAATCGTTATCAACTCGAAATTCTGTTAACAATAAATTCGGTTGACGTAATTAAACTGTTTTCAGTGTGTAGTTTGTTTTTTATTGATTTCAGTCAAATTATACTAAAATTATTTTTTTTTCAAGAAACTGCCATGGGTACTAAAGTTTATGCTCAAACAGATCCAACTATGCAATATGCCAAAGCTGTTAATGAGTAAGTATATTTAAAACCAATTTAAAGTTTCATGAATCCCGTCTCAGTAAAACTTTGCAAACCAGTTAATCTTTTAGTTTTAATACTAAAGTACTGGAATCACGTTTGATAATTTTGCTGCACCCACCCCGAAAAACCATTAATTTCTTTAGAATAATAATACTGGTCTACAAATTAAAAAAAAAAACAAGTAAGAAAATTGTAGTCGGTCTAGACCGACTATACGATACCCTATACCATGCGTTTAGACACCCTATCTCTCAGGCCCAACTAACTGGATATAGAAAATAAGCATAAACAAAATTTGAGTGGGATTTTTATTAATTTTTTCGGCTGCAGATATGAAAATGTTCATATCGGATGCTGTATCTGTATGGGAACTAGGCCTAAAAATGGACCGATCCCCACCATGGTTGGCAAAGTCTGTTGTATTTTGCAAAAATATATATTAACAAAATTTGAGAAGAATCAGTGAATATTTTTGTTTCTTGATAGATTTATATGGGGCCTATGACTAAGAATTGTCCAATAGGTATCATTTTTAGGCTACTGATTAATGGATGTAATATATACATATAAACCCAATTTGACTAAGATTTGTATGATAATTTGGATCTTATGGCAATATATGTTGATTTCATAGGGGTCATTTGTATGGGGGCTAGGTCTGAACATAGACCGATTCTTATGGCAATATATGTTGATTTCATAGGGGTCATTTGTATGGGGGCTAGGTCTGAACATAGACCGATTCTCACCAATTTCAATAGCGTTCATCCTATGGTTGATGAAAGATTAAATACCAAATTTCACCAAAATATATTTATATTTGCGACCTTCAGTTTGATTACAAGCTTTACATGGACACACAGACGGACGGACGAACGGACATCACTAAATCGACTCAGAAAGTGATTCTCAGAAAGTGATTCTGAGTCGATCGGTATAATAAAAGATGGGTCTAAGTCAAATATTTTTGGCAGTTACAAACAGCAGCACAAAGTGATTATATCCAAACCACATGGTGGTATAGGGTATAATAATTGACTGCAGAAACGAAGCATGCTTTTTAACTAATCTGGGTGCGCTGAATTCGAATCTGGCATAATAATTGGCATAATTTTATCGCCTGCTGGCAATACTGTAAAACAGTCAATACTGACACTACAATTTCACAATTATTAATTTGACAGCCCACATTCATTCTAAATCTTCATAATAGTAGCCACGGTTATAGTAGCGTTTAAACATGTCAGGGAGATCGTGTGTTGTTTTTGCTTTGTGTGTAGTGAATATTTGGTTGGAAAAAAGGATGTGCAATAGCAGAATCATTAAAATATGCATATATACATTATTTTGATTCTGCTGTCAGAAACTTGGACAAACCGTGGACACCGACAATGTTTTGCAATAGTTGCAGAACTGTTTTATACAAATGGTCAAATGGCAAGAAGATCTATTTCGATTTTTCAATTCCAGTACTTTGGAGAGAGTCAAACCGATTGTTATTTCTGTTTAACAAAAGTTGCTGGGTTCAATATGAAAAATGGAAAAAATGTTATTAACGCGAATGTCCCATCGGTATCCAAACCAAATTAACGTCCACCAAATGATCAGTGTTGCCATTTTATAAATGAAGAAAAGCGCCAAAATATTTGAAAAAAGGGTAAAAAGGGTAAAAATTTACAAAAAAAAAAGGCTAAAAAAGCGTCAAGAGAAAAAAGTGAAATTTTAAAAATTAATTTGAGAATATACTCTTTTTTAAGACCAAGAACACATGTAAAAAGGGTAAAAAAGGGTAAAACTGAAACAAAAAAAGGGTAAAATGCGCCAAAAAAAAAAAAAAAAAATATTTTAACAAAAAATATTTATTTTGGGAATTCATTAAATATACTGTTACATAAACAATTAAAAAAAAAATAGTATTACTTATGTAAATAGTTTTAAGATTATACATAGTAAAAATAAAATTTGATTGAAAATTATTTGTTTTTATAGAATAATAATTTCATTTTCAAATAAATCCGTTTCGTCGCCGCAATCATCAGGCCACAAAACGTTTTTATGAAATATTTGGATATTTTATAGGTTTCATTTGAATTAATTTTACTGGTTATACTTGAAGGTAATTTATAATTGCAGCAACAGACATTTTCTATTTTGAGCCCATATTTAATATGCAACAATGCATTTGCTGAGTTTAAAGAAAGCCGGTTTCTTATCTTAGGTTTAAAAAAATTCATCAAACTAAATGCCCTTTCCACTTCGGCATTTGAATATGGAAACGATAGTATTCGAATAACAAAGTAAGCCAACTTATCAAAGGGATTTTCCCCTAAACAATTGTAGACTTCGATCCAAAATCATCTGTTCTTTCCATATTGTTCCATTTTTGAAGTGTAAGATTCTGTAAACTTACTTCTATTTTGTTTAATAGACACGGATCATTTATAAAATATTGTATAAAGGTAAAAATATCCGTTTTGTTATTACTAAAAATATTATGCACACTAAACAACGATATATTTTGTAGTAATTTGAAATTTGTGGGAAGCTTTCTTCTAAGCTCCAGTACTAGATTTTTTGTAAATTGAACTAAATTTTGTGTTCTTTCTTTTTTTATCTTGTTCAATTATTTTATATTCTTTGCAAGCCTTTTCAAAATGAAAACCAAGATAACAAAATTCATTTATGTTTTCATCTAAATTACCTTCGAGATAATAAAAATTTTCCAAAGGAACGATTATTCTATTTGTAATACTCTTAACCAAATAATACAAATCGTTGAAAAGCTTAACATGATCTGCGTTAGCCGACTCAAAAGCGAGATTCACTTTTTGGACTTCTTCTAAAATTGAACTCAAATAAATCAAATAAACGTGAATTCTGTTGTCACTGTACATATCTTTTAACAAATTAGAAACATAGCAAGTATCCTTTAAAAGACTAAAGTGGGTTTTTAATTCAAACCACATTTGTAAAATAACTTTAACTGCTTTTTCTATAGACAGCCACCTTGTTTTTGCCATTAGTGGAATTTTTATTGGATTCATAGAGTCATTATTCAATAATTTATAAATCTTTGCATAGGCTTTTTGACGAATTGGAGAATGAGCAAACCAGTTATGGGACTCCCTTACAAGAAATTCAAAATTATTTGGGAAACTTTTATCCGTGGCAGCATATACAGCCAATTGTAGTGAATGGCACTCACATCTTACTAGTACAAGGTTGGAAAGATTATATTTTTGTTAAATTTTTTTGTGCAACCCGTTATGAGCGCCTGTCATCCCGGCAGCGTTGTCTGTACCAATAGCTACTAAATTTTTGAAATCAAGATGTAACATATTCAAAAGGCGCTCCAAACCATAGAGAATATCATCAGCAGCTCCACTTTTTAGATCAATAAAGCCTAAAAATGTTGTGATAAATCGGTTCTTTGTAATGCTAAAATACTTTACGACGACGCCAAGCAATTTTTCGACTGAAATATCGGTGCCGTCATCTAAAATTAGGCTAAAGGGAACATCTTTTATGTCGTTGACAACATTTTATATAAAGAAAGGTGCTATTATGTTGGTAATTATATTTGAGCATTTTGTCCGATGTAATTTAAAGTGAATAGCTTTATTAGAAGAAATGACTGGAAACAAACTTCAGATAAATGAGCTATACTAGAGAAAGATGTGTGAACAGCGACGTATAAACATAACATGCCCTGGGCTTTTTGATTTTCAGTTGGCTCTTTAGTTTGAAAATTTATTTCTGGTTGTACAGTTCCGCTATTCCATGGATTCATGGCCTTTAGGTGTTTTTTGTTGTGCCATGTCGAACTAAGTCGCTATGCCTAGCATTCAATTCACAGTGGCAGCATATTTAAAATGCTTTAGTTGTATCCTTTGAAGGTCTTAACCACTTTTTAAATACTGGAAAAGTCTCCCATGCTTTTCTATATTGACCATCCATCTAAAAAAGTTGAATGATTATTACATAATATTACACACAAAATAGTTTTTAACTTACAGTTTTTCATTTGCTAGTCGCTAAGGATTTTAATATTTTTCGATATAAAACATAAAGTCACTGTTAGTATGTAGTATTTTTTTTTAAATTTGACAGCATACTCATGAACTGCTTAAAAAACAACAGTCAAGAAAAAAATACATAGTTGTGAAAAAAGCACTTCAGAAAAAAAATACATGGTTGTAAAAAACATTAAAGTAAAGTCAATATGAAAAATACCCAAATCGGGTAGTTGTAGCAAAAAGCACCAAAAGCGCCACAAAAAAATGAAAAAGCGTCATAAATACCCGAAAAGCGTCAAAATGGCAACACTGCAAATGATCCATTACCAGTCATTCCCAGTGCTACGACCAGTGAGGTCGAAACATCTTTCACAAGCATTTGTAGTTTGTATGAGGCTGATGACAATGTGCGACAAGTGGTAGGGGTCAGTGATCGGGATGGGATGAAACCACCGGGGAAAGTTATATCTATAAAAAAAGGTATACGTGCTCCGGCGTTTCGCTACGTCATGTCTAGGAATCGAGATATATCGATTTGAACTTAGTAAGTATCGTATAGGGGAATTTGTCACGTTTTGGGCTCTTTTGTTTGACATAACTCGAGAACTACTAGTCCGATTTTGCTGAAACAAATTTAGAAAAATTAAGAATTACAATTCCTTAAATCTATTTATAAAACGTTTTGCTTCATAAGCAACAGTTTCGCAGTTGTAAATAAATGTATGAAGAAAAAAAAATATTTTTTGCCTAGAAAATTAATTTTTTTTTTTAAATTCATAAAAAATCCAAAACGGAAAAAAGTGTCAAGTCCTGCTACTTTCGCATAAAGCTACATAACTTATGAAAAAAAAATGAGACATAGGTCATGAAAATCGATTTACGTATTTCGCTATTATTCACAATTAAGTAAAGTTATCTCATTTTGACAAGAATATTGATTTTATGTTTCAACGAATTTGGATAATATTTATTATATATTATTTATTATTAACACGTAAAATTAAAAAATATCAGGTTATTACATGGATACATAGATCATAAAGAGCGATGAACGCATAAATATATTTTCGTTTGTTTGCTCCCTTTACTTTCTTGCGTGGTGATTCGCCTACTTGTTCAGAGTCTGTAGCGGATGAGGATCTGTTTTCATCTGGAAATAAATCAATTGCTTTTTAATCAGTCAGATAACTTATATTTTGTGACTTACCCTTGGAATAAACTTCCATTGTATATTCTTTTTCTTCATCTTCATTGTCGAGATCGTACGTCTTTTTTTTATTTCTTATAAATAGAGAATATACAATGAGTTAAAGTGTATACACGATTTTCTTAAAACGAAACTAAATTTAAGACAAGAAAAGAAAAATAAACTAGTGTCAATGTGATGATGTGCTACAAATCACATGCCTTTAATTTCGTATTTAAAGTTAAATTACGCTTATGCATTGCAAGCTGTTTTGAGGTATATAAATGTTTTATTTTTTTTTTTGCCTGGAATGGAGTTTATTGTCTCCGAGGAAAACATTAAACTAAAACAAATAAATGCATTGGACGGAAAAAAATAAATTTATCATATTTTGCAACTAGTCACACCTAAAAATCTTAATAATCTGTATAGTTAACTTAAATTATTGTCAAACACAGTTGTTAGAAGTTGCTAAGCTCTTGTTAGAAGTTTGTTTGGGTGAATTTTTTTTCGAATTTTTTCTTTTTCTTATTGTCGCAAACACTTTACAAGCCTTTGTTAAACCAAACTTCGGTTAAATCGGGATTCTTCTTTTTAATCAATTCTTTGACTTCAGGTTTTAGGCTATTTACATATATGGCAGCTCTCTGACTGAAGAATGCACATCCCATGGGTGTGGCAAAGATTAATACAAAACCGTGGAACAAGGTGTGTATAGGAGCACTAGCCTTGGGGAAACGTTTCAAAAAGCTGGCCTTTTCCAATTTATTTATTAACATGGTTGTTAAAGTCATGCCAGGTGTAGCCATTGCAATTCTGCTTGCCCCCACAGCTGTAATTCCTACGGCAGCTGCCTTTTTCGAGACACCCAATTCATTATTCTTTTCATCTAATAAAATGACGCCATTCTTAAGTTCATGCAAACGCATCATGGGTACATTGATGCAATTGGCAGCACACACAGCAACTAATGGTACCAAACGCCCAATTAAGGGATTCAAATTCTTAACTAATCCGTTCAATGATAAAGCTGTAGTCAAAGCACCACCAGTAGCTTAAACATATGACGTTAACAACTGCTCTTTGGACAGTGGTGTAGCGCAAGAGCGATTTATGTAATTTACCACATTATTAAATGTTTGATTGACCCACTGCCAGAATACAACAGCTGGAGTTGTTTTATAGAACGAAAGCATGTATCCCGTAATCAGTGTATTCATAGGAACTTGAGCAGACCTTCGACCAATTATCAGTGACTTCTCTCCTGTTTCTGGATGAAAAGCTGAATCATATCAATATTTAAATTCAAAAGATTTGTTAAAAGGAAGAAATGTTGGGCACGATTAATATAAGTGCTCTGATCAAACATGGGTTGATCGATGTCAACTTTAGATAATATCTCTGTTGTCATGTTGTTTGATGTTTTATTGCCAGTCGATAAACGGCAATTTAACTTGACTTTAATACACTTTAACTGGCAGTGATTAATTGAACTATAGCGACTTCTCGTTTGAGTTTCGACTGGTTTGGCTGTAAAGTGAAAACTGACCATCAACAAATTTCAGCCACCAGCGAGTCGAGCCTTTTGCCTTTATATCACGTTTCCATGGGCATGGCCGCTTGATGGAAGCGCTTGCCATGCTCATACGACTCTGAGGCTAGCTGCTTGCTGAAGTAACCGAGTTGGTCTGCTCGCTTACTTCCCATAACAATCGTATGATTTTCTTCACTGCCCTCCACGCAAGGTAATCTATACTGACTAAAGCGTCTTTAAATTCTTTTGATTTCATTAACTTCCGTATATCGGGCCCATTGAGAACTCCTTCCTTTAATTTTACTTCGCTGATTCGTGGGAAAATGCTTCACAATGGCCTTGATGAAATTTTTTACGATTCCCAGTTTGACATGGAGAGGGGCATGAGGACGTTCTCCATTGGCACGAGTAGATCATTTACGCAGTTATGTCCTTTCTCCGTTCCCGAGCAAGCCAGTCATGCGTTTCGTATTGGTTTCCTTTAAATCGGGTATCCCACAGACACAACAAACACATGTTTTTCGGATAGCCTCCTTGGAGACTTCTTAGCATTGCCACGACTTTCACATCACAACAGATCCACCACATGTGAGCACTCATAAATATCGGTGGAATTTCTGTAAAAAAAAATCCCTTACAGTTAGACAACGGAAAACCCCACATCAATAAAAAGGTGCACTTTCCTTGTTTTCCTTTAATTGTCTGTGCACGGAGTAGGTATCATGAAGGAACTGGAAGAGAAATTCAGCATCTGCGCACATTTATGACCGTTTTTATAACCTATACCACTATGTGGTTTGGGTATAATGACTTTGTGCTGCTGTTTGTAACAACCAAAAATATTTGACCTAGACCCATCTTTAATTATACCGATCGAATCAGAATCACTTTCTGAGTTGATTTAACAATGTCCGTCCGTCCGTCCGTCCGTCCGTCCGTCCGTCCGTCTGTGTGTCCATGTAAAGCTTGTAATCAAACTGCAGGTCGCAACTATGAATATATTTTGATGAAACTTGGTATATAAGCCTTTATCGGCCATGGGATGAACGATATCGAAATTGGTGAGAATCGGTCCATGTTCAGACCTAGCCCCCATACAAATTACCCATATGAAATCGACATAAATTGCCATAAGATCCAAATTGTCATATAGTTCTTACTCAAATTGGGTTTGTATGCGTTCATTACATCCACTAATGAGTAGTCCAAAAATGGTCACTTTGACCCCATATAGAGCTGCTTCCCGATCTTCAGTTAAATCTATTAAAAAACAAAAATATTGCACTGATTCTTCTCAAATTTTGTTTGTACATATTTTTGCAAAATACAAGAGACTTTACCAAACATGATCAGGATCGGTCCATTTTTGGACCTAGTTCCTTTATAGATATAGCATCCGATATGAACTTTTTCATATCTGCATCCAAAAAAATTAATAAAAATCCCACTCAAATTTGGTTTTTGCTTATTTTCAATGTCCAGTTAGTTGGGCCTAAGAGATAGGGTTTCTAAACGCATGGTATAGGGTATCGTATAGTCGGTCTAGACCGACTATAATTTTTTTACTTGTTTAGTTTGTTACCGCAATCATAAAAATGAAATAATCTTTTGTTTATTACTTTTTTAAATTCTGAGAATCGTAAAACGTCATCAACGTTTTTTTTTCCAATGAGCCTTTACTTAAAAATGAGATAGATACCTTCACTTAATTGCGAATAAAAGCGAAACGCGTTCATCGATTTTCATGATCATTGTCTCATTTTGTGCAAATGTTATGTGGCTTTTCGCCAAAGTAATAAGACTTGACACTTTTTCCCTTTTTAGATTTTGTATGATTTTTAAAAATACAAAATTTTAATTTTTTAGGCAAAAAATTATTTTTTTCTTCATAAATTTATAAATAACTGCAAAACTGTTCATTGCATTGAGAAATAGTAGAAAAATAGATTAAAGTTCTTGTACTTCTAAATTTTTCTAAATTTGTTTCAGTAAAATCGGACTAGTGGTTCTCGAGTTATGTTAAACAAAAGAGCCCAAAACGTCACAAATTCCCCTATACGATACTTACTAAGCTCAAATCGATATATCTCGATTCCTAGACGTGACCCAGCGAAACGCCGGAACACGTATAACTTTTTTGACCAATATAACTTTCCCCGATGTTTCATCCCATCCCGATTTTGGCTATCGCACAGTGTGATGAACGCCATTTTGTGACTCAAGCTGTGCTGAATGGAAAAAATCTTGCTGGGAGACTATTGCTGGACTCTAATACGTGAAACCGAACAAAATACAAACGACTTTCAAATAGCGCTATTCACTTTTGAAAATTGATTGATTTTTAAAAAAACTAATGATTTTTTATGTAAAAAACGAATAAAAACTTTTTTTGTACCTCGAAAACCTGACGCGATAGAGAATAACCAATCACAGATTCGAAATCAGCCCACCAAATTACCTAAGAATGATATTTGGTTGCTCCAGTACAAAACCTTGTTGGCTAGTGTAATCTAACACATAAAAACAAAGTTTTTATTAAAACTCTTTACTTATGCATATGAGTATTGAATCTCTCCGGGACTTTGCGTTTCAGATTGATTGGATGAGGGGAAATGGGGTTTAAATCACTTCGTGACTATGCGTGACTATGTGTGACTGCATGTGACTATGTCAAAGATAATTTTTTTTTCACAGCAGGTGTATGGACCAAGCTTCAGATCGATCGAATGAGGGGAAATGACATTTAGATCACTCCGTGACTGTGCATGACTATGCGTGACTACCCCAAAACTAATTCTGGTCACAACAGGACTATGGGCCAAGTTTCAGATGAGTTGGATAAGGGAAAATGGGGTTGACCCATGACAGACAGACAGACAGACAGAGAGATTGAGTTAAAAGAAAGAGTTTAAAAATCGAAAGTATTCAAAAGTTACACTTCCAAAACCCATAATTATAACAAGGTGTACTTTTGCCTCTCATTATTATATGGTGTAAGAGGGAACTAGTTACTTTATAATTATCAAGAATTTTTTTTTTTTTTTTTATTAATCAACACTCAGGGGATGCCCCCTACAGATGCAGTGCATTGTGTTGATCTCAGGAAAATAGGTATTAGGAAGGAGGAATGAGGTAGTAGTGTGTTAATTTTTTTTTTTTTTTTTTTTTGCAGAGACAGACCAAAACCTCTGGTGGGAATCGAACTCACGACCCCCGCATGATAGGCGAGCACGCTACCTACTCACCTACCGGTGCGCTTGCAATTTGTAAAAGGTTAAATAGTTGTCATTACTAGTAATTATTTATTATATGTAATTATTAGAAAGACATTACGTTTAGCTCTGATGTAATGCTAATGGATTTTTTAAAATCGACCCTAAATACCTTTTAAATCTTTAAAAGGCCATATAATGAGACTCAGACTGAAACCTTTCTATGTGGGTTTCACTTTACTGACCTAATACGTTCGCCCGGCGCAAGAATCTTCTACTCTACAAAAATATTTTTACAGTACAATCAAAAAATTGTAAAGATGTTAGTAGAAGTCATTTTCAAAAAGTTTGCAATTATTATTAATTGTTATTAATTTATTGAGCTTGGGGCCAATCTAGGAATTTTTGTTGTTGTTTTTTATTTATTCAATATTTCGCTATCCGCTATAACAACAAAAAGGTCGACGAAAACACAAATATTTATTGTTCGCAATTATTGTTTTCAATAGTGCGTGGTAGAGAAGAAGAAGAAAGCATATACGTATTTTTCTAAAAACCATAATGACTCTGAAAATATTTCTGATATTAGCCCTTCATCAGCGATTAAACGTTATTATAATTATTGTGTTATAATTGATTAGATTGTTTATATATATGAGATTTGAACCTGCGTCTATCCCACATACACGTGTACATTCGCGCTAATGAATTAAGCTTGTTCTTTTTTTTAATGTGAAAAAAGATTTATAAAAATTTTATTCGAATAAATAATTTAGCGATAATATGCTTTTATCAATAATAATTACTCGGGTTATTCGTTCTTCAAGAATCTTTTGAAATTAGAAAGAAATATTTAAAAATTCGTAAAAGTAAAATGATAAATTTCAATCTATTTTCAGATTGACCAAAATGGTGGCATGGCGTTTTATGAAGTTGCATTTAAATAATGAATTTGTTTTTAGCATTTGTCATCCATTCAAGAAATTGCGACAAATGAAACTTATATCATGTATGCATAACTTTACAAGAAAAGTTATCGAAGAACGGCGTCAAGCCTTGGAGGAGAGTATGAAAAATTCTGTCGATCGTGAACATGACGAACAAGATATTGGTATCAAAAAACGTATGGCACTACTGGATGTATTACTGCAATCAACTATTGATGGAAAGCCGCTTTCGAATGAAGATATACGAGAAGAGGTGGATACATTCATGTTCGAGGGTCATGATACAACAACTTCGGCTATATGTTTTGCTCTTTATCTATTGGCCAGACATCCTCAAGTACAAAATAAACTGTTAGCTGAAATACGTGGAACATTGGGAGAAGATAATACGAGTCCATTAACATTAAGGGATTTGAATGAATTGAAATATTTAGAAAATATTATAAAGGAAACATTACGTTTATATCCCCCAGTACCGATTGTGGGAAGACAAATAACAACAGATTTCAAATACAGTTAAGTTGAGAAGAATTTAAAGAATTAGGGTATTTCAACTAACATATGTTAATATTCTCTTTAAAGAACATTCACATTTGGGCGATGGAGTTATACCAGCTGGTACCGAATTCTTTATATTTATTTTTGGCATGATGATGGATCCCACTCGCTATGAAAATAATCATGATTTTATTCCTGAGCGTCATGAGAGCAATGGTGCTAATGTAGGAGCCTTTTCCCTTGTACCATTTAGTGCTGGTCCACGCAATTGTATTGGTCAAAAGTTTGCCATGTATGAAATGAAAGTTGTTATAACGAAAGTCATACGTCAATATGAACTTTTGCCGTTAGGAGAAGATGTTGTTCCTGAACTTAATATTGTAATGCGTTCTACAACTGGTATGCAGCTTGGTATGAAGAAAAGAGTTACTGTTGGCTAATTTATTTGTAGTATAAAAATTTTATGTTATGTTTTTATTTTACATTATTTTATAAAAGGTTAATTAGTTTCTAATTAACAAATATACTGAATTCAGTTAGTTGTAAAGCATATAAGGCGCCCGTTGAAAAATGCAAATAATTTTAATTTAATATGCACGAAGTATTTACAGTATTTTTGTTAACTATTAACCAACACTCAGGGTATGTCTCCTATAAATGCAGTGCATTTCTGTAGATCTCAGGGAGAAATTATGGAAAGCAGGAAAGAGGGTGTAATGCTTGTGGGTATTTGTCTTAAATTTAGTTAGATTGTAAGTGTAGAGAAAGACTAATTCGGGAAGTTTATACCATAAGCGGCTAGTTTGAGTGACAAATGAATTTTCTTTATAATATTTTGAGTGTCACACCGCACAATAGACTTCAAAAGGATGTGATCTATTAAAGAAGCGGGTAGTACGAAACGAGTCACGGCACATGGGATGACTTCATTTATATAACAGAACATCTTCTATGGTAATATCTGTATAACACATATCGATGATGCTCTCATGAGTCAATAGAGTTGAATACCCTACTCTAATTAATGAGTACCAGAACCATATTTTTCCAGTAGTCCCAAAAAAGACTTTCAGGTTTCCATTTTCGATCGGATGGTATAGATAGTAAGGATCTGGTGTGAAGTAATTTTTGAACTCTTTTAAACAATCAAGACACCACCTTTATTCCATTGCACATTGCATTGAATTCTCAGGTACAGATCATCCAGAGAATCCTATTTCTCAAAACCTATAGCACCAATATAAAGTATACAGATCAATAATCGGTCTCCCGCGCATTAAAATGGAACCAATTTACTTCAACTCTCTCTAAGATTGGTAAAATATCTTGATTGTCCTCAAAAACTGTTGGCCTACAAATTAAGGAAAGCAGTTGACAAATGTTGCTGTTGGATTAAAAGTTTGACTAAGAAGGTCAGTAATAAATATAAGGAAAAGAGAGACAGAAATAACAAAACCTTGTGGCATCCCTGAATTACTAGAGTAATTTGACAACTCCGCTACTTTTTTTCAACTACCAGCTGGCAACACACAGACTCTCAATTTAATTGGTTAATAAGTGGTCTACTGAATTACATTGTGGTCGTCCAAGAAAGTTTGTTACACCAGAAAACGTCTATAAAATCATTCCAATTATATCGGAGATCAGTTAATAAAAGTGCGTAAGGTTACTGAGACTTTAAGCTTCGCAGCTAAGGATGTATTTGGGCATCAACACAACCGTGTGGCCAACTCAATGAAGTGTTTGGCGATGTTCAACCGTACTCCGTAATCTTGGACTAAACATGGATCCATTATAACACGCGAGAGACTAAGAAAAAGTCAAAGTAGTGTAATTCTCGGGCTAAATGTGCACTAAAGAAGGCCACGGTTAGTCTGTCGACCAGAAATCGTCTATAAAAACCATCGAATTATATCGGACAATCGGAGGTGACTGAAACTGTAGACTTAGCAACTGAGGTGGTTTTTGGAAATAAGCGCAACAGAGTGACAAACTCAAAGAAGTGTTTAGCTATGCTCGTAATTTTACATTAAACATGGATCCATCACAACACACCAGAGACTAAGGAATAGTGAAAGCAGTAGTCTTCTTGGGGGTGAACGTTCACTATTAAAAGCCAAGGTTGGTCTGTCGAACAGAGATCGTCTATAAAATCCATCGAATTATATCGGACGATCGGAGAAAAAAAGTTCGTGCGGAGATTGCGACTGTAGGCATCGCAACCAGGGGTGTATTTGGATATGAGTGTAACCGTGTGACCAACTCAAAGAAGTGTTTGGCAATGTTCAACCGCAGTCCGCAAAACATTTTGCACGATTTCGTAGTCTCGGATCCACCACATGGATCCACCACAATATATTAAAGAATATGGAATAGTCGAAGCAGTGGAATTCACGGGGTGAACGTGCGCCAAAGAAGCCAAGGTTGGTCTATCTATCAATAAGGTCATGGCGAGGATAAAACCAGACGAGGATAAAACCATCAGCGGTGAATACTATTCACAGCTGTTGGACAAATTCTACATTGATTTGAAGCAAACAGATCGCAAACATGAGAAAGTGTGTGGGTACCATGTCAAAAATCAGTAAATTTCGCTATCAAATCTCCAGATTTAGAATTCTCCGATAATTTACTATTTCAAAACCTGAAGAAATGCCTCGGCGGTTAGAGATTTGGGGCGAATGATGAGGCATTCCTTGAGACAAATTATAATTTGGAAGAAAAAAAGTGGAAAAACGCTGGACTTAATGTATCGAGCAAAAACGAGACTGAGTTAAGAAGTTAAAAGCTATTATTTTTGGCGAAAAGATATCATTCGTTCAAAAAAGTCTGTGGTTTATCAAACTGCCCTCGTAAGTTGAAACTTGTTAAACTCTATACAAATCGAGCGAAGATGGGCCAAATTTAAAAAATTTTGCTTTAAGACATTTCATTTTGGAGATATAAGCGTTTTGTTTTCGGCAAAATTTAGAGTTAGTCCAAAATTCGGACTAATATTACAAAGACGGGTAAAATTTTCTACAAGGTTTAGTTTACCAAAAAATAAGCGATTTTATGTTTCCGATCTAAATTTTACGTTTTTGATCTGGCAACTCTGAAAATAGTTAGTGCACAATTCGGATAGGGTGTTTCAAAGAAGAGCACAATTTCAACCATTTTGTTCTACGACGATTAGTTTTCGTTTTAATGCTTCCCGCTAAAACGAATATGTAGACGAATTAGTGATAATTAATCATACTTTTATGAAGAGCGTTACACAAGCGACAGATCAGCATATCGCTGTTGAGCGCAACTATTATGATGATGCGATTGTCGGGCTAGAACGACTAAAAATCTATGGTCACAAGTATTAACTGCCTAAGCCGAAAAACATGCTTGCGAGAAAAATCACTTTTTATATAAATGTGATGGGGCTTCATTATGACTTAGGTCAGTATATCTATAATATTAATAGGTAAGGCGATTTCTTGTGACCAATGATTTGTTGAACAGTTTTTTCCCGATTTTGACCAAACATATCTTGTTTAAAAGGTATTTCTTTTTAGCTGTTCACCAGATTTACAGATTTGCACCGTTCGCAACATTTTTTTTGAAGTAAAAAGCATTCAGAGTTGCTACCAACATATACATACATAAAATTATACAATGATATGTGTTTATTTATTAAATTTGTTACTGTGTTTGTGAGTTTGTTTTCTTCGTTCACAATAATAATTGTGTTGAATTGAAAATTAATTTTGGACATAAACCAATAATTGGACATACGAGGACATATCAATAAGTTCATGACTTTTCTTGACTTTGAAAAAAAAAAAAAAAATTATTTTTCAACAGAATCTCCTTTTAGCTCAATGCACTTAGTGCAAATAGGATTTTGCGAGGTCCATAAAATAGGCATTTTTGATCAATAATTTAATCGTTGGAGCTAAATCTCTTTCCACCGAGCCATTTCTTTAGGTTTGGAAATATGAAATATCACTGGGGGCTAAATCTGGAGAATATGTCGGATGAGGTACCAATTCGTAGCCCAATTCATGGAATTTTGCCATTGAGACACGTTTACGTTTATGGTCAATTGAGAGAAAATGCGGATAGCTTTCTTAAACCCAACCGATCATTTAAAATCAAAACCGTATGAAATGCTTATGGCATCAACAATCTCACGCACTTTTACTCTTCGATCGGCCAACACTATATCATGGATTTTTTCGACATTTTCGGATGTATTGACCTCAATTGGCCGTCGAGAACGTTCAGCATCATTTGTATTTGTTCGACCAGAACGAAAGTCAATAAACCACTTTTTCACCATTGAAATCGATGACGCAGGGTCCCCATAATTTTTATCAAGCTTTTCCTTTATTTGATTGATGGCTATTTTTTCGCAAAAAGTAATGTTTAATGAGCACTCGGAATTCACTTTTTTCCATAAAAAAAAAATAAACACGAGGCTGTATGATTTGAACAGCTGTTAAACGCAAAGTAAAGGACGGAACTTGCTCAAAATTTTACAGTGGTCTACTAGCAGCTGGTTGTTGATGGTAGCAGTGTTGCATTTCATATAACAACGAGAGAAGTTAGAAAAGTCACAGAGTGATTGATCCGCCCTCGTAAACCAATAACGACAATAATCGATATTTAAAATTGCTGGATTGTGAATGGGCTAAAATTGATTAGCATACCTTTAGGTTCTTTGTTAAATGAAAAAATAAAATTTCCTAGAATTTGCACTCGAATTTCAAGGGCTGGAGTCTGTTAGTTTTTATTAATAACTTTTTAAAAAACAGTGTTAGAGAAATGTAGATTTCACGTAAAGATAAAGCATTATTAGTAGAATATGATAGCATACGTAACTCAAATCGTTCTTAAGTCGACTAAGGCGATTATCGCTTGTGACCACAGAAATATCTTTCTTGTTTCTAATTGGCTATGATAAAGATATTGCTATAACAAATTTGTTGAAGTTATGTAACTTTGTACAGATGTAATAAAAAAATAATCTTAATTATATCAAAACAATAATATTCACTATGACAGCAAGGTTTCTACTATAGCCGAAAATAATGCCAATTTAATTTCTTTATTCGCAAGAAAACGGAAACAACAATTTTTATCACTTTGACGAAAAGAACACAAAATTTAAATTTTTTTGTTATCCCGTATCAACAATAGATCAGAAGAAAAGTATAAAAAACAATAACAACTTAAATTGTTTAGAAAAATACCTTTTTGTTGGAATCATTTGTTGCGTGTCATTAAAGTTTCATCAACGCCACAAATGAAAACAAAACAAAATGTCAACGGGGAAAACTTCTTATCCATCCACCATAAAACCAGAAGAAAAAAATAAAAATAAATTTTTATTTGCAAAGGGATGTTTTACTCTGTAAGTGGGAGTAAAGTAGGTATGTTTGTTGTTGTGGCTTGTTTTTTTTGGGAAGGGGTAATAACAAACCAAAAGTCCTTGAACTTCCTATTTTTCGACAGAGTCATATAAAAAAGATGAATCTGACAAATACTTTAGGGTTTTGAACAATTTTGTCATTTAATACTTTCGAAAAATGTACAATTTGTGGTGTAACCAATGCAAATGTACTCTTGACAGACCAAAAGAGAAACCCAAACCAAGTTACATTAAGAAGTATGTATGTATGACTGTAGAAAATCTGTTATTGCTTATACGCATCATAAAGAAAGGGGTTAAGCACAACAAACTTTTTGCCACAATTACGAGTACATCTATGTCAGAGTGTATATTTATCCGGATATATGTATGTATGTATGAAAAAATAAACATATGTTTTGCATACATATTAATGTCCAGTAAATACAAAGAAACTATAATAAAAACATTTTAAAGAAACAAAAGGCAACAAATAAGAAAGTTATTGTTGGTAAATGCCGAATTTCTGAAACTTTTATTTTGTATGAATAGTTAAAATTTTTAATTTGAATTTAGATTTTATAATTGTAAATAATTTTATGTTTAGATCTTGCTTTTTCAATCAGACTAAGAATCATTCTTACTGGTTTTCCATTTTGTTCAGGAGTGCAAGCATTTGCCTATTGAATACACAAGGGAACAAGCTTTTTGTTGATTAAGAACTGACTAATGTTTTTAAGGTTATTTGGGATGCTAAATCCAAATCTGCACTTGGTTTTTTTTGTATCAGCTCGACTTTTCGCGATATACCGTTATATCCAAAATTAAGGCACTTCCACTACATATATGGGAATAACTTGAAAACGGTTCACCATATCCAGTTAAAAAAAAATTCAATATTCGCCAACAATATTGTTTTTAAGGCGTGCTTACATTGGTTTTAAATTTTCCCGGTAGTTTCAGAGATATCGTTGAAATTTTGAAGAAAATAACGATATTTAAAAAAAAAAAATTTTTTTTTTTTAAAATCAAAAATCAAAACAGTTAGACGAACATATTCTGAATGGAATAAGCTTTACTTCATTGTAATCGGTGCGTAACTTTTGATTTTATTCACAATTTACTGAAAAAACTGAATTAAAAAAAATCGCGATTTTCATACAAAAATAACATTTATTTAGCATGGTGTGTTCTATTTATGTAATAAGTTGTTGTTGATTAAGAACTGAATGTTTGTTGTTTTTAAGGTTATATAAAGATCTACGCAGTGAGATGGTTATAAAGTATAATGAGGTATTTCGGTACAATATCTCAGCAAATTATACAAAGTGACTCGTCAATCTGCTTATTATCAAATAAATAAACATTAAAAAATTTAATTCAACAAACAGCTTTCCTAGATCAGGTCGGCCACACAAAACAGCTCCAAGAGAGGACCGCATAGTTCTGGGAAAAGTTAAAGAAGATGCCCTGATTACACTAAAAGCTGTATCAATTTTGATGGATGAGGAGTATAACATATCAATTAGAGGAAGACAATGGAACGAGGCCTAAAATAGGCTAATTTACCAACATATGTAGCGCGGCAAGTACCCCATATATCACAAAGAAATAAACTCATACGTTTGGAATTTGCTCAACAGTTTGTAACAAGCCTCAATCTTTTTGGGAATAATATTATGGACTGATGAAAGTTCATTCGAGTATCACGGATCGAAAAAAAAATCTTCTGTAAATTACAAAAGTAAATTAAAAAAGAACAAAATAAATGGAGGGTCGGTTATGTTTTGGGGATGTATGTGCTTCCAATGGCTTCGGCGATTTGGCACCAATCAATGGCACCATGAATGCAGGCAAATATTTATATATTCTGAATGACCACGCATTTACTTCCAGTATCAAACTAATTGAGCAGTCCTTTATTTTGCAACAGGATAATGCACCATGCCAAAAAGCCCGCATTATTACTAATTTCCTGAGAGACGCGGAAGTAAATACGTTAGATTGGCCACCTCAGAGGCTTACATAAAAAGAAATAGGAGCTCATGCTTAACTAGACGAGATAATTGCTGAGGTAGAAGGACTTTGGAAGGATTCCTGGGCGCTTGCAAAAGGTCATCGACGTTAAAGGATACATTTTTCATTAGTCTTTCTTTTATTATTATACATTTTTGTTATTTTCCTTCTTTTGTACTAACAGTATATTGTAAAAATACTTTTGTCCACCAACATTTGCGAAAAATATTTTTTTCCCCTTTAACACTGATATTGAATTGAATTATTTTATGTTTTTTGAAAAGCTTAATATATCATTGTAATCTTAAAATTGTTTCAGATTTTTCTATCAAATAAGCCACAAGATACAACCATATCAATATTAGTTTATTGGTGTCAAAATACTTTTGTCCACGGTAGTAGTTATGAATTAATCACATTAATAAAAATAACAAGTAACAAAATTATAGTCGGTCTAGACCGACTATACGATACCCTATACCATGCGTTTAGAGACCCTATCTCTCAGGCCCAACTAACTGGATATAGAAAATAAGCATAAACCAAATTTGAGTGGGATATGAAGAAGTTCATATCGGAGGATATATCTATATGGGGACTAGACCCAAAAATGGACCGATTCTGACCATGTTTGGTAAAGTCTCTTGTATTTTTCAAAAATATATACAAACAAAATTTGAGAAGAATCAGTGCAATATTTTTGTTTTTTGATAGATTTAGGTGACGATCGGGAAGCAGCTCTATATGGGGCCTATGACTAAGATTTGTCAAATAGGGATCATTTTTGGACTACTGATTAATATAATAAACACATAAAAACCCAATTTGACTAAGATTTATATGATAATTTGGATCTTATGGCAATTTATGTTGGTTTCATAGGGGTCGTTTGTATGGGGCTAGGTCTGAACATGGACGGATTGTCTCCAATTTTGATAGCGTTCATCCGGTAAAAGCTTATATACCAAATTTCATCAAAATATATTCATATTTGCGACCTGCAGTTTGATTACAAACTTTACATGGACACACAGACGGACGGACGGACGGACGGACGGACATCGTTAAATCGAATCAGATAGTGATTCTGATTCGATCGGTATAATAAAAGATGGGTCAGGGTCAAATATTTTTGGTAGTTACAAACAGCAGCACAAAGTCATTATATTAAAATATGGGGGATTTCATGTCAAGTGCACCAACTTTTGAAACCGATGTCTTCCGATCGGGATGAAATTTGCACCAAGGTTAGTTCTATTGGATAATAGTTTAGACACAAATTTTCAACAAGATCGGTCCAGATCTCTCTGAGTTAGAGGGGATCAAAATTTGACATTTTGGCCAAACAGGTGTTTTTCCCATCCTTGTAACTTATTACCTATTGTTCTTAGAAAATTTTCTCCCAAATAGTTTAGATAGCTATTTCTTCAGTATTTCGGAAAAAAATACTTAAAAAAAAAATTTTTTGTAGACTTTTTTTTGCTAAATTAAAGCATTTTTTGCCTTTTTTCCAAAAAGGGCATTTTTTTTTTTCATAAGAAAGCTTAGGATTTTTCCTTTAAGAGCTTTTTGGTCGCTTAGTGGGATGGGAGTGGGATATCTATGAAAATAAATATTTTGTAACTCAAGACAACGGTTTTTCAATTTTTCACAAATGCACTATTTTGAATTTTTTCCTATTTGTGTCTAAAACCTTACAAATAAAACTGAGAAACTAGACAAACTAAACTTTCCGAAGGTAGTAACATACCTTCATAACATAACAGAATAGACTGGAATTCTGTATCCTGAAAGAGTTATTTGCAACATTTCAATCTGAACACGAGGATGTTAGAATTGGCTTCACGAAATTAACCCAAATGAGGCCAAAACATTGCGTTTTGGCAGAAAGCAGCGGAACTCACACAGTATGTGTTTGAATTTACCATGAAAATGTTAAACTGATGTTGAAGGAAATCAACTTAAAGTATTTAACACATGATTCGGCAGAAGATTTACACGATTACCGCGATTGCCTTAAATTGACTATGTGTCCTAATGCAACAACTTCTTGCCACTTAAGTGAATGTACCAATTGCCCGAAAACCACGTTCATCAAAGAAAATTTAATCAACTCTTTAGATCGAGAATATATAGAGGAGGTCAAATTTGATTCTTGGATTCAGACTGACATATGCACATTGAAAACAATCATTTTAAATGTGGATGATTTTGTGGAAGAAATGTGTACAGGATTGCTAAACTTGAGAAACCATGACTTTTAGTCAAAGAGCAATGTTCATTCTTCAAGGATTTGAAGATACATTTGAAGTCTGGTGAATTCGTTATTTCATATGATTTCACAGAAAACTATAAATATGTTCTTCAGGATGCCATACAAGCATTCCACTTCAATAACGACCAAGCAACTATATTCACAGTAGTTATTTACTACATGAAAGATGAAAAACTGGAACACAAAAGTATGGCAATCATATCCGACGATTTAAAACATGATACCATTGCAGTTTATGAGTACCAGAAGAGAATACTACAATTTCTAAAATCTAAATTTACAGTAAAGAAGGTATACTACGTTTCGGACGGAGCTCGTCAACATGTTAAAAACAAAAGTAACTTGGCAAATCTTATGGCCCACGAAAAAGATTTTGGAATGCCAGCTGAGTGGCATTTTCATCCTACTGCTCATGGTAAAGGAGCATGTGATGGTATTGGAGCAAACCTTAAAAGAAATGCAGCGAAGTATAGCCTCCAGTGCTCTCATCAAGATCGCATCTTAGATGCGACTGCTCTATTCCATTGGGCAAAGAGTTATTGTAAAGAAACTAAAATAATTTTTAGTAGCAAAGAGGATCATCAGGAAACATTGAAAACACTGAAGAGCAGATTCGATGCTACGGTAACAATCGATGGCACTGCTCAATACCATGCTTTTATACCGCTTGTCGATGGAAGACCCAAGTTGAAAAAGTTTACTGCATCTATTCAATGCGATTTCTTTCCAAATAAACCAGCAGCGAAATCAACAGCTAGTAACGCCAAGAAAGGATTGACAAAAAAAAAAAACGCAGTAAATAAAGGCGACAAAAAAGCTGGATGAAAGACTGGGTATTTAACAATTTACAAGACTTAAATACTTAATCAGCTACAATAAATTAAGTATAAAAATAGTTATGATATAAATGGATCTAATGCCATTAAGATTAAATTTTAATAAATTATTTATCTTTTTATTTTTAATATTATTATTATTATACATTATTTTAATTATTATTAAAAATAAATAAAAAATAATAATTTTTCAACATTTCTATAGAAAAAAGCGATTTTTTCCTGAGGTTAACATATTCTGAGTATTACAGTATCGATGGTATAAAATTTTAGTTAGGTATGTTATATACCTTCGGAAAGTTTAGTTTGTCTAGTTTCTCAGTATAAGTTTTATTTGTAAGATTTTACCCACAAATAGGAAAAAATTGAAAATAGTGCATTTGTGAAAAATTGAAAAACCGTTGTCTTGAGTTACAAAACATTTATTTTGATAGATATCCCACTCCCATCCCACTAAGCGACCAAAAAGCTCTTAAAGGAAAAATCCTAAGCTTTCTTATGAAAAAAAAAAAAAAAAAAATGCCCTTTTTGAAAAAAAGGCAAAAAATGCTTTAATTTAGCAAAAAAAAGTCTACAATTTTTTTTTTTTTTTAAGTATTTTTTTCCGAAATATTGAAGAAAAACTTTTTGGGAGAAAATTTTCTAAGAACAATAGGTAATAAGTTACAAGGATGGGAAAAAACACCTGTTTGGCCAAAATGTCAAATTTTGATCCCCTCTAACTCAGAGAGATCTGGACCAATCTTGAAAAATTGTGTCTAAACTACTATCCAATAGGACTAACCTTGGTGCAAATTTCATCCCGATCGGAAGACATCGGTTTCAAAAGTTGGTGCACTTGACATGAAATCCCCCATATATAAATTGTTGCCAAAAATGCCTCTTGGCGCTGAGGCCTAAACTAAGATAAATGTAGATATTATAAAAAAAAAGGAAAGCCCTCAAAGATTCCTCAAATGCGACGGATGAGTATTTACCACCATGGTGACATCTTAAATTTATCAATTTTTGTATTCTGAAAATTTTCCGTCATAGATTTAAATGTTTTAAAATGTTCTAATTCCTCTGAGCTAGTTGACATCGTATATACTGTAGCGAAGTGTGACTTATCATCTATAAAAATTATTACCATTTCAAGAGCTAGGAATTAGAGGTCAACAAATATCACTATGCACCAACTGTAATATTCTACATCTTGTTTCTATTTTAAATTTCTTTTAAATTAATAAAGTTTTGTTTAACACAGACATACACATACCTCTCAAGAAGATTTTTCACATTCAAACTTACCGATTCCATTCATCATAGTATAATGTTTCTTGATATCAGAAAAATTAAGATAACCAAGTCGTTAATGCCACAAATTTAATTGTCGCTGATTACACTGGTCTACAAATTAAAAAAAAAATTTACTGCAGAAACGAAGCATGTTTTTAACTAATTTGGATGAGCTAAATTCGAATCTGGCATAAAAATTTGGCTATCACGTCTTATTCATTTTTTATCGCATGCTGGCAATACTGTAGTCAATACTGACACAACAATGTCACAATTATTAATTTTCCAGAAGCCCACATTCATTCTAATTCTTCATAATAGTACCGTTTAAGCATGTCAGGGAGATCATGTGTTACTGATTCAAGCTATTTTTGCTCTGTTTGTGGTAAATTTTTGGTTGGAAAAAAGGATATGCAATATCAGAATCATTAAAATATGCATATTTACATTATTTTGATTTTGCTGTCAGAAACTTAGACAAACCGTGGACGCCGACAGTGTTTTGTTGCAGAACTATTTTATACCAAATGGCAGAAAGATCTATTTCGAATGTTCGGTTCCAGTACTTTGGACAGAGTCAAGTAACCACCAAACCGATTGCTATTTCTCTTTAACAAAAGTTGCTGGATTCAATATGAAAAATCAAAAAATATTAGTTACGTGAATGTCTCATCGGTTTCCAAGCCAAATCAATGTCCACCAAATGATCCATTACCAGTCATTCGCAGTGCTACGAGCAGTAAGCGTGTATGAGGCTGATGATGAATGCCATTTAGTGGCTCAAGCTGAGCTGAATGATCTAATTCGGGATTTACATTTTAGGAAGCAAGACGCAGAATTACTAGCTTCATGCATGTAGCAGTGGAAACATCTTACAGTTGGGACAAAAGTCAAAATCTATAGGGATAGAAGCTTGGAATTAGCTGCATATTTTGAAAAAAAAAATACTCTATTCTATACTGTACTGATGTTGATGGTTTATTTCAAAAAATGAACCAGCCATATGACAAAACTGAATGGAAATTATTTATTGATGGCTCTAACATTGCCAAACATTGAAAAGCAAGCAAGCAGCTTCTTTTTTCAATTGTGGATATTGGGTTTCGTTAACAAGTTTCCAAAATCCAACTAGAGAAGTTGATTTGTGATGCATTTTCAATACAATATCATCCATCATTTCTAACAACTCCAATTTTCCAACATCTGGTTTTGCAAGAATTATATCGGATAATAAAAATTCATCATTTAGGTCATCACACAAAAATGGGTTAACAAAAACTTAGAATGTTGCTTGAAGTTGTTTGAGATCCTCAAATCTACATTTAAAATTTTCATGAAATTGTTTTAAATTATTTGTGTATTCTTCCAGCTTATCGTCTTGTATATTATTTACGTTCCATTTTAAAAGAGGAAAAAATTTAAATTTTTTATATTCGAGGTCTTTTATAAACAAAAGAGGTTTAGCTTCGAAGCCTAACAATGATCGTGACAAATCAAGCACTGTTTTGTCTTTGCCTTGTAAACTCAGATGAAGCGATTTAAGATGGTTCATTGTGTCACTAAAAACATTAAATCTGAAATCCAAATTTCATTCTACAGATCTGGATATATTTTTCCTTTTTCTTTTATAAACAACTTTATTGTGGTTAACAGCTCAACAAATCGATCCAAAACATTAGAAACGGATAGCCATCGCACTATGGACCAAATGGTGACATCGCTTGATAACTCATTGTTTTCCTCAACTTCTTGCAACTCCATAATAAAATTTTTAAACTGATGATGAGTTTTAGCGTTGTTCTGATAAAATTTACAATTTCTACCACAACTTTACAAACGTTTTCATATTTAAAAAATTTTGGAACAAGATGCTCCCGATGAATAATACAGTGAATTGGTAAATAATGTGGGATATCTGGATCTTTATTTAAAAGAACAATCAAACTTTGATTTTTATCCACCATTGCAGGTGCTCCATCTGTGGCAACACTAATAAGTTTATCTCATGGCAATTCAAATTAGTTTTTTACTTCGAAAAGCGCATTTTTTACACCAATGCCTTGCGTTGGTTCAGAAAGAGCTACAAGGTCTAACATTCCTTCAGTAATATTAAATTCAACAGACCTATTGAAGATCGTCAATTGAGAAACGTCGCTAACATCTGTGGATTCATCAAGAGCTAAACTAAATGCTGCAGAATTTTTTAGATCGTTTTTTAAACTTTTTTCAATAAAAGTGCTGATATCTCCAATCCGACGCTCGGTTGTGCACCGTGATAAAGAAAGCTGATTTATCGCTTTATCTATGTGTTTTCTTAACTCTGCTTCCCCATAAGGACGTTTATCATGGGCAATATCCCAAGCTATTATGTAACTTGCTTCAAGTGATCTGTCATTTTCATGGCTAAAAGACGAAATAATGTTCTGTTCTTTTTCAATATTTGACTGCAATTCCTTCAGTTTAGTCTCTCTAAGATTAGTATTAAGGGAATAATCTGTGGCAAATTGTGAGTGAAATTTTTCATGGTGTCTACTTAAATTGTAAAGTTTGTTATGTGGTACAGTAATTTTGCAAATGAGGCACATAGGTATGCCCTTATTTTCAACAAATCCGAATTTGTGTGTCAATTCGGACTGGAATTTTCTGTTTTCATCACCTATCTTACGTTTTTTATTGCTCGTTGATGCCATTTTAATTCCTTAAAAGTAAAAAGCAGGACCGATATATGTATGTTGAGTATTACCAGTTAATTTCAATAAAATGGACATGAGATATAATTAAAAAATTGTCCAATTTGCCAATTTTAGTTTTTATACCCTATACCACTATGTGGTTTGGGTATAATGACTTTGTGCTGCTGTTTGTAACAACCAAAAATATTTGACCTAGACCCATCTTTAATTATACCGATCGAATCAGAATCACTTTTTGAGTTGATTTAACAATGTCCGTCCGTCCGTCCGTCCGTCTCTGTGTCCATGTAAACCTTGTAATAAAACTGCAGGTCGCAAATATGAATATATTTTGAAGAAATTTGGTATATAAGCTTTTGTCGACCATGGGATGAACGCTGTTGAAATTGGTGAGAGTCGGTCCATGTTCAGACCTAGCCCCCATACAAATAACCCCTATGAAATCGACATAAATTGCCATAAGATCCAAATTGTCATATAGATCTTATTCAAATTGGGTTTGTATGCGTTCATTACATCGATTAATGAGTAGTCCAAAAATGATCCCTTTGGCCCCATATAGACTGCTTCCCGATCTGCACTTAAATCTATTAAAAACAAAAATATTGCACTGATTCTTCTCAAATTATGTTTGTATATATTTTTGCAAAATACAAGAGACTTTACCAAACATGATCAGGATTGGTCCATTTTTGGACCTAGTCCCCATATAGATATAGCATCCGATATGAACTTTTTCATATCTGCAGCCAAAAAAATTAATGAGAATCCCACTCAAATTTGGTTTTTGCTTATTTTCTATGTCCAGTTAGTTGGGCCTAAGAGATAGGGTTTCTAAACGCATGGTATAGGGTATCGTATAGTCGGTCTAGACCGACTATAATTTTCTTACTTGTTTAATTTTTTAAACAAAATTTTAAAGTTCAATTGAATTATTTTTCAAAACATGCTTTTATGAAAAAATTTTTATGAAGTGGTTGGTACAATATGTATAAAAAATTTGATGGTAACTGAAGGTTTATATTTTAGTTGTATTTCGTGTTTTCAATTAAAAAGAATAATATATAAAAGCTTACCAAATAGAAGTTTAAATTAATAATTTGTAAAATGTGGGGGCACAACTCACATAACACAATAAAACTTTACACTGCAATGATCGTTAAAACACTAAAGAATTTTTTCAGCAAATAAAATCTTAACAATATCGTATCTAAATGCATAGTGTTCATGTTAAGAAAGTAACCGTTATTGTTTTTGCAGTTTTCATCTAATAAATTTGCTGCTAGCTTTACAATTTTTAAAAATACGCAGAAATCAAATACGCACAGTTCTCTTATCTCAACAAGGCAAATAAAAAAGAGAATCAAATAATCATGGTTGTCAACCTAACTAGTGCTTTTAGCACTGTTTTCAGTGCTTTTTAAAATTTTTGACGCGAAAATTTTTCGAGTTAGTGCTTAGTGTTTTTTTTTAACATCAGTGATACCAAATCCTTAATTGCTGTTAGCATCACAAGACGAATCTAATTTTGAAATTTTGTCAAGTATTGAAAATGGATGGCAAATAATCCACCTGATGATATGGCAAAATTATGAATCCACAATTGAATTTTGGAATGAAGTGAAATCACATAAGGATGCCACTGATTTAAATCCATTTGAAGCTGTAGCTAATCTCGATATTAAATTTTTGTCGCTTTCTTATTTAAACGCTAAAGTTGAGAGGCGTTTTAGCGATATGAACCTTTTCTAATACAAAATAAGAAATCCATTGCCATTACGTTCAGTTAATGCTTTACCTCACATTAAAAATGGATTGAAAGAAGAAAATTTCTGTTCCGAAAGGTAAAAAATTTCTAGTTTTAATGAAACATTTAACTATCGGGACTGCTCTCATCCCCAAGCATTCAGGACAACAGGGCATTTACAGAAGTACGCAAAAATAAAAAATGGAAAATATAGTGTTTTATTTCAAATTATGCGATTTTTGTCGGTTTAGTGCTTTTTGATATTTTAAAGTTGACAACCCTCAAAATAATGAACTATAAAAAACGAGAGAAAAAAATTATTATGCTCCGTCGTTTGCATTTCAAATCATGAGTGTGTTTTGCAAACATACAATTTTTAAAATGCATTTTTTTTTGTACATGCCACATTGTTTCTAATAGAAAAAATGAAGCATGCTAACAGCATGCTATTTTTGAACAATATTTTAAAATTTTGGTATTAATGTTTTGTTTTTTTTTTTTTTTTTTTAATTAAATCTAAATTAAATTTTGTAATTTTTTTTAAATTTATATGGGACCGCATAAAATTCGTTCGTGGGCCGCATTTGCCCATGCCTGGTATATAATATAGACCATCGTAAATAACTGTAAATTAATTTGTTTCAGGTCAATGGTTTGTTGACTAGTATGCAAGGAGGTTTTAGAAAATATTGTTGTTTCCTTTGTCTATGGGATAGAGTGGCCAAAAGAACTGAGTATTCATCAGGAAAACAAAACATTTCAAATAAATCATTAATTGAACCAAATGACGTTCTTCTTCCACCGCTGTACATAAAATTGGACCTTTTTAAGAACTTTGTCAAGGCTCTGGACAAAGACGGTGCATCATTTAATTATTTGATAGAGAAAAACCAATTACAGATTCTAATTGAGCCCAACAAATTACCCTAGAAAAGATATTTGGTTGCTTCAGTCCAAAACCTTGTTGGCTAGTGTTATCTTTGACTTGGAATTTTATTGAATTTTGGATTAAATACATATATTTACTGTTTATTGCAGCTTGAAGAACTAAACCTTTATTATATATTTTCTCTCAATTTCTAGATACTCTAATAGCAACACGATTTCTTAATATTAGTAAGTCGTTGAAAAAATTTTCATCATTACTCATGTGATCACTAGCTTCAGAATCTTCAGTACACTTTATACCAAAAATTGATTTAATACCAAAACAATATTCATTTGCAATAAAATCAAATTCAAAATTTGCAAAACTTCCTTTTTACTTGATTTTTCTCTTTTCCACTTTAACCAATTCTTCTTCTTGTGGCCAGTCTTTCCATAATAATGACAATTGAACTTGAATATAGTCTTCATTGCAACATTTTCATCAGGAAAATAATGGCTTCTACACTCACATTTATGTTCTTCTTCCAACAAACAATTCTTGACAAAATCCATTTCTAGATTTTCTGGATTTAAAGTTTCTATTGTGGTTATGACATAAATGGCAAATTACATCAAGCTTCTCCAGTTTTGCATCAGAGGATATTAACTGTCTAATAACGCAATCAAGTTTGAGGAAAAATTCATCCAAATTGTCCGCTTCATTAAACTTCATTATCAAAAGTTACTTACTCACAAACAATTGGTATGAAAAACTATTTTTAGCAAACACATCTGAAAAGTAAAACCATAACTTTTAATACACTTTGGCAATCCTCTACATATTCCAAATGTGATTCCCCAATTCTTGTTATAATCAATGATTTCACCTTTTTATGGGTTTTCTTTAAGTAATCCATCTTCACATTATCTGCTGCTTTAGCAGTTAAATCACTGACATCTTTTTGAATAAATTACAGCAAGCTATGTTCGTCTAGAACGGCTTCCACCGAAATTTTCAATTAAAGAAATTCGGAGACCATATCTCTTGCCATATCTGGGCCCGTAATCAGATAAATTTAAGAATAAATTTATTTTGGATGAAAATTGATGTTTATCAAGAAAAGTTCAAAATGTTGAGACAATAAATTGGAAACAATTTTTAGTATTATAAAATGAATTTCAAAGTTAACTGCATTAATTATTTACATCGATATAAAAGTACTTAAATTAACAAGTATTTGATTGTATACTAGCAAATTCCAGCCCTCGAAATGCGAGTGCAGATTCAAGAAAATTCATTTAATAAATTATTTTATAAATCTTAAAAGTGTGCTAATCAATTTTATCTAATTCACAATTCAACAAGTTTTAAATATCGATTGCGTTTATTGGTTTATGTCAAAAATTATTTTTCAATTCAACACAATTTTTGGAAACACATTAACAAATTTAATAAACACACAGACATCATTGTATAATTTTATGTATGCGTTAGTAAATAGCAACTTTAAATGCATTTTACTCCAAAAAAAAATTAAAAATTTAAAAATCTGTATATCTGGAGGACATCTAGAAAGAAGTACGTTTCAAAGGAGGCATTCTTGGTCAAAGACCGTTTAAAACTGACACAGTTATAACGGTCACAATAAATCGTCTTATCTATTAATATTATAGATAATAACAAACTAATACTACCAATAAATGCTACGTAGAGGATGAAAAAAAAGGCAGGAAGACAATCTTAACAACATAGTTATAATAGTAGTAAGAAATTCAACAGATGTTCACTTCAATAGTGTAACAACTTTTTACTTTTTTCTTGCTTATTCTTTGTTTATGCAATAAACGACCACTATCAGCATATTGTCATTCCTTCCAAAAGGACATGAGACGAATCTTCAGGGTTTAAAGTTTATATTCGTATAAAGTTGTTGTTCGTGTACCCACATTAATGGATGGGTAAATGTACATGTTGTTGGTCATAAAGAAAGTTTTTATGTGTTTAAAATGTGGTTAAATGTTGCGGAAGAATTTATAGAAAATTAAATATTAATGCATGGTTATTAACAAGGTAATGAATAAATTTATACATATACTCATAATACGACTGTCTAGCTGACAAGTACAAACGTGTTTAGATTTGGTGTCATAAAAGTAGAAAGGTTTTGTAAAGAAGCTACTTTCGTTGCTATACATATATTGCAAATAATACATACATATGTAATTTTCTTTAAAAGTTAAGAGGAGCGTTATTTTATGACTAAAAACGGGTGCATAATATTTAATCCTAAAGTAAAATCAAAAGCTAACATTTTTGTTGAAGAAAACGACATTATTATTTCGTGTGAAATTAAATAAAATTAAATAACCAAGCTGCCTCGGGTACAGTTTCTTTTACCTTGTCTAAGCACTGTTCCCCAAAAATTTATAAATAAAACTGAATCTATCAAAAACTTGATGAAAGGTATAACTTTTTCTTGAGCTAATTGAAATTAAATTTAAAAATATCTGAAATTTCCAGTTGTTATTTCTTGTTTTCTACTGAAAAATAAACAAGAAGCTTTCAAACCACGAAAGGGTACCAGTGAGGCCATACTCTTTTTAAACCAAAAAATCAGTAAATTTTTAGCCACAGGTAACCATATAATAATTGACTTCGAAGAAGCTTTCGATAGTTTCCAAATACTAAGATTTATTTTCAACATCCTAACCAACAGAAAATTTAGACTGGCAGTGAATAATACACTATCTCCAATATTTGCTATTGAAAATGGTCACCAATTTCAGTTGCTCTCTTCCATAAATTCAATCATACTCAAACACCCAACATTTAATCATTGGATGTATGCTAATGATTTATGCATTATAATCAAATACAACATCACGTTAGATCAACAAAAAATTGATTACCTTTTTTATGAACTTAATACCTGGTGTAATGAATATGGTGTGAAATTCTTAATCTCGTTTGCTATACACTTTTGCCATAAACGAGACTATGTAAACCCAACAATATATATACAAGAACAACAATAAATATAGTGAAATCAATATTGGTATAAAAAATTGAAGACGGGCTCTCAATATATAGACATGCTGCAAAAGCAGAATTAAATAAAATCAAATCTACTTACCATGCAGCTGCAAGGTTTGCAATCGGTGCATTTCGATCAACCCCAATTCGAAACATATGAAGAGAAACATATATTCCAACCCTCGATAATCTCATTGAACTAAACACAACAAAAGTTCAAAAAACAACTTACGCCATCAGAAAATCAAATACTCCTTTATAGTATAAAATCATCAGGCAACGAAAACCTAAAATCAGCTGTGCAACGAACCACGGAATATATGATGATCGTATGATTATTATTTATTAGCAGAGTAGAAGTTACGTATACGTATGAGTGTTAGTTTTAATAAAGGGTTTTTCAACAAGGACGCTACAAAAGTAGAAAGACAGGGACAGCAAACGGCGCCATATTTCTTGCCGCTGTTTTCACATTTCTCTTCAGTAAGGTTAGCCATTTCATGGTGGAAAGACATACGAGCCAACAACGGGTCGAAATTATTAAAATTTACTACCGAAATTCGGAGTCAGTGGCCTCAACGTTAAGAGCGCTACGTCCAATTTATGGTCGTCATAATCGTCCTAGCAGATCAACAATTGAGCGTCTAGTGAAAAAATTTGACTCCACAGGCACAGCACAAAATGTTCACGTGCCAGTGAGACAAAGAAGTGCCCGTAGTGTCGAGAATATTGCTGCCGCTGAGGCTTCAGTTGAAGAAAGCCCAAATGTGTCTCTCACACGTCGTTCTCAAGCGTTGGGCATCTATGAGACGTCGTTCTGGCGAATTTTGCGAAAAGATCTTGGCCTACATCGTTACAAGATCAAATTGACACAAGAACTGAAGCCGCTTGACCATCAGAAGTGTCGTATGTTCGTGAATTGGGCTGAGCAACAACTTGAATGATTCGGATTTTCATCGAAAAATCATCCTCAGCGATGAGGCTCATTTCTGGATGAATGGTTTCGTCAATAAACAAAATATGCGTTATTGGTTAGAAAGCATTCCACACGTACTCCATGAGTCATCATTGCATCCCGAAAAAATTACGGTTTGGTGCGGTTTATGGGCCGGCGGCGTCATTGGGCCGTACTTCTTCCGTGATGATCAAGACCGGCACGTTGGCTGTGAATGGGAATCGCTACCGTTCAATGATAACCGATTATTTTTGGCCCCAGTTGGATGATATGGATTTGGAGGACATGTGGTTCCAACAGGACGGCACCACAAGCCATACAGCGAATGTCACAATCAATTTATTGGAAACCAAGTTTGGAGAACGTGTTATCTCACGAAATGGTCCAGTCGATTGGCCGCCTCGGTCGTGCAATTTGACGCCGTTGGACTATTTCCTGTGGGGCTACGTCAAGCCTATGGTCTATGCCAACAAGCCAGCGACGATTGATGAACTTCGTACGAATATCGAACGTGAACTTGCAGCAGTATCGGTCGATTTATGCCTGAAAACCGTCGCAAATTGGGTTCAGTGTCTGGACTTCTGCAAGCGTGCCCGTGGTGGCCATGCAAAAGAGATCGATTTCCATACATAATTGCGTCGAACGTACTTTCACAGGAATAAAGAATTTCATTGATATCCAAACCGTTTTTGTTTTATTTAAAGAAACTTTTGTAGCGCTCTTATTGAAAAACTTTATTAAATCATAGTCAGCCCAATTCTAAACAAAAAATGGTGATTATTGAAATGTTTGTATGGGGAACCCTCCAGGGGGTTCCGGGGGTGTGCCGCTGGCATGTGTGGGTCGGCTCTCCAAAGTTAGTGGGATTCGACCATACATTTGGACTCGATTGGGGCACTTTAAATGGGTCAAAGTGAGATAGACAGACAGACAGGTCAAAAATCGGGACATCAGAATTCGTTTTAGAGGTATGGTTCTTCGGGCATAGTTTTGTTTTTTGATCCCTAGAATATGATTTTCCTTGTCACTTGGGCGATTTTTAAATCGATTTGCCATACTAAACAACCTACCCCACAAGATATTTATATATCACTTTTCCGACAATAGAAAGATGAATACACGAATAAAAACTAGATATTTTGCTATACGGATGGATTCAAATCTATTAGTGGAGTATCCTATGCTGGGATTGACAGCAATTTCAACACCGTTAAGTATGGACTACTAAATCATGATAACCCAATATTCTATGCAGAAATAGAGGCACTATTGAATACCAAAAAAAAAACCCAAATTTTCACATATTCAAAATCTTACGTGACAGCAATACAGAATATATCTAATTCAAATGATATAATTAGCGAAATCAGAGATAATCTGGTTCGGTTTCCAAATAAAATAAAAATTATATCGATACCAGGGCATGAAATAGCAGATAAATTCGCAAAAGAAACATCAAAATTTCCACTCATAATCGACACAACTCAAAACAAACGTTCTATGTATTCGGCAATCGACAAATGTATCTCCCACAAGTAAGAAAAATATAGTCGGTGTAGATCGACTATAAGATACCCTATACCATGGCTTAGAGACCCTATCTTCCGGTCCAACTAATTCGATATAGAAAAGAAGCACAAACCAAAAATTGAGTGGCATTGTTATTGATTTTTGATTTTTTGGCTGCAGATATGAAAAAGTTCATATCGGAAACTATATTTATATGGGAGTAGGTCGAAAAATGGACCGATCCTAACCATATTTGGTAAAGTCACTTATATATTGAAAAAATATATACAAACCAAATTTGAGAAAAAATTGTGTAATATTTTTGTTTTTTTTTTTACAGATTTAAGATTGCGTGTACTTTCTGCTGTAAATCTGAGAAGCAAGATAAGGTAGAATGTATTTTCGTAGAGATCAAATCAAGCGGAAGGAAAATGTTTGCAGGGTGTGTATACAGGCCAAATAAAAATATTAGGTTCTCCAAGTTTCTTGGTAAACTGGAGATCTTAACAGATGTATATAATGATATTATTATAGCTGGAGATTTTAATTCAAACATTATTAATGAATCAGCGCTTACTGACAGCATGATAACTTATTGACTTGAACCTGTAAATCGTTACAATCCTACACACTACACCACCAATAGCAATAGTCTGCTTGATATCTTCTTTGTCAGTGATTTGTCTAACGTGTTATTGTATGATCAAATTTCAGCATCATGCTTTTCAAAACACGATTTGATCTTCCTGACTTACAACTATCAAATTCAACAAGCTAATATGGTTTACTCATACCGTGACTTCCAAAATCTAAACTACGCATTGCTTTACTCAAACTTTTACCAAATTGACTGGGATTTTAACCTTTCTACAGGAAAATTTATTACAACTTTTCGACGAAGCGGTTTCTCTGAAAACAAAATCCAAAACAGTCAGTATTAAACCTTGGTTTACTACTACTATAACAGACTTGATCTATCGAAGGGATATTTCGTACTCCAGATGGAAGAGGTTTAAAACACCTGAGCTGCAAAACGAATATCATACGGCTAGGAGAGATGTTAATCGAAAAATCAAAACTGCTAAGTGCAATTTCTTTTCTATGAAATTTAATTCTGCCATTGACTCCAAACAAACGTGAAAGACAATTAGAGATATTGACATTGGAAGATGCAATAATAATAGCTGTTCGATAGACGCTGACGAATTGAACTTAAAATTTACGAATCTACCTTCGGTAGAAGTTGATAATGAATTTTACAATAATATACGAAATACTCCAAATTTTGCGGAGGAAAATTCCTTTGAATTTAAATGCGTTAATCAACTTGATATTATAAAATGCTGTTCTGGTAAAGTCAAACTCTGTAGGATATGATAATGTAAATCCGAAATTTATTAAAATACTTCTTCCACTTTTACTGCCTTATATAACATTTTTCTTCAACTGCATTATAACTTCAAGCAGTTTCCCTACCATATGGAAACATGCTAAAATAATACCTATCACAAAATCAGATTCTGAGCAACGTTCTATGTTATTTGTCAAAAGTTTTTGAAAAGATAATTTTTTTTCAAATGAATGAATATATAACTCAACACAAGTTAATGTCCCACAAACAATCCGGCTTTCGAGCAAACCACAGTTGCGTGACAGCCTTAACTGATGTTTCCGAAAACATACGACGTGACATAGACGACAGCAAAATAGCCTTCCTTGTACTTCTTGAACATTCCAAGGCGTTTGACACACTTGATCATCAAACTATGGGTATGAAATTATGACGTTTCTTTAATTTTTCCTCAACATCAACGCTTTTAATTTCCTCTTATCTCACAAATCGCACACAATCCGTATACGTAGATAGCAACTCATCTGAACCTTTACAACTTATAAAAGGTATACCACAAGGATCTGTATTAGGGCCACTCTTGTTCTCAATCTATATCAATGATTTACCAGATTATCTTTCTCATTGTAAGATACACATGTACGCTGACGATGCACAACTCTTTCTGAGCACCCCAATCGAGTCAATAGATGAAAATATAGATAAAATTAACTATAACTTTAGTCAATTGTACAGATGGGCGTCAGCAAATTGTTTATGCATTAATCCTAGCAAGTCAAAATGTCTGCTAATACGCAAACGAAATGGGAACGAAATATTTATCAACGGCGATAGAATTGACTTTGTTACAAAAACAAAAAATCTTGGAGTAACTTTTAATAACACTCTAACTTGGTCGAACCACATAAATACGATTGTTGTTCAAACTTACATGAAGCTCAGAACTCTACGGCATACTCAATCTTTCACTCCCTTAAATATAAGAATACTTCTAGCCAAAACCTATTTAATTCCCGGTATTTTATATGGGTGTGAACTTTTTGCAAGCTGTGATTCTTTTAGTAAAGGCAAACTTAATGTTTTATATAACAGCATAGTTAGATATACTTTTAGACTAAGAAGGTCTGCCGGAACTTCTTCCTTCACGAATAAGCTTTTCGGCGTATCATTTGAAAATCTGATGAAAATTAGAGTTCTTTTGTTTCTTCATAAAGTAATTTTTACCGCCAAACCACTTTACCTGTACGAAAATCTCCGGTTCGCCAGATCAAGCCGAGGAAAAAACAAGTAAGAAAATTATAGTCGGTCTAGCCCGACTATACGATACCCTATACCATGGTTAAGAGACCCTATCTCTTCGGTCCAACTAATTGGATATTGCAAATATGCATAAACCAAATTTGAGTGGCATTTTTATTAATTTTTTTCGCTGCAGATATGAAAAAGATCATATCGGATACTATATTTAAATGGGGACTAGGTCGATAAATGGACCGATCCTGACCATATTTGTAAAGTCACTTATACTTTGAAAAAATATATACAAATCAAATTTGAGAAAAATCTGTGCGACATTTTTGTTTTTTTTTATAGATTTAAGTGAAGATCGGGAAGCAGCTCTATATGGGGCCTATCATTAAGAATTTTCCTGTAGGTAGTATTTTTGGACAACTGATAAATGGATGTAATCAACACACACAAGCCCAATTTGACCGAGATCTATATGATAATTTGCATCTTAAGGATATTTAAGTCTACTTCATAGGGGTCGTTTTTATGGGGACTAGGTCTGAACATGGACCGAATTTCACCAATTTCAATAGCGTTGATTCTATGGATGGTAGAAGCTTATATAGCAAATTTCATCAAAATATATTCATGTTTGCGACCTGTAGTTTGATTACAAGGTTTACATGGACACACAGATGGATAGACGGCTGGACGGACATCACTAAATCGACTCAGAAAATGATTCTCAGAAAATGATTCTGAGTCGATAGGTATAACAAAAAATGGGTCTAGGTCAAATATTTTTGGTAGTTAAACACAGCAGCACAAAGTCATTATACCCAAACCACATAGTGGTATAGGGTATAAATATTTCAGTAATCCACGCACTAAACATCATTAAACCGCAACTGATGTAAACTAATGCTCATGTGGATTCAAAACCACCGATTCGGCACCCTTTTTTCTTGGAATACATGTACGGTTGGGGTATTCAACCCACAGAACATTAGGGAGTTATGAGGGTTTGAAAATCAAAAAGCTCCATAGCTACATATGCTATGTGTGTGTTTATTAAATTTGTTAATGTGTTTGTTAGAATTTGGTTTCTTCATGCACAATAATAATAAACCATTAAAGTGTTGGTTTGTGAATTGGCTAAGTTGAAAAATATAGAAATTGCACTCGAATTTCGAACGCTGGAATCTGCTAGTAATTATAAAAAGGATTAAATTAAGAATATATCTATGTTCGACTTTGACAATATGTCGTCGCACGTGGTGCCATTTGAGTTTGTTCATTGCAAAATCATAACTTTTGAACCAAGTAGGATAATCAAAACATTTAAAAGGCATATGAAATGAATGTTTGAAAGGGGTTCTACGCCTTTTAGGTGCCTACTTATGGGTTAGCAAACTTGAAATTATGGAAATTTTTATGGGAAGTAAAATAAAATATTTTTTTAAACTTTTAATTTTTTATGTTTCTTTTTAAAGGCTTTTATGATTTAAAATTTTTGCAGAAAAGATTAAAAAAATTTTTTTTTTTTAATTTATTTTTAAATTTTTTGTAAAGACTTGTAATTTCTGAGCTATAATTATTTTCTAACTCTTTTCGTGACTTTACGTGCCGCAGTGGTGAAATAAGTGGATCTGAAGATGCTGTTAACATGTTGAAGAAGTTTTCATTTTGTCTCACCCTTGATAATTTGAAATTGTTCAGCAATCTATATTTTTTATAAAATTTGTTTAGGGACTCTTCAGAAAGCTCTGCAATTGGCAAAGTCTGATATTCAATTATATCTTTTTATGAACTGTCGGAGTCAACTTTTTCTGTGGATATAATTCTGCTAAAAGTGATGCAGGTTTCGAAGCATATTCTCCATATTTTTCAGAATCCACTTTTTCCTTGCAGTTTAAAACATCAAAAATCGTTCCCAATCTCTTAACGATTTGACTGTTTATTCCAGTGATTCGAGTTACAGCCACATCATTTTCAAAAAAACTTCTCGAAGTATTTCCATCCTTTGAGTTTCCGTATCCGTATTTGGGGAAGTCTAATTTTAGTCTAACTTGTTTGAAAAATGCATACTGTATTCGATTCTTTCTGATCCTTTCCTTATCTTTGTTTGATGTATTTTTATAAAAGTGTTCCCCCTCATTCCATAACAATAAGAATGGGTTTTTACGGTTATATGTCATAAATTATATCTGCACCTGCATTTAGGGAGCATAATTTGATAGAGGATCTCAGGTAAGCATTACAGGATGAAAAAAATCATATATCTTAACAACAACGAACGAAACAATAACAATAAGAATGGGTTTTCACGGTTATATGTCATAAATTGCGCAATAATGAATGCAACACATTTCTGGAACCATGTCTTTTTTTTTCACAATTTTACCTCTAGCAAAAAATGGGGCAAGGACGGGTAGCTAGAAATTTTTGCATTAGTTTAAGGAATAATCGAAGTACTAATTTTGAAAATATGGCAAATATAGAAATTTACAATTTTTTTGTTTTCTTTCAAAGTTGAAAAATATTGAAAAAATGGATAGTGGGTAAATATCGATTTACCTGGACAAACACTAAGAAAACAGTACAATTTTTTTTATCTTTTTTTAATAAATAGATCTATCAATAAAATCAAAAAGAATGACGATCCGTTACCTAGGCTTCTAGATACTGACCAAATTAACAGAAAATGGTCTATATCTTCCGAACCAAAAATCCGATTGTAATAAAAAAAACATATTTGAAATCGTTGGACAGTTTCATGAAATTTTTACAACCTCACTTGTCCTACAGACGCCACTGTGCATCGGTTGAAAGACTATTTAAGCAAACTAGCAGAATCCAGCCCTCGAAATTCGAGTGCAAATTCTAGGAAATTTTATTTTTCATTAAATAGAGACCCTAAAGGTATACTAATCAATTATAGCCAATTCACAAATCAACACAAAAAAACAAACTCATTTTTATTACAAACAGATTAACAAATTTAATACACACACACATAGCATTGTATAATTTTATGTATGTGGTAATAGCAATTTTAAATGCAATTTACTTAAAATACTGCAAAACCGCTAAAAGAAATACCTTCCAAATAATATACGGTTGGTCAAAATCGGGATAAAACGGTAGAACAAAACATCGGTCACAAGAAATCGCCTAGCCTATTTAAGCAAATAACAATTTTACAATTTAAATTTTCCTAATAGTGCGTTCACATCTAAGCAACATCTAGTATATACGAGATTTCGAGCGAAATCAAGCTCATTTTTACTAGATTTCCCATACAAAACAAAATCTAGCTCGTTACTAGATTTGTGCAAAATCTCATAAAATCTTGGCAAACTTGGGCACTACCAAATGATACTACTGTGTTTTTTTAATATTGTAGTAGAAAATTACAATGCAGTGACTGAAAAATTTACATTTAAAACGAAAAGCAAACAAGTTGAATAAAAAGGAAATAAAATATTAATTATTAACAAAAAAAATTACGAATCTATAACAAAAAATATATAGTAATTGAAAAGTTATAACTTTTTATACTGACATGTGCCCATTCCAATCTGCTAAATAATAGTTGTGGAAAATGAATTGTTTTTGCTGTTCAAACAATACATTTAACAAATGCTGATTTTTTTTCGCAAAATTTCTATTTCTATTTATAAAATCTGTTCATTTTTAGAATTTTCCATATTTCCATTTTCCTATTGTTTTGTTTATTTTTGGTAATTCTAGTTTATAAGTTTTATTTTAATCAGCTGTTTATTGTTGTGGAAATAAAATCTAAAAAGTTAGATGAAACGCTATATATTTTGAAAAAGATTTGAACTAAAATCTACTAGATTTTCCTCAGAGGTAAACGCACTATAAGGATTAAACTCCGCTATTAAAAAGTTTCTATAATTTACACATGTTTTCATGTAATCTGATACAGATTACCAGCCTACTGTTCTGCCATCTAAAATATTTATTAATTCAATTTCACTAAGTAAAGATTTTCCAAAATATAAAATTCTATACTCTTTCAGAGTATTACAATGGCCTATGTCTTCTTTTTCTTTCAAATTACAAAGTGAGCATAAGTCTGAAACATTTAACTGATAATTTTTATCATTAAGTTTAATAACGTTACTTCATGCCACTTCAGTTTATTGCCAAATCTGTCAAAATTGTTCGAGAAAATACTAGTAAATAAGCTTGCTGTAGCTGTATTACAAAATAACGTTATCCCAGCACATCAATTCGGATTTAGGCGAAGACAAAGCACCACTGAGCAAGCCCATATGCAAGTAAGCGCTATAAGAAAAGCCTTTAAAAAAAGGTACTGTTCTGCTTTCTTTATTGACGTTTCGCAACCTTTCGATACGGTTCGACACGTGGATCTACTCTATAAAATGAAAACGTTGCTGCCTTCAAACATTCATAAACTAATGGAAAGCTATATAATTAATAGGAAATCCTCAATAAAGGAGAGCAACTTTACAGGCCCCCTTTAGGATTTAAAAGCTGGTGTTCCACATCCTTTATACAGCGGACATGTCAACTAATGTAAATACGATACTTCAAGCTTTGCAAATGACACTTCAATTTTGAGTATTCATGAGAACCTCTCAACAGCATCTACACTTCTACAATGACAAGTTTTTCAATTGGAGTACCGGTTACACAGGTAGAAAATAAGAATAAATGAACAAAAATATACCCAAGTTGCTTTTGCGCTCAGAAGAAAAACATGCCCTCAAATCCGAATAAACAATCAGCAAATACTGCAACATTCTGATGTAAAATATTTGGGACTTCATCTTGACCAAGGCCTTACTTGGAACAAACATATGGAATCAAAATTAACACAAATAAAATTAAAATTATTTCAACTTACGCGGCTAATTGGCAGAAATTCACCCATTTGTTGCTACGGTATACAGTTATGGGGAACCGCTTCAGCTTCTAATATAGAGAAAATACAAAGATGCCAAAATAAATTCCTAAAGTTGATTACCCGCGCCCCATGGCATGCGAGAAACTCATAATTATGTAGAGAATTAAACGTACCCCTAGTTAAAGTCGAAATTATGAAAAACTGCCACTTGAAAAACAGCCACTTGAAAAAACTGGAACCTCAGCCGAATCTCTTAGCACGTGACCTTCTCAACAATCGCATCCACCAACGCCTATGAAGGAGAGTGACTGCAGATCTTATAATAAATGCTTGAGGTTATCTAAGCCAATGAATAATTATTTATTTCGAATTTATGTAGAAACATTAAATTTTTTCTGTCACTGGCCGGATTTAATAAGTTAAGTATTAGTTCCAAGATTTGAATAATTATTGTTTGTTCACTATGTGAAGATCCAATAAATAAAAGCATGAGAAAAAAAACTTCATGCCTTGAAGATTCACGATATGTCTTCTAACCCTAACGCGTCTATCATGTATCTAATTCCTGCCATTTGGCAGTTTTCTTTATATCCTGCTTGCTTCAGCTGCTTTTATTAGAAGGGCTTGGTTATAGCTAGATTTAAGTGCATATAAAAAATTAATTCGATTTTCGGCCCACTGTATTTTATTGACATTTTGCTCTGTCCATAACAACAGCCGTATATTTACGAGTTCAATATTAAGTCCTCCTTCTAAAAAGTTATGAAGATCATTAAGATAGAACGCAAGGAGTAGTGGTGGTAGCAGACAACGTTGTTGCCTGATATAGTTGCAAAGTCCTCCAATAGCTCTTAACCAGTCCACACTGCCGAGTTTGTAGTTTTATACATGTTTACTATAAACATCACTGCTTTTGAGGAAAAACCTATTGTATGTGGATTTCTTGAAATTTTATCGAATGCATTGAGATTTAAATGTACTAAAGCTGAAAAGTTATATATGTTGTTAAATGTTGAGTAGTCTTCTTAAAACCAGCTTGGTATTTATTCAACATTTTGTAAAGTTCGGCCCACTCTGAGAGTCTATTTGTTAACAAACCCACCATTATCTTTTGTAGACAGTTCATGAAAGAAGTTCCACGATAATTAGTTGGTATTGCCGCATCTAATTTTTTATGTATCGGGTAAATTATATTTAAAATAAAAGCATCGTCTATTTTTCCATGCCACTATCAGACATTATATTACATATTGTTTCTATCTCTTCTAACAATTCTTCTGGAGCTTTTTATAGAATTCATATGGAATGCGATCTGCGCCTTGTGGTCTTTAGCTATTTGCACCACTTGCCTTATTTTGGTTATTGTTATGGCCTTATCCACCTCATCATATGTCCGGTATAGGTAGCTCTATTGCGCTTTGTTATTGAAAATATGACTTCAATTATTATTCCTGTACATCCATCAAAGCGGTATTACCAACTCAAAGTTGTGAACCTCTAAACAAACACGCTTTTTTATTTGTGCCAACTTGAAAAATTAAAATTTTAAATTACGAGTATATGTTAAAAACCTTTAAAATCCTATATAAAAACCACATAAGTTCTGGTCCGCCTAATAAAACCCACATAAAAAATGCATACATGTATTTAATTAAAGAGCTAAAAACTACATATTAAATTTGTAGTTTTTAAACCTCTGTTTAAAATTTCATATTCTGTTTTTGGTAATCATAGTTTTAATCAAATGGTCGTTTTATTATACCCTATACCATTAGTGGTTTGGATATAATGACTTTGTGCTGCTGTTTGTAACAAATAAAAATATTTGACCTAGACCCATCTTTTATTATACCGATCGAATCAGAATCACTATCTGATTCGATTTAACGATGTCCGTCCGTCTGTGTGTCCATGTAAAGCTTGTAATCAAACTGCAGGTCGCAAATATGAATATATTTTGATGAAATTTGGTACATAAGCTTTTATCGGCCATAGGATGAACGCTGTTGATGAGAATCGGTCCATGTTCAGACCTAGCCCCCATACAAATGACCCATATGAAATCAACATAAATTGCCATAAGATCCAAATTATCATATAAATCTTAGTCAAATTGGGTTTGTATGTGTTTATTATATCCATTAATCAGTAGTCCCAAAATGATCCCTATGGGACAACTCTTGGTCAAAGGCCCCATATGGAACTGCTTCCCGATCTTCACTTAAATCTATCAAAAAAAAAAAATATTGCACTAATTCTTCTTAAATTTTTTGTGTATATATTTTTGCAAAATACAAGAGACTTTACCGAACATGGTCAGGATCGGTTCATGAACTTTTTCATATCTGCAGCCAAAAAAATTAATAAAAATCCCACTCAAATTTGGTTTATGCTTATTTGCTATATCCAGTTATTTGGGCCTGAGAGATAGGGTCTCTAAACGCATGGTATAGGATATCGTATAGTCGGTCTAGACCGACTATAATTTTCTTACTTGTTTTTAGTTTGATATTGTGACTGGCTAAGAGCTTTAATGAAAGCCAATCTTAAAAATTGCTTTATTAAAATCGTTTTATTTTTTTTAATATTAGTTGCAAGAAATAAAAATAAATTTTTTTTTATAAAACTCAACATATTTTCAAGTCACTAATGCTAATATAGCGGACAAACTAAGAAAAGAAAACTAAAAAAGAACAATTTTACAGCACACAATAAAAATTAATACTTCTGATGTTGTTGTAAATTGAATTTTTTTATTATATTAAATCTTAGTTCGTTTCCTAAATTTAAATAAGAATATTCAGACAACATTCATTATTTATACGCCTCAAGTTCAATAGCAGATTTTAGTTATAGGAGGAATCCCCCAAATTGATTATAACCGCTTTCAAATTTATTTAAAATTTTAATTTCAAAGCGCTGGACTGACGCCTAACTAACACATCTATAATATTAATAGGCTAGGCGATTTCTTGTGACCGATGTTACTTTGTCAGTTTTACCCTGACGTTGGCCCAACATACCTCATTTACAGATTTTTAATTTTTTATTTTTTTTTTGAGTAAAATGCATTTAAATTTGCTACTAATACATACACAAAATTATACAATACTGTGTGTGTGTGTTTATTAAATTTGTTAATGTGTTTGCAAAAAATGTATAGGAAAAGCCCTGTGTTGAATTGGAAAATAATTTTGGACATAAACCAATAACGACAATAATGGCAATATATACATATTTGTTCCTTTTACTCCTGCAATGAGCATAGGGCCGTAATAACGACAATAACGCCATCGAATTTCATTATGATAATTGTGTTGAATTGTGAATTGTGAATAACATACCTTTGGGTGACATAAAACATTGAAAGAAATAAATTGAATGAAATAATAAAATTTCCTAGAAGTTGCACTCGAAGTTCGAGGGCTGGGCTCTGCTAGCTTCTCTATTAATCCCACAAGGATTCATATCATTAATACCAGCTTTTTGTTAGATAATCTTGTTTTGAATGTATAAATACGGGTAGTATGAGAAGTACCCGGCTTTGAATAATGATGGCTCTGCTTGGGCTTAATAAATGGTTAATAATTATTTGATTAATCGGTCAAATAAAAACAAATCTTATTTTAATTTTTCGACTAACAAATAATCGGATCAATTTGTGTCAATTTATCGGAGAAATAAAACAAATTTTTAAATGTGTTTAGAAGGTGGTACTTAGGTTTGTTTATAAAAATATATTAATCTATATATTAATACGTGAAGGTAAATTTTTAGTTCCCTTTTTAAGCAATACGCGGGCACGGAGGAGTGCGAAAATTCGCATAGTTATAGTTCATATGGAGGAGAAGCTGAGAATGATAAAATTTAAATTTAATCTGTTTTAAAAATATATTAAATAAAATAAAATAAAATATTTATAATAATTCGTTACACCCAGTTAATGCGAATGATTTAAGTTATATATCAGACGGTCTGGGTTAAATTGTGAATTGCTTAAGGCTCATTTAAATATTCATAAATTTTATATATATGGGGGATTTCATGTCAAGTGCACCAACTTTTGAAACCGATGTCTTCCGATGAAATTTGCACCAAGGTTAGTCCTATTAGATAGTATTTCAGACACAATTTTTCAACAAGATCGGTCCAGATCTCTCTGAGTTAGAGGGGGATCAAAATTTGACATTTTGGCCAAACAGGTGTTTTTTCTCATCCATGTAACTTATTACCTATTGTTCCTAGAAAATTTTCTCCCAAAGAGTTTAGATAGCTATTTCTTCAATATTTCGGAAAAAATACTTTAAAAAAAAAAAAAAATTGTAGACTTTTTTTTTGCTAAATTAAAGCATTTTTTGCCTTTTTTTCCAAAAAGGGCATTTTTTTTTATTTTTTATTTTTTCATAAGAAAGTTTAGGATTTTTCCTTTAAGAGCTTTTTGGTCGCTTAGTGGGATGGGAGTGGGATATCTATCAAAATAAATGTTTTGTAACTCAAGACAACGGTTTTTCAATTTTTCACAAATGCACTATTTTGAATTTTTTTGTATTTGTGTCTAAAACCTTACAAATAAAACCTATACTGAGAAACTAGACAAACTAAACTTTCCGAAGGTATATAACATACCTAACTAAAATTTTATACCCTCGATACTGTAATACCCAGAATATGTTAACCTCAGGAAAAAAATCGCTTTTTTTCTTTAGAAATGTTGAAAAATTATTATATTTTATTTATTTTTAATAATAATTAAATTAATGTATAATAATAATAACATTAAAAATAAAAAGATAAATAATTTATTAATATTTAATCTTAATTGCATTAGGTCCATTTATATCATAACTATTTTTATACTTAATTTATTGTAGCTGATGAAGTACTTAAGTCTTGTAAATTTTTAAATACCCAGTCTTTCATCCAGTTTTTTTGTCGCCTTTATTTACTGCGTTTTTTTGTCAATCCTTTCTTGGCGTTACTAGGTTCAGCTGTTGATTTCGCTGCTGGTTTATTTGTTGTCTTTGGAAAGAAATCGCATTGAATAGAGGCAGAAAACTTTTTCAACTTGGGTCTTCCATCGAGAAGCGGTATAAAAGCATGGTATTGAGCGGTGCCATCGATTGTTACCGCAGCATCGAATCTTCGGTGTTTTCAATGTTTCCTGATGATCCCCTTTGCTACTAAAAACTATTTTAGTTTCTTTACAATAACTCTTTGCCAAATGGAATAAAGCAGTCGCATCTAAGATGCGATCTTGATGAGAGCACTGGAGGCTATACTTCGCTGCATTTCTTTTAAGGTTTGCTCCAATACCATCACATGCTCCTTTACCATGAGCAGTAGAATGAAAATGCCACTCAGCTGGCATTCCAAAATCTTTTTCATGGGCCATAAGATTTGCCAAGCTACCTTTGTTTTTAAAATGTTGACGAGCTCCGTCCGAAACGTAGTATACCTTCTTTACTGTAAATTTAGATTTTAGAAATTTTAGCATTCTCTTCTGGTACTCATAAACTGCAACGGTATCATGTTTTAAATCGTCGGATATGATTGCCATACTTTTGTGTTCCAGCTTTTCATCTTTCATGTAGTAAATAACTACTGTGAATATAGTTGCTTGGTCGTTATTGAAGTGGAATGCTTGTATGGCATCCTGAAGAACATATTTATAATTTTCTGCGAAATCAAATGTATCTTCAAATCCTTGAAGAATGACCATTGTTCTTTAACTAAAAAGTCATGGTTTCTCAAGTTTAGCAATCCTGTACACATTTCTTCCACAAAATCATCCACATTTAAAATGATTGTTTTCAATGTGCATCTGTCAGTCTGAATCCAAGAATCAAATTTGACCTCCTCTATATATTCTCGATCTAAAGAGTTGATTAAATTTTCTTTGATGAATGTGGTTTTCGGGGAATTGGTACATTCACCTAAGTGGCAAGAAGTTGTTGCATTAGGACACATAGTTAATTTAAGGTAATCGTGTAAATCTTCTGCCGAATCATCTGTTAAATACTTTAAGTTGATTTCCTTCAACATCAGTTTAACATTTTCATGGTAAATTCAAACGGATACTGTGTGAGTTCCGCTGCTTTCTGCCAAAACGCAATGTTTTGGCCTCATTTGGGTTAGTTTCGTGAAGCCAATTCTAACATCCTCGTGTTCAGATTGAAATGTTGCAAATAACTCTTTCAGGTTACAGATAACCATTCTCTTCTGTTATGTTATCAAGGTATGTTACATACCTTCGGAAAGTTTAGTTTGTCTAGTTTCTCAGTATAAGTTTTATTTGTAAGGTTTAACACACAATTAGAAAAAATTCAAAATAGTGCATTTGTGAAAAATTGAAAAACCGTTGTCTTGAGTTACAAAACAATTATTTTGATAGATATCCCACTCCCATCCCACTAAGCGACCAAAAAGCTCTTAAAGTAAAAATCCTAAGCTTTCTTATGAAAAAAAAAAAAAAAAAAAAATGCCCTTTTTGAAAAAAAAGGCAAAAAATGCTTTAATTTAGCAAAAAAAAAAAGTCTACAAATTTATTTTTTTTTTAAAGTATTTTTTTTCCAAAATATTGAAGAAATAGCTATCTAAACTCTTTGGGAAAAAATTTTCTAGGAACAATAGGTAATAAGTTACATGGATGAGAAAAAAACACCTGTTTGGCCAAAATGTCTAATTTTGATCCCCCTCTAACTCAGAGAGATCTGGACCGATCTTGTTGAAAAATTGTGTCTGAACTACTATCTAATAGGACTAACCTTGGTGCAAATTTCGTCCCGATCGGAAGACATCGGTTTCATATATATATATATATATATATATATATAGATTTAAAAAAATATATGAAGACAAAAATTTAATGAAAAAATAACAATATTTCTTAGAATTTGCACTCGAATTTCGAGTGCTGGTCTATACTAGTTTATATAAATTAAAAAAAAAATAATAATAAAATTTGAGTGTTAAATTCGGCTGTACCGAATATTTGATACCCTCCACCCTTGATCTAAACACAATACTATAAACGTGGTTGTTAACACTAACAGACAAATTATAATGGCTCGATATTTTACTATGATTTTTATATTATGAAGATACTCATAATTAAAAAAAATTTTTAGGTATTTTCGTGCTTTTTTAAATGAAAACAATTATTGAATAAAATGAACATAGATGTAAATATATACAATCACATTTTTTTTGTTTATTAGCAATGAATACACATTCCTTTGCATGTTGTTGTTCACAGGTACAAAAAAAAAAACAAAATAACAAAAGCAACCAGCAAACAAAAATGTGTATTTATCGCTGATATATATTTACCTATATGCACATATTCTGTTACGTATAAACACTTTTCACTATTATTAGTTATTTATACGAAATTTTATTGCAGTAACTTTATAATTTACGTCTAATTCAATATCAAACTGCTGCAGATTATGAGGAACATTTTGAGCCCAATAAGTACGATCAACTCGACCTATTGCGGGCGGACAGAAGAACGTTTTCAACAGATAGATAGACAGATAGATAATATATGTGACCCTGCTTAAGAAAACTCACCTAGTGTGTCAAATTTCATGAATTCACTTTCTTTTTGGGATGTATGTAAAAAATCTCAAGTCAAGTCTCAAAAACATCGGAAAGTAATGTATAAATGCAATTATATAAAAACAAACTCGGAGTTCTAGCACTAAATGATAAAACAAACATTGAAATCAAACAAAACAAAAATTCAACAATGAAATGAGAACGTGCACACTATGAAAATTCAACACAGAGGGGGAAACTTTAATTGCGTTTTACTCAAAACCTTGTTTTGACACACTAAGGGCCATTATTACAACTTACCATTAAAGTAAATGTTAGTTAAAGGTAACTTTAGCTAAAGTGAGCAATAAAGTTACCTTTAACTTCTTTTCGTTATTACAACTTCCCAGTAAAATAAAATTAATATTTTTGATATTGTGGCAACACTAAAGGAAACACCGATTACTTTTGACCAAATGAATTGCTTTATAAAATACGTAGTGGCAACGTTCCTTTATTTGTTCGCAAACAAACAATAGAATAAAAACTAAAAACCTTTATTATAAGTTGCATAATTGTTGTAAATGTGTAATAAAACTTCTTAAAAAATATACAAGCATATATTTAAATATATGCAAATAAATTTATTTCCAAAACTAAATTGGGTGAATTTCTTCTTCATATATCAGAAAATGTGGCAACATTAAATACATAAACCTCACGTTAAAGTTAAAGGCAACAATATCTTCCCTTTAGCTTATTGGTCACTTTTAGCTTAAAGTATAGTTGTAATAACGAAAAACTAATAATCTGCCCGATAACATCCTAACTTTAGCTATTGGCAAGTTGTAATAATGGCCCTAAGTGGGTTTTCATATGCAGGGTCGGAATATATTTCGATGAGTTACAAATGGATTGACAAACTACTATATACCCTCTGCACAGTGGTGTGGAGGGTATAAAAGTTTTAAGTTTAAATCTAAAAAGAGAGAAATTAACTTCATATGCTCTTCTTATTTCAAAAAAATATTAAAAAAATATATCACTAATCCACTAAACCTCAATAAAATGTAAAATATTGCTCGTATCGTTTCAAAACCGATTCAGCACACTTATTTCTTGGAATACATGTACGGTTCAGGTATTCAACCCATACAATATTAAGGAGTTATGAGAGTTTGAAAATGAAACAGAAGAGTTAGATATAATTTGGGCCATCCTCACCACGGCTGAAGCATACATGTAGCAATCTAGAACACCAATTTGCATACGCCTTTCGCAGCATTTACGGCCCTATTCAATTCAATTCACTTGTTTCTGTTTTATCCAATGGGGTTAAATCATACCATAATGTTGGCCAATTACCAGGACCATTACGTGAAATTATACGTTTAACAAAAGTTTCTTAGAGTAAATTAATTGTAGCGTACGCTATGTGACATGTAGCTCCGTCCTATTTGAACGACATGTCAGCAATATTAATACCAGCTAATTGAGGTAGGAGAAAACTTATAATCATTTCTCCATACTGTTCACCGTTGACAGTAGCATTATTGAAGATAATCGATAATTTTCTGTGGATGTTATGGTATTTGGACAAAAGCTTATAGATTTTTTTCAATCGAGATGCAACAATTTTGCTTAATTACGTAACCATTCAACCAAAAATAGGCTTCATCGCTGAACAAAATTATGTATAGAAAATCAGAATCAATGTCAGTTTGTGCTTCAGCTCATTGGCCGAAATGGCGGCGAATACGACGATCGTTCGGATTTAATTACTGCAGACGTTAAATTCTAAACATGGACACATCCCCATTCGCATTGATTGATGTGAGTCTTATTGGATGTCTTACGGGTGTCTTACAGGATGCACATTATCATTAAGGGTGTTGGAATTGGTCGCTTTGATGGACGATTAGTAGTAGTAATATTCTTTATTTTAACAATATATGTACATAATTATAAAAAGGATCAAATTAAGAATATTTATATCTATATTCGACTTCGACAATATGTCGTCAGTCGAAATACTATTTAAACAAATCACAATCTTATAATTTAAATATTCCTAATGATTAAACTCCGCTATTAAAAAGTATCTATAATTTACACATGTTTTCATATAATTTGATACAGATTGCCAGCCTACTAGTCCTGCTATCTAAAATACTTATTATTTCAATTTATTGATTTATTTTATTTATTTATTTATTTGATGACCTAGCACAACAAGACAAAAATCTTATAAATTATACTGCTAGTGAGTAATGAGGACATAAATCATATTTAATAATAACATAAAAAGAAAATAATATAAAAATTCAATTTATGGGTAACTAATGTATTAAGAATTTAATCAAAAAGAAAAGAAATTAGTTGATAAATTGAATTTAGCAATTTCACTAAGTAAAGATTTTTCAAAATGTAAAATTCTATTTTTTCTTTCAAATTACAAAGTGAGCATAAGTCTAAAACATTTAGCTGATAATTATTACCATTAAGTTTAGTGAGGTCACTTCATGCCTTGAAGATCCACGTTATGTCTTCTAATTGTAACTCGTCTATCATGTATCTAATTCCTGCCATTGGGTCAAGTTTTCTATATGTTATGCTTGTTTCAGCTGCTTTCATTAGAACGGCTTAGTAATAGCTAGTTTTAAGTGCAAATAATTAATTAATTCGATTTTCAGCATACTGTGTTTTATTGAGATATTGCTCTATCCTATTCTATTTAAAACATTCACCCATTAAATTTGTCTTCTAACAAGGAGTTTGGAGAGTTGATTGGGAGGTTTTTCATGATTATTATTGAACAAAGCTTTGTTTATATACCTCAGGTGCAAGTCCAAAGTATACAGTTGATCATTTTAGCGTGTATGTCGGTGTAAAATTAGGAAGCCTCAATATTTTCTTTAAAAAGTACAACTGTAGTTTATCCACTTCATCGAACAGAGGGAATCCCCAGACTTGTGCGCTATAACTTTGTGCTGCTCTACAAACTGCCAGAAACAGTTTCCATTTGGATCTTAGAGTTATCGAGGGTTTGTTCAGAGAGTTATTCCAGGTCTCATTTATGCTGCTTTTGGCAGATGCGGTTCTTATTTCAATATGTTTTTAGAAAATAATTTTTGTATTTTAATATCTTCTCCTTTAATATTTAATTTCGTGACACTCTTCCACCTTTTCTGAATATCATAATCTCAGACTTACTTAAATTTACCTCGACATCCAACATTTTGCAGTAGTCTTCTAATTTATATTTTCTGCAAAACGTTTATATCATCAGCAAGAATAACGATATCATCTGCATATAACAACAGTCGTATATTTAAGTGTTCGATATTAAGTCCTCCTTCTAGAAAGTCATGCAGATCATTAAGATAGAACGGAAGGAGTAGCGGTGGTAGCAGTCAATCTTGTTTTATGCCTGATACAGTTGAAAAGTCCTTCGATAGTTCTTGACCAGTCTACACTGCCGAGATTGTAGTTTTATAAATGTTTTCTATAGACATCACTGCTCTTCACGAAAGACCTATTGTATGTGCATTTCTAGAAATTTTATCGAATGCGGCTATAAAATCCACAAAAAATGCATAAGTTTCCTTATTTACATTGAGATTTAAATGCACTAAAGCTGAAAAGTTATATATGTTGAGCATTTTTATAGAATTCATATGGAATGCGATCTCGCCTGGTGCCAATTGGTCTTTAGCTATTTGCAGCACTTCCCTTATTTCGGTTATTGTTATGGCCTTATCCACCACATCATTTGTCCGGCATAGTTAGCTCTATTGCGTTTTGTATTGGATTCAACATTTATTGAAAATATGACATCAGCTCTGCTGCTGGTTCGTCATTCTTAGACATCCATCACTATTTCTTATTTCCCTAGCTATTTTTGAAGGACGATTATGTCTACCATAAATCAACGATAAGTTTGAAGAACAGAACAGTTACTTTGATAGAACATTTCAAAAATTTGCAAGCGTTACTTTCATGGAAGTATATCCATGATAAAGTGGTGAACCAACTCAAAGTTGTGAACCTGTAAACAAACACCCTTTACTAATTATGCCACATTTAAAAAATTAAAAAATTTTAATTACGAGTATATGTTAAAAAACTTAAAAGCCAATATAAAAACTATATAAAATCAGGTCCGCATAATAAAACCCATATAAAAGTGCATAAATGTATTTAACTAGCAGTATACCTGCTACGTTGTTAGCGTAATTATTATATTAATTATTTAAGCCATAATAATATTTAAAAACAATAAAAAATATAGTGTGATGACAATACGATGGAAACTTTTAACAAAATATATTTTTGACGACTTAGATGGAATCTTATATTAGTTTAAACATTTGTACGTTTTAGTTATTTAACAAAGAAGAAACATTAATATTACTTCAGAAAAAATTAACAAAACTTAAAAGTATTAATTTTTATGCTGTTGACAAAACAATGGAAACCTTTACTATACAATAACACTGTGGAATAAAATGATGGTCATGATCTTGGGGGGTGGATGATTTCTATACCGAACGATTGTATTAATTTATTTTAGTAAAACTCCCGAAGTGTTTAAACGGTTTGGGTCCGTTTAAATATTTCATTTTTTGGTCAACACTATTCGCAAGATTAATGCTAGCCGGACGATTTTATGGATTTATTCATAGAATATTTCTCACAAATATTCTTTTGTCTGCGGCCATCATTAAAATCATCTATTATTCTAGATTTTAACTCTTCATTAAACTTTATTCTTGCCATAATTTTATAATAATTGAAAGAAAACAAAATTGGCAAATTTTGAATTTTGTAAAAATTACCAATGTATTGCGACCTACTTTATTTAAGTACCACTTTTTTATTCAGTATATGTTGGAAAATTATTCCAAAATAATATTATTTGTAATATCGATGGCTTAGTTTGGAAAGAAGTAACTCAAGCCATAGGACAAACGCTATTGAAATTGGTGAAAATGGGTGCATGTTTAGACCTTATCCTCATTCAAATGACCCTTATGATATCGACTTAACTTGCCATAAGATCCAAATTACCAAATAGATCTCAGTCGAATTGGGTTTGTGTATGTTTATTACATCCATTAATCCGTAGACCAAAAATAAACCCTATAGGACAATTCACTTAAACATATCTAAAACAAAACAAGTAAGAAAATTATAGTCGGTCTAGACCGACTATACGATACCCTATACCATGCATTTAGAAACCCTATCTCTTAGGCCCAACTAACTGGACATTGAAAATAAGCAAAAACCAAATTTCATTGGGATTTTTATTAATTTTTTTGGCTGCAGATATGAAAAAGTTCATATCGGATGCTATATCTATAAAGGCACTAGGTCCAAAAATGGACCGATCCTGATCATGTTTGGTAAAGTCTATTGTATTTTGCAAAAATATATACAAACAAAATTTGAGAAGAATCAGTGCAATATTTTTGTTTTTTAATAGATTTAAGTGAAGATCGGGAAGCAGCTCTATATGGGGTCAAAGGGACCATTTTTGGATTACTCATTAGTGGATGTAATGAATGCATACAAACCCAATTTGAGGAAGATCTATATGACAATTTGGATGTTATGGCAATTTATGTCGATTTCATATGGGTAATTTGTATGGGGGCTAGGTCTGAACATGGACCGATTCTCACCAATTTCAATAGCGTTCATCCCATGGCCGACAAAAGCTTATATACCAAATTTCATCAAAATATATTCATATTTGCGACCTGCAGTTTGATTACAAGCTTTACATGGACACACAGACGGACGGACATTGTTAAATCAACTCAGAAAGTGATTCTGATTCGATCGGTATAATTAAAGATGGTTCTAGGTCAAATATTTTTGGTTGTTACAAACAGCAGCACAAAGTCATTATACCCAAACCACATAGTGGTATAGGGTATAAATATTGCACAGATTTTTCTCGGTTTGTATATGTTATTGCAAAATATAAGTGACTTAACAATAAATGTTCAGGATTGGTCCAATTTTCAACGTAGATTTGGTTTATGATTTTTTTTCTAAGACCAATTCTTTAAGCGCATGGTATAGGGTATCGGTCTAGATCAACTATCATTTTCTTTCTTGTTTTCTTAAGAACATGTACTTTCAAAGGAAAATTTACCAGTTGAAAAGTATCAGTTTTCGCATTTTTTGGCCGTTTTTAACCCCCCCCCCCCCCAAGGGATCGAATTAAAACAAAGTTTATTCTTCTCCGATGTATGTGTCTCTGGAGGAATCTATATATCAAATTTCATATTCCCAAATTACTTTGTAAAGAGGATACAAAAAGGTACACTTTCACACTTCCGTTTTTGCCCAATCCCCCCCCCTTTGATGTTTCTGTCTTTTGTGGAATCCACAAACTATATTTTATATTTTTTTTGTTTGTTTAGAAGATACCAGATATATAATTTTTACCTCTCTGGCCGTTTTTCTTCCCCCACACGTTAGAATCACCGATAAATCCAGCCTTGACTGATGCCCATGCATTCAGTGGAGTCTGTATACCAAAATTCATAAATGTAGACTAATATGTTAAGAATTTCCAAAAGTTTTCCTCTCATCGCGTGTTTCTATCTCCAGTGGAATTCACGAACCTCATTCTATATTCGGTTGTTTAGAAGATACCAAATGTACATTTATTAGAATTACCAATTACTTCATCCCTAACTGATGCCCATGTATTCGGTGGAGTCTGTATGATAAAATTCATGTATACAGATTAATATATTAAGAAGATACAAAAAGGTAACATTTCCTCTTTTTTGACCGTTTTTACCCCCCTTAAAATCCGAATTCCAAAAGTTTTCATCGCATCTGAAGTCTCTAGTAGAATCCTTATACTGTACTTCATATTCCTAGATTCATTTGTTTAGAAGATACCAAATGTAACTTTTTTCCTTTTATTTTTCCCTTTTTAGCTCCTTAAAATGCGAATATTTAAGAATCCGTATTTCGGTTCGAATCTGCCTCTCAAAAGGACCCCGAATTCCAAATCTCATATTCCTGGGACCATTTTTAAAAATATTCCCTTTTGGGACGCCTTTACCCCTTTTTACCCCCTTAAAGTGCGAATTTCTAAAAATTTATATCTTGGTTCGAGTGTACGTCCTGAAAGGAACCTACATTCCAAATTTCATATTCCTGGGACCATGTTTAAAAATGTCCCTTTTTGTGCCGTTTTTTATCAATTTTTACCCCCTTAAAATTCGAATTTCCAAAAATGCATATTTTGGTTCAAGTCTGCATCGTAAAAGGAACCTACGTTCAAAATTTGATATTCCTGGGACCTTTTTTAAAGATTTTTTTTAAATGTCCCTTTTTGGACCGTTTTTACCCCAATTTACCCCTAAAAATGCGAATTTCCAAAAATCCTTATTCTTGTTCGAATCTGTGTCCTAAAAGGAACCTACGTTCCAATTTTCATACTCCTATGATTTTTTTTTAAAGATTTTTTAAAAATGCCATTTTTCGCCCAAAAAATTCGAATTTCCAAAAATGCCGTCTTAGTGGATCTGTAAAAGGAACTTACATGCCAAATTTTAAGTTTCTATGTTCAGCGGTTTGGGCTGGGCGATGATGAATGAGTCAGTTTTTAAACTTCTGCTTAAAATTTCATATTATGATGTTGGTAATCATAGTTTTAATCAAATGGTCGTTTTATTTTTTTTTAAATGTGATATTGTGACTGGCTAAGAGCTTTAATGAAAGCCAATCTTAAAAATTGCTTTATTAAAATCGTTTTTATTTTTATGATTTTATTAAATGTGATGAATTTTAATTAAGTATTATTTTGAAAAAATTTTATGATCTTACTATGCAAAATTCGCATCCTGCAATAACTGACATAAATTGAATATTTATATAACAAAAATATTTTAATCTCACAACATAAAATATTATCAATTGTTCTAGCATTGCATATTAATTAAACTTATCAAAACCAATTATTGAATATTTCAATTCATTTGGTCATTACCAGACATAGTTTTTTGGTTTTTGTCATTTTAATACACACAACAAATATTTACAGAGGATTTAAAGGATTTGCAATGTTTTTTCACCATATACCCTACACTTTTCAGAATCAGCATGGAAGTTACTAATTCGTGTCTCGCTGTTGTTTATGTGCGTTTTACACTCGATTACACTTGATTATTTTTGGATAGAAAAACTGAACAAAAAATAATTTCAGAGCCGAAAAACTTTGCCTATAAATAGGTCTCCATATAAACTCATTGTGTCCTCTTTAAACCGTAAAAGACTATAGGATTTCACTTAAGGAGAAAGTGGAAAATGAGGAGCTGCAATCAATCAATTGCGAAACATGGTGCACAAAAGAAAAACGAACAATTTCTCATTATATGGACATTAGACTGGCCATAGCGTTATATAGAAAAATTGAAAAATGTTAAATCCAAAAGTTTTCGCACCGAAAAATATGAGGTTGGGGATAACAATAATTATGCATATATAATTTTTTTTTTTTTTTAGTTCCGAGTACCTCCGGGATGAGCCCAAAGTTTTATTATATTACCCATTGATCACCCTTTCTAAAAATTTTGTGCTATTAGCGACAACAAGGCAAAGTGACCGAACGGTGTATTGATGTTTTTTGAAATTAAATTTTGTGAATAAAAAAAACATTAAACTTGATACTTCTGTTGCTTTACTGCGTAAATACAGGGTCAATACGATCTTCGGATTAAATGCGTTGTTGTTAATCATTAAGAAGTTTTAATATTTTATGTATACTAAATTAGTGAAAATTTCGCAGTTTTAAATTAAAAGTGATATGAGAAACAAGTGGGCAGTGAATAATAAGTTAAAACAAATTAAATAAAATAAAACAATAAACAGTTATGATGGCAAGCTCATCTAAGAAACTGCGATCCGATAAGGATATATTTTTGGTGGGAAAATGCGTAAGTGAATTGAAAGGCGCAAAGTTGCCTAATATGAAGCAAGTTCTTCAATTATTTTTTTATAAAACCCGAGTGCGAAAACACTCTGTGAAGGCAAGCATAACAAATACAATACATTCTACTCCTGAATTTTGGCAAAAGGCAAATATTCCAACAATGACCGAAATCAATTGCGTGAAAAAATTTAACTTACTTTATGCCGAATGGAAAAATTTGTCCAAGAACTTATTTGGCAAATATGAAAAATATAGAAACGATGAGAAAGAATTCTGTGAAAAGATCGAAAATTATATATTTGATATCGCAAAGATTGCTTCTGTTGCAAAGAGAAAGCTGTCACGAAAACACGAACGCAAAGCGAAGCTACTGGAAGAAGCAGAAAAGCGCGAGCGAAAATATCAAGAAGAGTCATAAGAAGTTCAATGTATTGGTCAATATAAAGTCCTTTTTATTGTTATTTTTAATTATTGCTTGTTTTTCAAAGATGAGGTTGCGTCTGATACAGATACCTCAGAAAGTATTGTATACGAAGGTGTATAAATGGACAATTCAGCCTCGGAAGTTGATTTTCTGAAGGACCAACATCCAGGGAATCCAGGGATCTCGCGAAAAAATCCATTTCGTTGATGATCGAATGTTAGCAAACATGGATAAATGCCGCATCAATGATCGCGATGTAATGCATTTAACATCTGCTACAATTACAGTCGTCTAGCGGAAGTTGCAGGAAATGAAACCTGACTTGAACGACATAAAGGTGGGAGATTTCGTCTTTAACCGAACATCGTTTCAAACAATGCGAAAGGAATATCGCCGCAGGCAAGCGAAACATATCATAGATGAATTCAAGGTACATAAATAATAATTAAATATAAATAAATATCTTGAATGTAATTAACATAATATTTAATTTCAACATAGGTTTCTGAAGTATTTGTCTTGCATTGGGATGGTAAAATGCTTCCAGACATAAAAAGTTGATCGATTGGATCTCGTTATAAGCGCAGAGAACGAAGAAAAACTCCTTGGCATTGCGAAACTTGAAGAATATTGTGGTGAAAATATTGCTGAAGGCATTGAAAAATTCCTAAGCAAATGGAAGATTGATAATTTAGTGCAAATTGTGGCTTTTGACACAACATCTACAAACACTGGTATTGAAAAAGGCTCAGCATATTTGTTTGAAAGTAAATTGGGTCGCAATTTACTTTTTCTACCGTGTCGCCATCATAGCAGCGAATTGCTAATTAAAGCTATGTTTGAGTTAAATTTCGGAAACACATCAGCACCAGAAGTCACTCTCTAATCGTTTTTCAAAAAACTGTAAAAATATGAATATCAATACTTTCAAGAGTGGAGTATTGGATGAAGCAGTGCAAAAAACTTAGGAGCATCCGAAATAGAAACGCACAAGAACTTTTGCCTTAAGGCGTTGAAATATCATTACGTACGAGCCGATTATAAGGTGTTGTTGCAACTTTCGTCATTTCTCTTGGTAAGGAAGTACCAAATTTTACGCAGTTGCGTTTGCCTGGCGCAACAACTCATGCAAGATTTATGTCCAAAGCTATATACTGCTACAAGATTTTTTTTGCTTCGCAAACAATTCAAGATGACATCCTCCGAACTGAAAGGCATTCGAAACATTTACATTTTCTTGACGCGTATTTATGTTTCATATTGGTTCGGATGGGTTAATGCTGTATCTGCACCGCGCCAAGATTTACAATTATTTAAAGACGCTATTTCATATTTCGATCTAAATGTTTCAAATGCCTTATTGTCAAAAATCAAAAACCATTTATGGTATTTATCCGAAGATTCGGTTGGTCTTGGATTTTTCGATGAAATGATATCTATTGAAGTGAAGTGGAAAATGGTTGAAGCTCTTGGCAATCATGATGACGAAAATGACGAAGTTATTCCGAAAAGATTAAATTTAACGCTGGAACAAGTGAAATCGTTTGAAAATAAGGATGTAAGTTCTTTCGTCACTCCTCGCATTAAGCGTTTTTTCCATCGTTTACAAATCGATATGACATTTTTTGAACTGGATCCATCAATTTGGAAGGATCAACAAGAATACTCCTCCGCAAAACGAATATGCCAACACTTAACCGTTGTAAATGACCCGGCAGAAAGAGCAATCTAACTAATAACAGATTTCAATCGGGCATTGACATACGACGAAGAGGATAAGCAGTATTTGTTCAAGTTGTGGAGCACTACAGAAAAAACGTTTCATCCCACAAAAAATCTTCATAAGTATAATATTATCAACAATAAAAACAAATTAAAAAATTCACCTATTTTTTCGAACTTTGGTTTTAGGGTATTCCGGGCAAGTTTATCTGTAGTTTATCTGCAGACTATTGCAGCTCGTTGGAAAGGTAATTATTATTGTTATCGAAGAAATTCAGTTGGGAACATATAGTCAGATTTTGTTGTTATTCAAATATAAACAGGAACAAAAATAGTGATGAATGGTTAATGTAATAAAAGTTTGGGCTTAACCCGAAGGTACGCGGAACAAAAAAAAAAAAATTTTAAATATGCATAATTATTTTTATCCCCAACTTCACTGGGAAAAATTGAAATTTTCAAAAAAATTTCCACTGTGGAAACTCTGTTGGACATTCAATCCTGATTAACATTAATTAGTAAAATATTCGAAAACATATTTATGCATAAGGGATATTCTATTTGTAGTCAACAAAGCAAATAACCATTTTCGGTTTTGTCCTCTTCTAATTAGAAAAAATTGGGCATGAATATTCCATCTGACTAAGTTAAGAAATATTAAAAATTTTGGACCACTAGCTATATCAGGAACTGATAGAGCTAGTGGTAATCTGGAATAATTGTGTTTATATTCAAATCTTGATAATTTACACTCTAATCAAGATCTTGATTTAAAGGTACTGTGACGTTGTTTACTTTGGCCTAAATTTTATTTGCGAAAGGTTTAAGGTCATTATCTCATGATCGAAATTTTGTTTTGGAATATCTTACAAAGTGATGTTTATAAAATTCTTAAATATTTTACGTTGTTGCTGTTTGTCGTCTTACACTTGTGTTAATTTTTTGAGTGAGATTTTATCGGTGCCTAATATATAAATAAAATAGCTAAATTAAGTTCATATTGTAGTATTTGGTTAAACATTTCCTGTTGCAACTTATAACACTAAAGTACTGAAAAATTAAGTTGTGATATAGATTTAACAACGTGCGCCATCCTTTCTATCGGTATACGAATATGGAATTACTTTTCACATGCATGATTTTTTATTTGACTTCGGCCTTTTCAATTCATTGGACTACTGTTTGATCATGCAATGGTATGTTTTGGATCTCATGTGCATTCTCCGTTTTCCAAATGCGCTTGTTTTGCTTCTCACGAGATTTATGCAGGAAAGATATCAGCACTTTCCAATTTGTTAAAATTTTGTTCGTTGAAGATTGGAAAAAAATTTTTCCGAAAGTCAGCTGCATTTATGGCTTAAGTTGCCCAATGAATGTCCTTGGTAAGACGGTTCTTAGTTCAGATTTTATTTATATTGACAATAAAATATTTTAATATATAAATATAATCATCATATAGGGTTAGATATAGTCATTACTGTCTTGTATTTTTCTTTCTTGAATTTACATACTTTTTGTTGTTATTTGTTTCATGGTATTGTCTGCCTATTTTTCATCGTCAATTTTTTTTCTACAATGTTTGTGTTAATTTTTTGTCGCTAAATCTGTTGTTTTTTGTGGTTTAAGTTGGGTTTTATGTGTTTTTTTTAAAATAAAATTTTGCATAACTTTTGCATTGTAAAGGGGTTTGCCGAAAATTGAAGTACACAATTTATGTAAGGCTTTAAAAAGGTTTGAAGATATCTTTATCCTTAAATAAAAATAATTTCAAATGGAATATACATACACGTTGTTCAGTCAGTCATAGCTAGTATATCAAAGAAATATTAATATGGTCTTGATTTCTACAACAAGCAGATTAATTTAACATGGTTGGTTTTGGTTTTGAGTTTTAACCTTAAAAACTTGTTCAACTTTAAAAAATAATTTAACAAAAAAGTTAAAACCGATTTTTTTTTTGTTCGCGAGAATAGACAATATTTTCAGCATAGTTCCAAAAACAATATAAATGTTTACTTTAAAGCCTTTCTACAGTACAATAAATTTTTTTTCTTTCTTTCCCTTTAATAATAACAAATTTTATAGCGTTAATATTCTCTTAAGAAAACGGAGTAAGATCCCCATATATCCATGATTTGTTGTCAGAGTTGCCAACACAAAATATTTTGAAAATTCAGAAAAATTACATGATTAAAATTGTTTATTATGCTATACAACAAGCAAAAATTCTTTTGATAACCACAATATTTTTTTTACCCGCTGTACTTACCAACTGCAAAAAATCATCATTATTTCAAATTCTATGGTAACCTTTTTTTAAATTTTTTTCTCTCAAATTTAAGATTTTTGAAGAGGCTGCTTCATACATCTTGTCGTAACTTTGGAACGTCGTATTCCATTTTGTTATACGTCAATAAACTTTAAGTCTTCCTAACAGAATTTTTTGATATAGCCATTAGTTTTGGAATTAATGAGGCACAAGTGGAAAAAAATTAGTTTTTTTTCGAAAATTTATAAAACTTTTGAATTAAAAAAATTCATAAAAAATTCATAACACTTTCAGGACCGGATATATTAGGACTTTCAGCTACGCTTTAAGGTTATTAGAAAAATATATTTTTAGTTATACTTCGGTCGACTTTTTTTAAACTCTTTCTTTTAACTCATACTCTCTGTCTGTCTGTCTGTATGTCGTGGGTCAACCCCATTTCCCCTTATCCAATTGATCTGAAACTTGGCCCATAGTCTTGGTGTGACTATAGATTAGTTTTGGGGTAGTTACACACAGTCACGTATAGTCACGCACAGTCAAGGAGTGATCTGAATGTCATTTCCCCTCATCCGATCGATCTGAAATTTGGTCCAAACACTTGCTGTGAATAAAAGATTAACTTTGACATAGTCACGCACAGTCACGCATAGTCTAACACAGCCTTGGAGTGATTTAAACCCCATTTTCCCTCATCCAGTCAATATAGTACATAGACTTGTTGTCACCCAAAGTCATGCACAGTCACAGAAAGATTCAAAACCCATATGCATAAGGAAAGAAAGAGTTTTAATAAAAACTTTGTTTTATGGGTTAGATTATTCAATTTTCATAACAGGACGGATAAATAGTAGTAGAATAATTAGCGGGTTATTTTGCCAAACAAAAAAAATTGAGCAAAGTAGAAATAAGAACATAATTTTCTAGAAAACTTAAAACTGTAGGCAAAATCCCTAAAACATCCGGTCCAGAAAAGGTTAAGAGGTCAAATTATACATGGAAATAAAGCTAGTGGACCCAGCTTTCATTAAGATGTTGTAAATATCAACGTTGTATATATAATTTTAAGACATAATGATACATTTTCAAAGAAAAAAAAAAAAACAAATAAATGGAAAAACTTCAATATATTCATTAACCGATTTCGAGTTTGAAATATCATACAAGAGGCACTCAAGTAGGCTTTCCAATGATATACGTTTTGCTGAAATCCAATAATAAATAACAAAGTTATATACAAATCAATATCAAAAATTTGGAGGTCCATATCGCAGGAAAAATGGGCTGCCGACAAAAAAAAATGTTTCTAAATCACCACGAACACCCTAAGCCCTCCAAAAAAATTAAAAGAAATCGGGTTGCAGCCCCTAAGCTAGACTATTTGCCAAACTAGGTACTTTCACTTTATCGGAAGTAAAACACGAAATTATCCATGGATTTTCATAAAACGAAATTTGTTTTAAGATTCAGTAAGCATTTGGTGCTTTCTATTTTTTATGAGTTTCTTGAACTCAAAAATTTTATAATTAAAAAAAAAAACAAATCTTTTTCCACTTGTGCCTCAATACTACCAAAACAATTGGCTATACCAAAAAATGTTGTTGAGAAGACTTAAAGCTGGCGTAATTTTAAGGTTTTTTTTACATACTGCATAACAAAATCGAATACGTCGTTCCAAAGCTACGACAAGATGTATGGAGCAGCCTCTTCAAAAATCTTAAATTATGTAAAAAAATTTAAAAAAAAACCTTACCATAGCATTTGGAATAATGATGATTTTTCCAGTTAGGTGATTATAGATGATCAAAAAAATATAGTGGTTATTTAAGGAAAAAAATTTTTTCCATTTGTTTTCTTGACGATATACAATTTGCTTCTGATAGTGCCCATGGTTGCCACCCTGAATTAGGTAAAGTATGTTGTGTATCATTCGAAAGCTTATTAAAAGATGCGTTATCTGATGATCTGGAAATTCTAAACATCAAAAAATAATTTTATATGGAAAAGCATGTCTCAAAGAAATGAAGTTCCCAAATTTTTATATACGTAACCTGGTCGATGAAGAGGAGGCTTAACATTTTCATTTTTACCTGTTTTCTCCATAAATTGTTTTCACACGCAGGCCCCTTTCCATAGATTAGGTCACATATTAGTACTGTTCTTGAAAATTTTGACCCATAAAAGCCATGTTGAAACACAAAGTTCTCAATTGGAATAAATTCGAAAAATCTAAATTTAAAAATTTAATATCAAAACTTGGTGTAATACGTTAATATCTTAATTTGATTAAAAAAAATGAACACAACTCTACAAAACCCATAAAAATTCCAATATTTTTTTGAATAAATCTAATATGCGCCTCCGAGTAACCTTTCACATGACGGGAAGAAGTTTAAAATTTTTTTTTTTAGAAACGTTCTCGTTCATTAAAGGTTATTGCTAAAACCCTAATATACATTGAGTAAGAGTGGCGTTGTATGGGATATTTTTCTTCTTTCGAATTATACAGCATCTCTAATGCTGCGCCTTACTTAACTAAGATAAAAGCAAATTTTTGGAATTCCAGCTTCTGTTGTTCCTGAGATGTGGCGCGTCAAAAAGTGAAAAAATCATTAAAAACACATATAAGTGGTCTGCCATTATTATTTATATATCAAAAAGTTTTTAACATACAGGGTCAAAATTTATCTTATTTTAAAGGTATTGAGAAAAGCTTTTAAGCTGCATTATATAATTTTTTTTTTTCAATGTCACATGATTTAAAGTTTGGGAAGCTATATCTCAAAAAATGAAATTTTTAAAACACTGGAAAAAATGTATGTTCATCCTGATAGTATTCACTGCATTTTGTGACAAAAGTTTTGAGTGAGCTCTTATTGGTTCCTGAAATATTGATAAAAATGTGAAATTGTTCGAAAAAATTTTACATATATATATTTTTTTATTTGGGTGATATTTTAGACAAAAGGAGTTAAAAGTAAGAAATATTTGTATATAGAAATGTTTTCGGAGACGGTTTTACTTTCAGTTTTGATTTTCCTTCAGGAACAATAAAGTGGAACTCTTGTGTGCCTGGTATAGTTCTCATTCCAATAAACCTGTTTTTAAGAAACTCTTCTTCACCACGACACCACTCATACAACTGAAGCGGGGTTGTAGTTTGGTCTTGTATTGGACGCTGAAAACTGGCTCGGCCAGCTTCTCTCTTTACGATTCCACCAAGACCATCGCTAAGCCTGTTTCCTTGGCTTATGGCAAAAATATGCCATTCGACTGGAAAACCAAAATCATCTTCATGATGGCATAAATTAGCGAAATTTTTTTATTTTTAAATTGAGCGACTGAGCCATCTGAAATATAAAAAATTGTTGTATTGTTGAACAAAACTTATTTTGTAGAAAGATTATCATATTACGATGGAACAAATGGACTGCAACAGTCCTGTGGATGTGACTATTAGATATAACTATGTAATAAATATGCTCTAACTTGCCATTGTACTTGTAATATATAGAAATTGGATATAAAGTAGCTTGGCTGTTATTCCAGTGTGAAGAGTCCTGAACAAAAAAAGATGCATATTGCGAAAAATCACATACTGCAATGTTCTCATGTTTTCTAAGTGATGATTTTTTTGCATTCAAAAATGCTGCTTGTTCCTTTGCAATAAACGAGTGAGGCAAAAGTGTCAATAATTTTTCGCAAAGTGAATGCAGAAAATCATCAGCGTGCTTTACCATTGTTTCTAATGAATCTCTATCCACACATATCCATTGTTTATATGTAATTTCATCAAAATGATTTGTTTCTAATAATTTGCCAAGTTTTTGCTTGAGATTTTCTACTCCTGGACAGTCCTTACATTTATCTAAATAGCATTTGGGGGCCGAAGGATTGCACGTGATTTTCTCTAAGCCTTCTGTAAATTTTTTAAGTTCAAGGAGTGTATCATTAGTTTTACGTGTTGTTTTGTGCACACGCAGATATTGTGAGTTCCACTGGCATTGACCAACACAATATTTTTCGGACGAAGCTCACAAAATTTAGAAAGACTAATTTTTATTCCTTCATGTTTTTCTATAAACAATGCATAGATTTCCAAGCAGCAATCTTTTAGTAATCTTTATACCCTGGCATGCATCTGCTGATGTCATCATGTTCATAAAAGATTTTAACAGCTTCCACAACTCTCGATTATAAAACATTCATTTGTTTGTTCTTGGGGTTACTCAGTATATCTTTATCCTCAGCTAATTTTTCTACCTTCCGACTCATAAAGTCGGAAATTTCAAACTCCTGTACCATTTTCGGCAATATCCAACTTTTTGGTAAAAGGGTTAGCAATTGTGTTTTTTCGATATTCTTTTGAGTAGAATTTTCCTTTAACTGCTGAACTATTTCCGATTCTGGACAAACATGAGACACTGCAGGAGCAGTTCTTTAACCTGGGAAAAGCTTTTTTTTTATAGAAGTACTTAACCTTTAAAATTTTTGCAATCTGTAACTTTTTTGATAATTTTTTTTCTTTTTGATAGGCGACGTTTAATTTGTCTAACACAACCGCTTCTGTACCAGATTGCGATGGCTCTTTGAATGCAAACGGTCCAGAAATTTCTTGGGTGGTACAAATACGACTATGGTTTTTCAATTTCGACAGGCAAAGTCTGCACCTACAACAAACTTTATGGGATGTTGAAATGTTGGGAACATCTGTAAAATCTAACATCTACTCCTTGACTGTTGCCATGGTAAACACAAAAAGAACACAATTTTTTCCAAACCACTCCTCTCGATAGAAAACTTTATGAGAAAAACATTAAACAACTATTGAATAGTTTTCCTACGTACACAAGGTGATTTATTTAAATTTGAATTTTTTTAAATATTTCGCTCTATAACCAGCAAAAGTTCATTAAAATAAAATAACTTCAGGTAAAATGGGAAAGCTTCCACATTACCGAAATTTAATATATAGCAAAAGTAAGCATTAAACAAAAATTAAAAAAATATATAATTAAATTTTATATTTTATTTTACGCTAATTAAACTATAACAGCTCGCCCAAAAATGTACAATGAAATTCAAACAAGGCTATTGGCAACTTCCTTTAAGTTTTTTGTTATTAAAAAAATGAATAAAAAAAATAATAATAAAAAAAATAGTATACAATTTTTTTAAATAATTTCAAATTTTTTTCAATATATCATGAAATAATAAGAGCTCACTCAAATTTTTGGCACAAAATGCAGAGAAGACTATCAGGATCAACATATATTTTTTTAGAATCTTAAAAATTTAATTTTTTGAGATATAGCTTTCCAAATTTTAAATCGTGCGATAGTGACCTATGACTTTTCGCGAAAAAATCTCTTAAGTAAGTTTTAAAGCTATTTTCAATACCTAATAGATGAGACCAATTTCCACCTTCTGTATTTAAAACTTTTGAAGATATAAGCTATAATGGCAGAAGCGCCATATTTCGGGAACTACAAAAGCTAGACAACCAAAATTTTTGAATTTATGTTAGTTTAGTACTGTGGAACATTCGTGCTAATTTTTGTACAATTCAAAGAGGGTAAGGCGAAAATGGCGTTTTTTTCGTTGATTTTAAATGGAATTACCCTGTCTCAAAATTACAATACCTCAAAATCGACTTTTTGCGAAAAATAACTTTGTTATTGTTGAAAATTAATCTTTGGGATGTCAGAAACAAATTTCGTTTTGCGACTTTTTCATTTCTCAATTTTTTGAAAAGATAATGTTATTTTTATGTTACTCACGAAAATTGCCTTTTTGACTCTTAAAACCTAAAAATTGGTTTGACAATGTTATGCAAATTTGTCCAGGAGTGGTAGGTCAAAATTTTTTCTGAATGTACCAACATCGAAAAAATCCAAATAAAAGTTTTTTTTTTTTTTAAATTTATTAGAAAAATGTCAGACGCCAGACGCAAAAGTAATTTATTCAACGTTATTCAATTTTATATATGTAAAGTTTATTTCGAAAAAATAGCCACAGTTAACAAAATTAGGATTAAAAATAAAAATTTTTTTATTTAAAAAAATCATGGTTAAAATTCCGTATAAGAGTGCACTCATCGCCTTTTAACCCTTACCAATCTTCTTAGCCCCCTTTAAGGTGAAAAAACGAAAAATGCCACAAATGGGTTCGCTTGTTTTCTTAATGGCAAAAAAACGGCTAAATAGTTTTGCTTTAAACTCACGCAAATATTTTTGATAGTTGGAAATATCAGCTCAAACTCATTATACGTTCAGCCCATAGCCGTATAGAGTATACAAATTTTCAATTATTGCGTCCGTGCGTCCATCCATTCATCCATCCATCTGTCTCTATGTGTGTCCATTTAAAGATTTTAATAAAATTGCAGGTTGCAGATATAAATATAATTTGATAAAATTTTGTATATAAATTATCTCGGTCATAGGACCATCGCTATAAATCTTAAAGGCACTCTATGTTCGAGCCAAACCCACACACAAATTGCCCATATGGAATCGACTGAAATTGTTCTAAATTTTCTTATAAATCTCGGTCAGATCAGTAGTCCAGGAATAAATCCTGTAGGACCATTTTTTGTTGTAGTACGCAAAAATATGTACGCGCTAAAATTTTTAAATATTTTCAACAAAATCCAATTTGGTCCTAAAAAAAAGTTTGCCGAAGTATCAAAGTTCGCAGTAAAACTGTTTCCGATATTATTAGAAGCTATCAAGAGAATTTGACCATTCATAGGAAACCTTGTTTGGGAAGAAAGAGAGATCCACATGCTGTCTTTAACGAGCTCCAAATACAACCAGTAGAAAAGCAGCCCCTGAGTACTCGGACTATTTGGTGCGAAAAATTAAAATTAATGGAGTTTGAGAGCATAAAAAGTTCAAAAAGCTTCAGACAGAAACACTGCAAAAATTTAAAGACAATGTTTCATTATAAAACAAGTAAGAAAATTATAGTCGGTCTAGACCGACTATACGATAAACTATACCATGCGTTTAGAGACCCTATCTCTTAGGCCCAACTAAAACTGGATGTAGAAAATAAGCATAAACCAAATTTGAGTGGCAATGTTATTAATTTTTTTGGCTGCAGATATGAAAAAGTTCATATCGGGTGCAATATTTATATGGGGACTAGGTCGAAAAATGGACCGATCCTAACCATATTTGGTAAAGTCACTTATATTTTGAAAAAATATACACAAACCAAATTCGAGAAAAATCTGTGCAATATTTTTGTTTTTTGATAGATTTAAGTGAAGATCGGGAAGCAGCTATATGTGGGGCCTATGACTAAGAATTGCCCTATAGGGATTCTTTTTGTACTACTGATTAGTGGATACAATAAACACATACAAACCCAATTTGACTAAGATCTATGTGATAGTTTGGATCTTATGGCAATTTATGTCGATTTCATAGGGGGTCATTTGTATGGGGACTAGGTCTGAACATGGACCGATTTTCACCAATTTCAACAGAATTCATCCCATGGCCGACAAAAGCTCATATACTAAATTTCATCAAAATATGTTCATATTTGCGACCTGTAGTTTGATTAAAAATTTACATGGACACACAGACGGACGGACGGATATCGCTAAAACGACTCAGAAAGTGATTCTGAGCTGATCGATATAATAAAATATGGTTCTAGGTCAAATATTCTTGGTAGTTACAAACAGCAGCACAAAGTCTTTATACCCAAACCACACAGTGGTATATGGTATAAATACTGCTGCAAAATGGATGACGAAACTTATGTACTGGTATGTTTGTTGCAGCTTCCGGGTTAAAAGTTTTCCTTTGTTCGAGGAAACGTCGAAGATAAGTTTAGGGCCCAACAGCAGACGAAATTTCCACAAAATTTCCTGGTATGGCAAACAATATAGAGTTATGGCAAAATAAGCGAGTCATTTGTTACAACGGGCTCTATTAATACCGTAATTTATATTAAGGAGTGTGTACAAAGCAGACGTTTTCCTTCTGTAAGCCAACCCAATGTGCCCAGGTATTGCTGCACCAATTTGGTATCCTCTCACTATGGTGAGAAAACTTTTGAGTGGTACAAGAACATTAAATTGGGTTCTATAGTAAGGGAGGTAAATCCCAAGACCATGAAAAGTGAGGATGTGCAAACTGACAATTGAATCCATTAAAATTAGCGGTTTGACAAGAGTGTATATGTTGCTGAAAATAGGCACCAATATTCATATAGCTAGCACCATATGCCTGCCAAATATTCTAGAAAGAACCATAAGAATGGTTTTTTGTCTAACGATAGATATTGTATGAGAATTAAAATTTATTGAAATTTTTAAAAAATGTGTAGCAATAATCTATATATCGCACCTGTACATCTAAAGTGAGTCACCTCAAAATTTTTAAATTTTCACTTTTTGCAAGAAACCGATACACAGTGGTCATATCTATCCACTTTAAAAATCTTACATCGATTTTTCTAGTCTTTCGCAAAAAAAAAAAAATTACAGTTTTAACCCTCTTTGTGTTATAACAGTAGCTTCTTTAGAATCCACTAAAAAGACATATTTTTAGTTCCACACAAAAGAATTGTAATTTTTGATGATCACCGAAAAAATCGCAAAAACAACTACTGTTGTATACTTATTATTCGCAATTTTTTTGCAATGAAAAAACTGTTTTTAAATTTTATAGCAAATATTAAAAAAAATCGTTTTTTGCCTCTACTGAAAATTTGTAAATTTTGAGTTGACTCACTTTAGAGGTACAGGTGCAATATATAAAATTCATTTTCTGTTTGTTTGTTTATTTGTTTGTTTGACCGCTAGAGAAATTTGTAGTTTTCAACGGATTTCTCTGAAATTTTGTTCACACGATGTATGTACCATAGGAAAGGTTGCCATTTACTTCCTATCGGCCACGCCTTCTTTTACGCCCACTTTTTGTATACAATTCGTTCTCTGTTTTTCGCGGCTATAAAATTTTTTATTTGTTAACCGATTTTTCTAAACTTTGGTCCACACGATCTCTGTACCCCAGGAAAGGTTTCCATATGCTTCCTTTCGGCCACGCATGTTTTTTCTGTTTTTTGGTATATTTTTTCGCAATACAAATTTTTATTTGTCGACGGATTTCTCTGAAGTTTAGTACACATGTTCTCTGTACCCCAGGAAAGGTTGCCATATACTTCCTATCGGCCATGCCTACTTTTATGCCCACTTTTTGTATACAACTCATTTTCTGTTTTTTGGTATATTTTTTCGCAATACAAATTTTTATTTGTTAACCGATTTCTCTGAAATTTGGTACACACGATCTCTGTATTGCACGTAAGGATACCATATGCTTCTTATCGACCGCGCCTATTTCTACGCTCAATTCATTTTCTGCTTTTTTGTATATTTGTTCTCTACACAAATTTAAACTTTTCATCGGAGATCTCTGATATTTGGTACATGCGATCTATACCCCAGAGACTGTCTTACCGGCCACGCCAATTTTTACGCCCACATTTTTTAAATTTTTTACGGGTTTCACTCGAATTTACTGCACATTATTCTCATATCCCAGCAAGGTCATCATATATTTTCATCGGCCACGCCAACTTTTTTTAATTTTCTATATACGCTTTTGGTGTTTATTGTTTTAGTGTTTCAATGGACTTCCCTAAAACTTTGTGCACAAATCTCTTTACTTACTACTCTTGAGTTTACACCATTATGAAATAAATATTGTAATTCAACATATTACAAATATTCCCGTCTTGCCTTTTTTGTTATATGAGTTGTAACACCCCAAAATTAGTGCAGATTTATTTCGAACAGATACAGGTTGACTATCATTGTAGGATAACTCCGATGAGGTTAATTCATACAAATATTTATATTTGTATTTTTAACTACATTGGAAATCAACAAATATTTCCATATCATCGTTTTCACTGTATAAGTGAGTTGTAAAGGTGTATAAAAACTATTTGCAATTGTGACTTGCACATGAAAGCATAGCATATAGGCCGTACTAGACTAAACGGAACTCTAGAGAACCCGATCAGATCCAAATTCGAATCGAGTCTCAACGAGTCAGAAAATCTGAGTCGAGAAATGCTGAAACATCTGAGCAAACTCAATAACGTCTTGAAGCCAAAAAATCAAGACAAGCTTTATTAAGAGAGGCGGAAATGCCTGAATCAACACAAGTGTGTCTAGAAATCTAGCGGACAATCTCTTACGTTAGCAGGTATCAACTTAGGATCTCCAACTTTTTCTCATAAACAATTATATGTCGCCTGGTACATAGTTGGGAGCCAGCACAATATTTTCTTATATGCACCAGAGAGAAAAACCAGAAATGTTGTATATCCCAAGGCTCTAGAATAAGTTAAATTCGTAACTCAAGATAATCGATGCACAAACAAAGTTAGTTGTAATGGCAAGTAGGCGCTGAGTACTTAGTCCCCAATGAACAAATTCCCCAAAAAAATAAATTTATTCCCCAAAAATTTGGGGAATAACTTCATGATAAACCAATTCCCCAAATTTTTTAAAAAAGGTCCCCAAAAGAAATGAATAAATTCTCAATAATGCTCTCAATATCTGCCCTGCAGTAAACGTACTTAAAATCTGTATTCTTTTCAATAGCATCATTTCGGTGCGCGGAAGCGACGAGACGCGCTCGCGGAACACAGCTTAGCTAAAATATCGGAATGATCTGAAAAATATAATTTGGCAATTAAAATAAGTTGACAACAACTGCGAGGCAGCACTGGTGTAGCTGCCAAACGCGCGGACGCGGACGCGGACGCGAGGCGCTCACGAACACAGTTCAGTTAAAATATAGCGGAACACAGCTTAGCTAAAATGTCGGAATGATCTGAAAAATATACTTTGGCGTTTAAAACAACTGCGGAACACAGCTCAGTGAAAAGTCTTATGATCAATTTTTTCTACGTATGTGCAATAATTACTATACATATATTATAAGCAGCTGTTTAAATCAAACTTGCATCGCAATTTTAAATGTCGCATTCATTTTCCATTTTTGAAACTTCAATAAATTTGACGTCTCTGCTCAATGATGATCACTTATTGAATGAAGTTATTAAATTTTTAAAAGTTCTGCTTCCTTTAATTTGCAAACGATTCCGTTATTTGAGGTTTACAAAATAAATAAACTTCACAAAAAAAAAAAAAAAACTTCAAGCGGTTTCGCAGTTTTATTTTTGAAAAATTTTTGCTGTAGCGTCTTTAAAAAAAACATCTAAATTAAAAAATCAAAAAATTTTAAATTGAAATAAAAAATGAATTTACTCCCCAGAAAACGTAAACATTGGGGAATTTTTTCAACATTTTTTCAATCCCATAATACAAATTTTTGGAGAGAAAGTTCATCGTTTTGCGGAATTTGTTCATTGGGCACTAAGTACTAAGGCACTAAGTGAATCATTTTTCAATTCAAAGGTCTTTGAATCCCGGAAAAGCAGCTAGTGATATAATAATAATTTATAGGAGGTTTTAAAACAAAATATAATTCGGATAACAAATAAAAATCTCATATTTTCTGTGTAAGAATAGCTGTAATATGAATTGGAATTTTTATTTAATATCTATCTGCTATATCTACAACTTTGTTTCAGACACAAAAGAGATATTCCGTACGGTTACCGAGTAATAACCGTGTTAAAATACAAAAAAGTGATAAAAATCCACCTTGAGCAAAAAAATTCGTATGGCCGTTAAATTTAATGACAGCCAACTTGACAAAACGAATGATGCAGAAGTTCTTATTTTTCGGGCTACGTTCAGTTGCAATTCTCTGAATTGGGTCCCAAATCAATGAGGTGAAAAATGTTGTACTGTGTTATTATTACATTTTATATATGTTAAGATTTTTCTGATTTAACTCCTTAGATTTTTCACAAATTTGGTTCTAGTCTTTGAAAAATAAATGACTTTACTAAATATGATATGAACTTTTTCATATTGGGACCAGAAATGAATGACAATGCCAGTTAGTTTATGTTTATTTCTTATATCTAAATATAAGTTAAGAAAATTCGGATCTAAGATTCTTTCTCGAAACTCATGGTATAAGTTATCATATAATCGGCCTAGACTGAGTAATTTTCTTACTTGTTTCAAATTAATTATTTCTCAAAATGTTTAGATTTTCGTTTGCGGGAACCCTGACATGTAGTATTTTTACATATAGTTGCATAGGGCCTAATTAGAACCGAAATAAAATTAGATCATATGTTCTGTCGTTCCATTATAATATGAATACATTTTTTAAGCTAAAATTTGATTGGCTACATTTTTCCAAAAAAAAAGGTTACAAATTATTAATTCTATTGTACTTTTTTTGTTTTGTCAAAATTTGTAAAATATTAATCTTTTATGAGATTTCCTAAAAATTCAAAAACTTAAGCGGTTTTCTATATGCACTGAAGCCTATGATGATGTACCGTGGGCAACCCCTGTTATAGGATGAATCGTACTAGCTTTTCCGTATGTATAGAGACTTGTTATTACGAGTATTAAAAAAACACCTTCCATGTTATGGAACATAGATGTTGGCAACACAAAAAACTATATATATTCTTGCTTTATTATGTTGGTTACATTGATACAGTGACAATATATGTATGTACGAGTATGTTGTGCGGCACGACTAAAGGAAAATAAAAAGAAATATCATCGTTCTGGAATTGTTTTGAAAAAAGTACTATTTCATTTGGTCGAAGCGATTTCTATGTGTTTTTCATCTAGTTACTCTATTGTTTCTGTTTTATTCTATGTCTATTTGTGAGAAATGTGTGTTATTTCGTACATCCTTTACATACGTAACTATACTTTATTACTTTACCATTCATTTAGACATTTTTCATTATATTCTTTCAACAATTATTTTGTGTTTTTTGATGTTGTCGTTTCATTTTTTTTTTTTGCTAAAATACATCCAAACATACAGGGGACTTTCAGTTATGATCATCAGATTTTAAGCTCGAATTTTACTGTAATTTAATGGCAATTTTGATAGTGAATTCAAAATGTTTGTTACAGATTTGTATATATTTCCAATTATTGAAAGCAACATGTTATGATCTTATGGATTTGAAAATTTGTAATAAACTGTTATCCAATTTTTACAACATATATAAAAAATTTTAATTAAATAGGCACATGCTATTATAAAATCATATTTATTAGATTTTTTTAAATATAATGCTGCACTGCTATAATTCGCATGGGTTAAGCATGCAGTTCAACTTGCTTAATTCAATTTTAAAAACAGTAAAATTAGAAATAAGCGGATGTATTACAAAAAACTAAAAAAAAAAAAAAATTCTTAAATTAATTTTCCGAAAATGTGCAGGATGATTTAATTTTACTATCCCCCAGCTTCGTTGCATGTTTCTCTCAATGGTTTGGTCGTTTTTTAAGGTTTTGTAATATCTCTTTTGTTTATTAAAATAACATATTTTTTGTTCTTTATTCAAATTCTAAATGGTTTTGATGTTTATTTTGTTGAGTAATTAGCATAATTAAAATTTGTTTTTTTTTGCCACACAAACAGTGAACAAGTCCTTTGTACAGAATGTTCTTTATAATGTTTCCAAATGCCTAAACACTTACTTAAATAAGCAGAAATTTCGTTGTTTTTTTTTAGTTTTTAAGGAAGTAAGCTAATTATAGTCGGTCCAGACCGACTGTGCGATATCCTATACTACCATGCGATTAGAGACCCTATATCTTATATTCAACTAATTAGATGTAGAAAATAAGCATAAACTAAATTTGAGTGGCATTGTTATTAATTTTTTGCCCTTGGATATGAAAAAGTTCATATCGGATGCTGTAATTATATGGGGACTAGATCGGAAAATGAACCGCTCCAGACCGTATATTGGCAAAGTCACTTATATTTTTTAGAAACACATACAAACCAAATTGGAGAAAAATTTGTGCAATATTTTTGTCTTTTGATAGATTTAAGTGAAGATCGGGAATAAGCTTCATATGGGGGCTATGACTAAGAATTGTCCTATAAGGTTTATTTTTGGACTGCTGATAAATGGATGTAATAAACATACACAAACCCACTTCGACCGAGATCTATATGATAATTTGTGGTGATTTGTATGGGGACTAGGTCTGAACATGAACCGATTTTCACTAATTTCAACAGCATTTATCCTATGGCCGATAGAGACTTACATGATAAATTTCATTAAAATATATTCATTAGGGTGGCCCTCAATAAAAAAAGTGTTCAAACTGTCGGTCTCACCCCCTAGAAATATGCGAATAGCAAAAAAACTGAGAAATACAAAGTTTTGGGCCAATCAGAAAACGTTTAGTCGTGGCGCAAAGCGATTGAAAATTTCAAGCGTGTTTATATGGGGAAAATATGACTTTTTTTTAGATTTTACGAAAATTTCGTTCTATAGTTTAATTTTTGCGACAAGCTGTTATATAATTCAGGATCAGTATTAACTTATCCCTTCAAAAGGCTATAGAACTTCAAAATCGAATAAAACCTCGCCAAGAAATAGCAAATGCCCCAGACCACCTTTGTGCCAAAAAAAAATAGGTCATGAAATTTTATGGCATTTTTTTCAACTTTGAGAAATTGATTAAAGCCATCACTATTTTTTGGTCTCTATACTTATAAGTACTCAGATATGAAGTATTGTTTTATTACCACGTTGTTAACCTATTGCGCATTGAGTCCGATTATTGGAAATTTTTTTGAATAAATTTTTAAAACTCCTTTTTCAAGTTTGAAAAAATTTTCTTAAACAAAATTTAAAAAAATTAATCTATCACTTTAAGGTTTTATTAAATACATGTTTCAGATTACTTGTGTAAATTTTTAAGTAAATCCCTCTGCCAGAATTTTTTTGACAAGGATTTTATTTTCGCGGATTTCGAGAAAAATTGGATTTTTGTGAAATATTCTGTAAATGTATTCTTTCTAAATACTTTGTATCAAAAATTCATCACTTTTCTACTTTTAAATATTATATATTATAAAAATTAACCGAATTATTTTTCTTAAATTCTAAATAATGGTATCAACGAGTTTAATAGAAAAACTCGTTTTAGGTCATTTTTATTTTAAAATATCTTAAAATCCTTGGCAAATAATGGGTTAATGTTCTCGTATTTATCCCAAATTTTTGGGACGAAACTTCTACACATTTGGTTATTATATTTTAAGTGTCGCATCTAAAAATTGGACAGCACTTACAAAATATTTGAATCTTTTGCATAAATTGTCTTTTATTAGTTTGGGGTCATATGTGACCCCGATTCCAAAAGGGTTAATGGAGTCATATTATTTTTTTCCGAAACCCTAGGCTATTAAAATAAAATATAATAGGTAAAAGTAGAAAAGTGATGAAGTTTTGATACAAAGTATGTATAAAGAGTACATTTACAGAATATTTCACAAAAATCCAATTTTTCTCGAAATCCGCAAAAATAAAATCCTTGTCAAAAAAATTCTGGTAGAGGGATTTATTTAAAAGTTCACACAGTTAATCTGCAACATGTATTTAATAAAACCTTAAAGTGATAGATTCATTTTCTTAAATTTGGTTGAAGAAAATTTTTTCAAACTTCAAAATGGAGTTTTAAAAATTTTATCAAAAAAATTTCCAATTTTCGGTCTCAATGCTTAATAGGTTAACAACGTGGTAATAAAACAATACTTCATGTCTGAGTACTTATAAGTATAGAGACCAAAAAAGAATGATGGCTTTAATCAATTTCTCAAAGTTGAAAAAAATGCCATCACATTTCATGACCTAGTTTTTTTTGGCACAAAAGTGGTCTGGGGCATTTGCTATTTCTTGGCGAGGTTTCATACGATTTTGAAGTTTTATAGCGTTTTGAAAGGATAATTTAATATTGATCCCGAATTATGTAACAGCTTGTCGGAAAAATTAAATTAAAACGAAATTTTCGTAAAATCTGAAAAAAAGTCATATTTTCCCCATATAAACACACATGAAATTTTCAATCGCTTTGCGCCACGACTAAACGTTTTCTGATTGGCCCAAATCTTTGTATTTCTCAGTTTTTTTGCTATTCACATATTTCTAGAGGGTGAGACCAACAGTTTGAACACTTTTTTTTCCCTCCATATAACGAAGGCCACCTTAATATTCATATTTGCGACCTGTATATTGATTAAAAAGTTTACATGGGCACACAGAGGGACGGACATTGCTAAATCGACTCGGAAATTCATTCTGAAGTCGATCGGTATAATAAAAGATGTGTCTAGGTCAAATGTTTTTGGTAATTACAAACATCAGCACAAAGTCATTATTCCCTGACCACATAGTGGTATAGGTATACAGGCGTGAAATGAGCTTTAAATTTATTAGAAATCTATATATGTATAATATTAAAAATTTGTTTGTTTGTTTGTGTGTTTGACAGTAATAGGTGGCTAAACCATAGGACCGATCTCCTTGATTTTTTTTTTATATATGAAGTATAAAAATTTTTTAACATCATAAGTATATCTGTAGCTCTATGATAACATATGTCCTGAAACTTAGTAGAAATACATAAGTTAGTAATGTAAGAAGTTGGGCTAAAAATGCGCGGGATCAAACAATTGGACGTGGCACCTTCCATACATGGTAAATAGATATCATCATATATCTAGAATACTATAATGGCCAGAGACTTGTAACTTTCTGCACGTCAATGGTTTGTTAATGTAATTAGTCGTACCAAAAGTGGGTGGGATTAGGTCAGTGGGTGTGGCACTTCCCATACAAAAAGAATATAGTGTACCCTATCGTGCTTCGCTAAGACTTATAGTATATATATTTTTTTCTAATAATACCAATAGAAAATAAAAATTAAAAATTTTTTTCTAATCTTTTATTACGTTAAAGATAAAATAAATGGTTGATGTTTTTTGTTTCATCGGCGATCATGGTCTACAGTGCCCCGTTCCTCATTTTGTCATAGATTGCATCCCCGCACACTTACAATACATTCGTTGTTTTTTAATTAAAAACAAAAATATTCACTAGAAATAAGTTATATTGCTAAACAATGTGTGCCGGGCCAGCTAGTCTTATATAAAATATACAGTATTAGCCAAATAGTAGCAATTGAATGCAGCTTAAGTCTTGAACCAAATTATAAGAGCTAATTGTCGGCTATATATATATATATATATATATATATATATATATTTTAGAGATACATATTTTTAGAAGCAAAAAATAAATAAATAAAATAAAAATAAAAATTTTTTTTTGAATTTTGTTGTTGTTTTTTCATATTGTGCTCTAAAAGCACAAGGATGCATTTTTGATAGGTTTAATTATTGTTGCTCAAATATTCCTGAGGATGCTATCCAACGCATAGCGAAATATTGTATAAATAAAAAACAACAACAAAAATTCAAAAACTGGCTTAATAAATTTGTAAATGAATAACGACAAAAAGGTCGAAGAAAACACTAATATTTATAAAAAATAAAATGTTATTTCAAACACCTGTTTCAGGTCGAGTCACCAATCTTACTCAGCACCTTTACTGTGAAACCAATGCATTGAGAAGCCAAGCAAAGTGTTATACTATTAAGCCTTAACATTTGAACCTGCTGAACTATTTTTCATGTTCTGCAACAAATATTTTAATTACCTTAACTCTTTAACCACTGTGGCTAAAATACGAGATTTTTTGTTATGAGAATTTTAGTTCTAGTATGATTTTAGGGTGAAAAACGCGAATATAAAGTTAAAGTTTTTACCTGCAGCTTCTGGTGAAAACGTTGAAGGGTAAACTCAAAATAAAATAAAACATGTGGAGTATAATTCGTGTACAAAAAATAATTTTTATTAAAATAAATGCTCCATGCATAGATCAAACAATTTAAAAACTAATGTGCAAGGAAGCATTCGGGTACCTGGTATCTTTTAAAATAGTCTTTTGTTTTTGAAAAGCACAAATGGATGTTTCGTTTGATACAAAACGCATGAGCATCAGTTTTTTTGTATAATTTACACAACTCGTTTGATCCCCATTCAGGAAAATGATTAATTTCAATAAATGGCACACTCTCTACTGGATGAGCTGCTTTTTTTTACCAACATTACTGCTGGGAGCTGGAGCTGCGTTGGATGATAGTCTTTAAGCAGAAGTACAGAGATTACCTGCAATGCTCAAGCGATATTCATACATCGTCATGTCTCTCAGCTTTTCATCATTATCAGTGGATTGGTTTCTTTTTAGCATTGAGTCTTCGATATAAAATTAATGCGTTTGTTATAGCCATATCGTGAAGACGGTAAAATATCCTGGTTGCCATCCTGCGTTTTGATTTTGAGTACATTGTGACCCATATAAATGTCCAAAAGGACGAAACTGCCTATATGTGCATTTTACTCATTGATGAATAAATATTATCATATGATTTTTGTTTCCTATTATAACGACATATTTTCGATGACTGACTTACAAAATTGGTTCTCTGGAAAGCTTTTGTGCCAACATACTTTGAACACAGTCTGACATTCTGCGTGGCTTTCCACAAAACTGAAGTTATTATTTACTAGTGTCCGAAGGTCTCTACACATGGTGATCGAGCTCTTTTCTTTGACTTTAATGACGATGTAACTTCCGACTGGAGCTCTGGTTATGCTGGTATCGATTCGGATAATCCGTTATTGTGTTTACATGTATTGCATATTCCACTATAGCTGACATTAGCTTTTGTTCATCAATTATGTTCAAACTCCAATTGCTTATATTCATCGATAAGTAGCTGCAAATAATCGGTTATCATTGCATTATCTTCCGGTTCAAGCTCATCATAACGGAATTCTTGATATTCGATGCTGTTATCAAAGTTATCAGATTCAACATCTTTAATTGAATCTATTAAATGTGTAATTTCTTCATTAATCATTGAGGAAGTATTTATTTTTTCTGCTCTCTTTCGCTTTATCATGAAATATTCTTAATACATAAAAATATCTTTAATTAAAGTAAAAATAACCGCCAAACATAACACGCAGGCAAAATTACATTAAGAATAATTTTTTAAGTACATTCTTCACAAAAAACACGATACGAACAAAATCTTTTTCTTCACAAGTCAAACTAACAACAAGGTATCAATATAGAATTTCAACCTACTAATAAAAAATTATAGAGTGGATTGTGCTATTGTAATTTTTTTTTAAATTTTAAGTTGTACCAAAATCACAAACAATTTTCGCGTCAGTTTTTACCAATATCTTAAAGAAACGTACCAGTCAAACTATTCGACTGAACACGGTTCGATAAATAAATCCAAACTGACACAAATGTCTTTGGCGGATAGATTGCGAAAATATTTGGTATCTAAAAAAATGAGGTTTAGTTATGACCTTCTAAAATAATTCATGAATTTTAGGGTTCTCGTACATAAAAACTATAACATAAATTAATAGCAATAATTTTTTATTGAAATAAACGATTTAAAAAAAATTACAATTAATTTATGGTAGTTTTATTTTAACTAGCATTTCAGTTATATACAATTGGTTATAATTATTTATTTTGTATGAAAATATTCTTTCTGTGATCCTCTTGTAGACCATTTTCAAGCCAGAAGTGTGATATTTTTACCGATTTGCTTTATGTTTTTGTAAGAGTTTTATATATGTCTTTAAGGGCTTTATTTCTGGGCAATTGGGTGAAATAGCATCCCTTGGAACGAAATTGACATTAATATTTTTATATGGTGCTCAGGTCAGCCGAAGAAGACGTATATACCGCATGCTACTTTGAGCATTCCCAGTTGGTAAAATCGTCATAGATGAGATTATCTTCAACGATTCCTTTAAGACATTTTATGATTTGTTACGCAAGACATTTCGCACACCTAATTCAAAAGTGATATTTTTGATAAAAACGATAATGGAAACTGTCATTACCATCTACTCAGATTGTCGTGCATCACAAACAATATTTCGCTGGATGACAAAAAACTTATATGGTCATGTATCATATTATATTGATGACAAATTATATGCCAAAATCTGGTATTGTTGTCCTAAGAGTATTTTGGAATTTTATTTAGATGTGAAATAAATATGAGATTTAAAACAAGTAAGAAAATTATCGTCGGTTTAGACCGACTATACGATACCCTATACAATGGCTTAGATACCCTATCTCTTCGGTCCAACTAATTTGATATAAAGAAAATAAGCATAAACCAAATTTAAGTGGCAACTTTACAATTTTTTTTGGTTGCAGATATGAAAAATTTCATATCGGATGCTATATTTATATGGGGACTAGGTCGAAAAATGGTTTTATAATTTTTGTAAAAATTTATAAAACCAAATTTGAAAAAATCTCGGCAATATTTTTGTTTTTTGGTAGATTTAAGTGAAGATCGAGAAGCAGCTCTATATGGGGCGTATGATTAAGTATTGTCTATAGGGATTATTTTTGGACTTCTCATTAATGGATATAATAAATACATACAAACCCAATTTGACAAAGATCTATTGATAATTTGGATCTTAAGGCAATATATGTCGATTTCATAGGAGTCATTTGTATGGGGACTAGGTCTGAACATGGACCGAATTTCACCAATTTCAATAGCATCATCCTACGGCCGATAAAAACTTTTATAGAAAATGTCATAAAAATTTATTCATATTTGCGACCTGTAGTTTGATTACAAGGTTTACATGGACACACAGACGGATAGACGGACAGACGGACGGACGAACGGACGGACGGACGGACGGTCATCTCTAAATCGACTCAGAAAGTGATTCTGAGTTGATCGGTATAATGAAAGATGGGTCTAGGTCAAATATTTTTATTAGTTACAAACAGCTGCAAAAACCACATAGTGGTGTAGGGTATAATGATAATTCTTGATTCCGCGAACATTTATGGTAAAATGGCACAAACGATTAAGATCTCTTGTGGAATTGCAAAAATCATAACTTTTGGCCGATTGGGATAGTCAAATAAGTTTAAAGGCATATGATAGTGTAAACATTCCGGAATATTATATATATAAAACATACATGAAACCCTATAATTGTAATTGCTAACTCCTTTTGTTCATACTAATTATTACTTTTCCTTTTGTTATATTTACTGACATTGAAATGTCATTGATGTTGAATTTAACTTTGATACTTTTAATAAAACCATGCTTGAATTATTATATTTTGAGAAGTCGAAGAGTACAGACTTAAATAAAGAGCAGTTTTTCTATATAAATTAAAACTATAAACGTGTTTTAATTTCTGAGGTTAGAAAATTAGAGACAAGCCAACAATAGATAATTATCCAATCTATAAAATAACTGTTCCAACAAAGTGATATACCTTCTAGATGCTTACTTATGGTTTATCAAACTTGATTTTTGTTAACGGCATGAAATAAATCATTTTTATGATAACCAGAAACATGAGTTTGCACAATTTTATAGTTTTTATGTTTCTTTTTCTAGTTTTTTATATTTTAAAATTATTATCCATAAACAAAAATAAAATTTATTTTTTTATTTTTCTAAAAAATAGTGAAAAAAAAAAACAGTTGGTAAATAGCGATTTACCTGGAGAATCACAAACCAAACAGAATTTTTTTTGTCTATAATTTACTGAGTAAATACATAAATCAATAGATATAAAAAAGATTACGATTAGTTACCCAGTTTTTTTATATTCGACCTAAAACTGGACCATATTGCCTAGAAATTGTTTTTTTTTAACTGAAAATCGGTAAACTTTGAAGGTTTATTTCTTCTAAACAAAAATCTGATTTTATTGAAGGTAGAAAATTTGTAATCTTTGAACAATTTCCTATAAGATGAGTTTATTCAGAATATCGTAAGCGCACATGAAATTTTTGTTTTTTGCAATCTCATTTGTTCTAAGAACGCCACTGTGCGACGTGGTCAACTGAGTTTTATGGAGCGTATAATGACTATGAATTTTTCGTTTAATAATTAGCATACGCCCCATAGTTGTTCTGATGTTTTTTTATTATATTTTTTTGTCTATTCAGTGCTCAAGTTTAGCACTGTACAGTGCGTTTGTGTATTGTATGGCGTTGTTTGTGGTATTTGTGCAGTTGAACTGAGCAAAAATCAAAAAGATTTTGATATTTGCTCAAGTCAAGGTCGAGCACTGAGCTTGTGTGGTGTGTAACCGGCATAATGAACAATATAATACATATAAACGGTCAAAGCTTAACCTGAGAACGCCAAAGCCTTAAAGGTTTTACTGACCTGAAGTTTCTCACCCCCTAGACGACTTCCCCGCAAAATGCTCCACAATATAATTTTAACATCGTATTAGTTAGATGCTTAGAATAAGTTGTTTTTATATTTAAAAAAGACAATCAGTAAAGTTTTGAAAAAGACAATATCTTGAACTTCTTAAACTATATATTATAGTTAAATGAAATTTAAGACGAATTTTTCAAAACAGTTCATGACATGGGATGAAATATGAAGTTCTGGCAAAAGAAGCAAGTCATTTGTTACAACGGGCTATATAAATACCGAAATTTATAAAAATGAGTTCTTGTAAAGATGACTACTTCCCTTCATAAGCCTAAAAATTTTTAGCATTTAACATCTTGTTACTACGGGAAGAAAGCTCTTGATTGATAGAAAACAAAAACTAACGTGGTTATTGTACAAAGGGCGGCAAGTCGTCCAAACTGTCCGGACCTTAGATCAGTGAAGAGATATTGGGCTCTCGTGAAAAGGAAGTTGAGAAGCAAAAAAAAGGTGTCCCAATATTTGGAAGATTTTACGTGGATTTTCACTACCTCTTCCATGAAAATGACAGAACCACTACAAAATTCCTATTGTTAGTGTTTCCGCAAAAGGTGTATAAGTTTCCAAGTAGCGATTGTAACCATAAAAAATAAAAAATTTGTTTATTGTAAGTTTTAATATAAATTCGTTTGAATAAAAAAATTTAATTTCAGAAGTCATCAGCGATTTATTGAACATTGTGGTAATTGTTATGTTATAATTGAATAGATTGTTTCTATATGAAATCTTTTCTACTTAGGGCGGGCGTGAGGTTTGAACCATGAACCTTCACATGCACTTTCAGGTCAATGTTTAGGTAACACACTTACCTAAAGTCAGGCCTACGAGCAGTGTGGTTAGAATCAGTTTTCATACCATACAGCTTTTACTTCGTATTAATTTCAGAAATTTCTGAAATTCAGAAATTTCAGAAATTCAAATTTGGCAACAAAAATTTTTAATTTTTCAGTAATAATTGCAAAATCTCCAGTTGGTTTTACTATTTTTTTTGTGAGTGTAAAAGTTTTTTTGAGTGTAACATAAAAAAATCCCATTATTACAAAAAAATGTTTATAATAATTTTTAAAATCCAAATATTAAATTTTTTAATAAATAAAAAAATAATAAACACATATTTCACTCTTAAAGTAAAAAAAAAAAATAAAAGTTCAACTTTGACATAGAATTCATAAAAAGTCCTCAATCAGTTCTAATGTAATTAAAACTTAAAACTTAAATATTTTGATCGGTTCAAAAGTTACAGAATTTAGGCTAATGAAAAACGATTTTCAGCCACTGTGTGCCGGTCCCAAGCCCGAATGAGAGGGGAGTAGGAAACGTCGCAGTGAATTACTATTGAACTACCCATGCAATCAGCATCGTGCAATTGTCTGCGAGTGGAACATGGGATGTGAGAAGTATTAATGGAAAGCAAGCTGACCTCGTCGACGAAACTAAGAAAACTAAAGTTAAACGACAAGGATGTGAGATTATTAAAGATGGTATAAAAGTTAAAGAATTAGTTCAAATGGCAAAGGCAGAAAGAAGTATTGGAAGAATTTGGACGTTTTTTGGAAGAAAATCATAGTGAAAATCAGAACCCTTAAAACCTTAGGCTTGTCGAATCAAATTTATTCGAAGCAAAGAAGGGGATCTCTTGAGAGATGATAATAAGATTATGGAGCGGTTGCGTGAATATTATTATAATAGATCTATTGATTGGCGAAAGCAACTTAGTTTTAGGAGAAAATGTTATACTTTTGGAGGATAAAGGAGATCCTGGCCAAACCACAATGGATGAACTCCTCAATGCACTCCGTAAAAAGTTAGGTTAAGTTAGGTAAAGCTGCTCCAGAATTTCTGTAATATATGGATGACGATGGACAGATGCTGCTACTCAATGTGATCAATGCAGCATGGAGACAGGCAAAAATTCCCAGCGACTGGCAAGTAGTCATAATAAATCCTATTTTTAAGAAGGGAGATAACCAGCTATACCAAAATCACCACGGTATATCACTTCTAACTGTAGCGGGAAAAATATACTCGCGAATACTCACTAAAAGACTGAAGAGCAAAATAGAACATCAACTTGAAGAGGAACAATGTGGAACCCAAGATTTAATATTTACGATGAGACAAATTTCGGAAAAAAACCACTGCATTTGATAGGAAAACTCATTGCTGCTTTATAGACCTGGACAAAGCTTTCGATACGGTAAAATGATGACAAATATGGGAGGTGCTTCAGAAATGGAATATTGACAACATATTGATCAGATGAATCAAAAGCATTTACGAACTATGCCGAAATTATGTAAGAACCGGGAACACCACATCCGAAGAATTTATAACAATACAAGGTGTGCGACAAGGTGATATACTAAGTCCATCTCTGTTTATAATACTAATGGACGACGTAATCAAATCTTGCAGGGATTCATTTATCCCAACGACGCTAGGAAATTGGAACATGCAACCAGTGAAAGTTTCAATGTTAGCATATGTAGATGACATGATTGTTGCAAATCCGAGGAATATCTCCAATACGACCTTGGTATTGTTATGAACAAATAGCAGGAAAACAGAAGCCATGATAATAACCCGCTATAGAAATCATCATCAAATTTATATTGGATCCGATGTATTAAAGCAAGTTGCTAAAATGCCAGAGTAATGCCTGCCGAAACGAATATGACAAGAAAGACTGAGTGGCACGGGAAGCAGAGGAAGAAGAAGAATAACTTGGCAGGACAGTATCATCAATATTCTGACAGAATAAAGAACCGACCCTAGAACAGCCAAAACAGCGGTACAAGGCAAATCGAAGTGGAGAAGTCTTTGCTAAAACCTCTTCACTGCAAGGTAGAAAGAGGTCCGAAATAAGTAAGTAAGTAAAAATAAACCCTATAGGACCATTCGTAGTCATAGCCCACATATAAAAAAATCTGTTAAATATTTTTGTTTTTTGACAGATTGAAGTGAAGATCGGCAATCAGCTTCATATGGGGCTATGACTAAGAATTGTTCTATAGGGTTTATTTTCGGACTACTGATAAATGGATGTAATAAATATACACAAACCCAATTTGATCGAGATCTATATGATAATTTTGTTATTATGACAATTTAAGTCAATCTCATAGGTGTCATTTGTAAGGCGACTAGGTAATGAACTGATTTTCCCCAATTTTAATAGAGCTCTTCCTATAGCCGAGAGAAGCTTATATGTTAAATTTTATCGAAATATATCCATATTTGCGACCTGTAGTTTGATTAAAAGGTTTACATGGACACAAAAACGGACATACGGACATACGGACAGACGGACGGACGGACATCGCTAAATCGACTCAGAAAGTGATTCTGAGTCGATCGGTATTATAAAAGATGGGCCTAGGTCAAATATTTTTGGTAGTTACAAATATCAGCACAAAGTCATTATACCCTGACCACATAGTGGTATAGGGTATAAAAAACAAAAATATTGAACAGATTTTTCTCAAATTTGGTTTATATATATTTTTACAAAAATTAAGTGATTTTACCAAATATGTTCATATAAATGTAGCATCCGATATGAACTTCTTCAAATCTGCAGGAAAAAAAAAAATTAAAAAAGATTCCACTCAGATTTGGGTTCTACTTATTTCTTCATACCCAATTAGTTGGACGTAAGACAAATTCTCTAAACGCATGGTATAGGGTAACACATAGTCGATAGGGACCGACTGTAATTTCGTTAATTATTCTACCTCAGTTGTGTCAGGCTTCAGAAATACATTATGGATATTATTTCATTAAACCTTATATAAAGTGTTGTTTTTTCGGTTGTAAAATTAAGTGTGTATTAACAATATATAATTACGATATATTATTCAATACCATAACCTTTATATATTTTTCCTTATCGTTTAAAGAGATGATAGCATTTAAACTTAATTTGGTTTTGTCAAATGTAAATTCTTTCTTCCCGTTTTTTTTTTCATACTGATCAAATGTACGAAAATCTACTTATCAAATAAATCGAATCAAAGTGTAAAATCGTGTTTGGCTTTAACAAAATTAAACCAAACAAAAAATTTACCTTAAACTTAACTCATACTCATCTTGTTTACATTTTTTAATGATCCTTTTAAAACTTCGCCTTTTTTTTTTGCAGTAGCTTATGATAAATTCCTTTTGTTTATCTACACTTATCTTTTTTGTGTTTTAATTACTTTTTAATTATTTACGTTAGTTGGTAAATTGAAAATTTACTCATTTACAAGGTTTTTAATACCAGATAAAAAAATTATATTATTGCTCTTTTCAACAAATTTGCATAATAATTTATGCTTTTATTTACAAGCCAACACCTTTAAATTTATTCATAGATAGTGTAACAAATAATAAAAACTTCGTAACGAGACTTTCTTGTCAAAACAGTTAACAGCCAAATAACCGCATTCGAGTATCATCAACGTTGGTTTTATATTTTTTCATCTCGTCACTCATTACCATAATTTATTATTATATTTTGTATTTAGGTTGACACTTATTACCAGCACACACCTTCGTACACTGAAACTAAGCAAAATAATAGCATAGTTAGGAAAATTATTGGTATTGGGAAGATCTGTACAAATCTCTAAATATATCAAATATTCCATTTATTTTAGAAACATTTAAATACATATGTAACTGGAAATTCAAATGACACGAAAGATCGGTATAAATGCTCATTGAAGAAAGGAGTAAAAAAAATTAATTGATCGTTAAGTGCCAAAATCGAATTTTTACAGCAAATTTTTTTAATTATCATTGCTTTATCTTTAGTATGTGAACATGCACTTGCTAGAAAAGTATTTGCACCCTTGTAAATTAAAATTTATACTATTAATAAAATCTATATATTAATACGTGAAGGTAAATATTTAGTTCCCTTTTTAAGTTATAAGCGGGCACGGAGGAGTGTGAAAATTGGCACAGTTATAGTTCATATGGAGGAGAAGCTGATAATGATAAAATTTATGTTTAATCTGTCTTAAAAATATATTAAATAAAATATAATAAAATATTTATATTAATTCGTTACACCCTGTTAATGCGAATGATTTAAATTATATTTCAGATACTCTGTGTTGAATTACAAATTGCCAAAATTGATTAACATACCTTTAGGCTCATTTAAATATTCATAAATTTTTTATATATATAAATTAAAAAAAACATTGGAAGACAAAAATTTAATGAAAAATAATATTTCATAAGAATTTGCACTCGAATTTCGAGTGGTGGGCTACAGTAGTTTTTAATCAAATAGTTTGAATAATAAACTTTTTACTATAGATACATTGGGAACTTTACTTACTTTTCAAAAAACTTACGGAATGTTTCCACTTAAGATTTTTTTATTTACAACGCAAAAAACGAAGTAAGGTAATTATAAGTGCCAGTATTCGTACACTTATAACTAAGTAAATCCAATTCTTTACTTCGATTTTATTTTAGCTCCTCTGTTTGTGAGAAGGTCCCTAGGGACCTTTTTGAATTTCAAAGTCTAATAACTCTTTAATGTTGTATGGGTGAATACCTGAGCCAAGAAAAAACGTGCTAAATCGACTTGAAGCGATACGAGCAATAGTTTACATTTTGCTGAGATTTAATGAGAAGATCCTTTGGGATCTTGTACCTTGATGAGTCGGATGTCGAAACTGAACCGCATGTGGAAATCAATGAAGAGCTAGATGAAGACGACGAAGATGAATTAGAAACTACTCCTGCCACTACCAAAACTTCTGACAGTTACTTTACATCTAAAAATGACACGAAATTGAGCATTCGAGTACCCGAATTCGTGCTCATAACGTGGTCGATTATATAAGAAAGACACATATGATCCCTACACCATATACCGCACGCTCACCATTGAATATATGGCTTATATTATCACACGAGAAGCCAATCGAAAACAATGGAAGTAACAACTGTAAGGAATTCGGCAACCTACGAAGAAAAAGGTATGGAAAACAATCACTCTAAAAGAGTTCGATGCAGGTTTGGCTATCTTTTTCTATGCTGGGCTATCTAGATCCAATAATGAGCCTGATAAGGAGCTGTGGGGCCCAATGTCATACGATCGATTAATGCTCACCAACAAATTCATTCGTTTGAATGGAGCAAATATGCAATTAATCAACAGTAATCAATAGTAAGACCGCTGCTATTGACGAATTTGACAAAGTTTGATTCGTTGACCATGGATGACCAATAATTCACATAAAGAGGCAGCACATGGTTTACACAATACATTCCGTCTAAGCCAGCCAAGTGCGGAGTAAAGGTATGGTGGATGTGGGATTCGGAATTATTTTATCCCCCTCAAAGAGAGGATTTACTGTGCGAAATTGCCTGAACGAGCGCGTGAGGGATTCAAGAATACAGGTTTCAGAATTTATGCTAACAATTTTTTCTCCACGTTGGATTTGGCTCGTACATTGATCAGGCAGAAAACTGTTGGAACGGTACGCTCAAGTAAGACATTTGTACCACGTGAGTTCATAAAAAGTCCGGCGCGTCCAGTTTGAAACTCATGGTTTGGCTTCTACGAAGGCTATGTATCACTGTACCCATTTGTTCCGAAGAAAATTAAAGCGCTAATTTTGGTGTCTACAATCCACAATACTTCCGATGTAGACACAAGTGGAAAAAGGAAGCCCATGGTTATTCTGGAATATAATGTTAATAAATCCGGCATGTCAGATGCTTGGCACACATTCCTGCAAACGATCAACAAACCGCTGGTCAATTGCAATGTTCTACAATAAAGTAAATATTGCTGTATTGGCTACATTTATCATATCTACTTATATCATATCTACTTTTTAGCAATATGCGGACACGAAGGAGTGTGAAATTTGGCAGAGTTATAGTCCATATGGAGGAAAATGATAAAATTTATGTATAATATGTTTTAAAAATATATAAAATAAAATAAAATAAAATATTTGTAATATTTCGTTACATCCTGTTAATGCGAATGATTTAAATTGTATATCACACGCCCTGTGTGGAATTGTGAATTGCTTAAATTGAGTAGCATACCTTTAGGGTAATTCAAATATTCATAAATTTTTTTTTATATATACTTAGATTAAAAAACAATGAAAGACAAAAATTGAATGAAAAAATATTTCCTAGAATTTGCACTCGAATTTCGCGTACTGGGCTATACTAGTATAATGAAATTGTGCCAGTAAAAAATGGATAATTGACGTTCAATTTTGCAACTACGAGTCACCAATGTACGTATGTAAAGGTAAATTAAAATAATTTTGAAACCTAGCTGTTAAGTAATGATTAGTAAATGTAACAATTACTAATTAGATTATTTTTTTTTTTAAAGGTAAAGTAACGATTACTTTAATTCAAAAAGAAAACCTACTGGTTATCCATCTGTAATGAAACTTAACGATATCGAATCTAGTGATGATACTATAATAAGTAACATGTTTGCAGACTTTTTTTTTAGTAATATTCTGTTGCTCAATATTGTTCCAACAGATATTCATATCAAATAAACACAAATCAAGCTATATCTTTTCCCCTAATTGATAAGGCAGAACTTGTTAATAGCCTGAAGAAACTTAAATTTCATTTACTCATGGACCTGATGGAGTGCCTAGTTCTATACTCAGTTATTGTTCTACTTCCTTGGCAACACCACTGACTCTGTTGTTTAATACGTCAATAAAAAACGGTTATTTTCCAAAATTTTGGAGAGCTTCTTACATCATTCCATTATTTAAATCTGGAAATAGATCGGATGTTTCTAATTACCGTGGTATTGTTAAACTTAGTGCAATCCCTAAGCTTTTCGAGAAACTTATTACAGATTTTTTGTACTACCACTCATCGTCAATTTTGTCACCATTTCAACACGGATTTCGGATTTCGTTACAAATGTGCTTCATTTTACGACAATAATTAACGATGGTTTTTTGTCAAGAAAAAGCAAACAGATGCAGTATACACCGATTTTAGTAAGGCTTTCGATAAAGTAAACCATAACCTTCTACTGATCAGATTGGATTTATTAGGTTTAACACCATTAAGCCTTAAATGGATAAAATCATATCTTTCTGAGAGAACACAACGTGTAATGTATAATAATATGTCATATAAAGATCTTACTGTGACTTTTGGTGTTCCTCAAGGCAGCCATCTTGGACCAATTCTTTTCTCCCTTTTCATCTATGATCTTCCAAAAGTGATAAATTTTTGCAATGTTTTAATGTACGCTGATGATGTTAAAATTTTTTTAAGTTACTGTCAACGTAATGATCATATTCATCTTCAATCAGATCTCAACAATTTCTTTTCGTGGTGTAACCGTAACCTAATGGAACTAAATTTGAAAAAATGTAAATGTATGCGTTTTTCTAGAAATAATGTTTTTCCTGCTAACTACTTTTTGGGCGGATATCAGCTTGAACTTGTCGATACTTTTCTGGATTTAGGGATTCTACTGGATCCTACATTAAACTTTGTATCTCACGTCACGATGACAGTTAATAAAGCTAGAGGTACACTCGCCTTTATTAAAAGATGGGCAAAAGAATTTATTGATCCTTATATAACCAAACACCTTTTTACATCTCTTGTAAGACTTATTTTAGGAAATGGGTCAATAATATGGGATCCCTTCTATAACATTCATATTCAACGAATCGAGTCTGTACAGAAACAATTTCTACTCTTTTGTTTACGTGGCTTGCCTTGGAATTCTTCAATTAATCTACCTTCATACGTTGATCGACTTAATTTAATTAAATTACCTATTTTGGAAAGCCGTAGGACTATGCTAAAAGTAACATTTATGATCAACCTAATTAATGGTGAAATCTGTTCTGACTTTCTTGTCAACAATATAACTTTTAATGTTCCTCAACGAGTATCACGCCAATTCTAACCACTCTTTGTTAAATCTTTTCAAACCAACTATGCTCTAGCTGATCCTTTTAGAAGAATTTGTTGTGGTTATAATAATCTTTATCAATTAATTGATTTTTCGTTGAACACTGATATAATAAAGCATAATATCATTATTTTCTTAACTTCCTAACAATTTGTTTTTATTTTTAAATCATTTAGACCCAGTTTTTAAGATATCAGTTAAACCTAGTTTTGTTAAACCCGGAATTTATTCATCAATTCCTTTATGAATTTGGACATGTCTGAAAAAATGAATTCTCAGTTTAACTAAACTAAGTTTAACTGACATCTCAAAAACTGGGCCTTAATTGTTTCAATTATGTACATATGTAATTATATCATTTATACAGTTCTGTAAGGATTTATTCCATTGACCTAAAAAATAAATAAATAAAATTACGATTATATTGATTTGAGTAATCGTATTTATGATTACGATTACAAATAATCTAAAAGTTATAAGAATTACTTGTAATTATTAAAAAATAGTCAAAAAGAACCATCATAGACATAAAAAAACTACTAGTTAATTACTGTAGAGACTAGTTGTATTAGGCATTACCTATAATTATAAAATGCTTAAATAAAAAAAAAGGTGGAAAATCCATGCTTTTTTCACGGGCAGCTATATGTACCTTGCTCCAGAGTAGGTACGCTAAAAAATTTTATAATCTTAGCGCCGAATGAAAAATCAAAAATGTTGAAATAAAGAAAATAAAATAAAATATTTTAATTGTACAATATAAACTTCGAGGGAGCAATTGATTATGAAAACATATGTACATATCACGGTAAGTAGTAGCGTAGCATGGTAGGGCATACTAGTGAGTTATAAAATTACATTAAATAATACAATATAATTGTACATACCAAAATTGGCCGAATTACTATAACTTTCATTGTTATCCACACAGGGTAATATTCCAACTTACATGTTAGTTGATACATCAGGCGGCATTAAATTAAATGGAGAAATATCATCCAGCGCATCTTCTTTCTACATTATCATCGCAGTGCGAAGGGTATATATAGGTTTGTCATTCCATTTAGAACGCATTGAAAAATGAATTAGCGACCCCACAAAGATTATATATTCTTTATCATTTTAACAGCGATGTCCGTCTGTCCGTCTCTCCGTCTGTCCATCTATGTGATGAAATCACGTTTATTCACAAAATAAACCTAAATGGTTTAGTTAGGTTATAGTAATATTATATGTCAATATTTCGAGCATGGTAGTATTCAAAATGGCGTAAATTAAGCATCCTTGTGCCGTGATATGTCCAAAAAGATGACAACACCTGTAAAAAAATTTAAAAATTTCTCGTTTTGTCTTAATATCTTTGAGTATTAAGTTCATCAAATTATCGAATTGTTGCTTTTTAAACTCTTTCTTTTAACTCAATCTCTCTGTCTGTCGTGGGGCAACCCCATTTCCCTTTATCCAATTGATCTGAAACTTGGCCCATAGTCTTGTTGTGACTACAGGTAGTCACGCGCAATGATCTAAATGTCATTTTTCCTCATCCAGACAATCTGAGACTTGGCCGATATAAGTACTTGCTGCAAAGAAAGATTAACATCGACATAGTCACGCACAGGCACGCATAGTCACGCAAGTCACGGAGTGATTTGCCCTCATCCGATAGATCTGAAGCATGAGGAAAGTCACATGTACATTTTTGAATTATAAAAGGTTCTATTTTGGCATGACAAACATATGAAAGTACAACACTGCTTGTGGCGAAAGAAAAACAGAGTAAATTATAAGATTAATATTGACGCAAAAATAAATTGCTTGATACTAATTAACAAATAAAAATGATATCAAATATATAACTTTTTTTTTAGCAATACATTTTTGTAAATTCACAAATTAAATCAGCTGTGGATGATACAGGTCAGTTTTGGAAAAGACTACCATCTAGAGCATTCACTTCCAAACAAGAGAAGTCTGCGTCAGGATTTAAGGCAGCTAAAGGGGGAATGCTGAGGGTGACAATTCTTACTTATCATTTTGAAAATCTTCGACCCTTCAAAGGTTGCAACAAGTCAAAAGTTGGCGTTATCTGGCGCTCCAATAAAAAAGGGTGAATGACAGCACGTCTTTTTTAAGACTGATTGAATAATTTTTTTTCAAATTCTGTGAAAATTCTTGAATTTTGACAAACAAAAATTGGCAAAAGCGTTTTCTCTTATCCAGGAAGGTATGGATATATTTTCGGAAAACGATCCTTCTCCAAAAATAAGTGTTAAGGTTTCTGACGAAATCTGCAAGGCAAACTTCATTCATTTCTAATTTTTCTAAAAAATAAAATGTGCTGCAGCTCCTAATATTAAAAATCCTGTAGAATCTATCTAAGGTGCCAGTTCAGATGAACGAGAGCTCATTTGACATATCAGAATAAATATAAAATTTTTAATTAATATTTTGGTTTTTGAATTTTTGAAAATTAATTTTTATTTGTTAATTTTTTTCTTTGCTATTGAATGTAATTTGTGTTTTACTTTTAAAAGGAATAAATTATTTTTCTTTTATTTTCTAATCCCATTTTTTAAATGTTTCTAAAAATGGGGTTTCCTATATCGAATATTTGGGGTATGGATCTATGTATTTTTAATACAAACTTATACTAGTATGGATTTCGTTTCACGAATATTTTCAATCTCTGGAACGTATCTATTTATTTTCAATAGAATGACATATTAATATTGGGCTCGCTGTACGAATATTCGATATACATTAGTGTGGCCCTTGATATATGTTCAAACTCTCGGTCTCACCCCCTAGAAGTATGCGAATAGCAAAAAAACTGAGAAATAACAAGTTTTGGGCCAATCAAAAACCACTTAGTCGTGCCCAAACGCGATTGAATATTTCAAGTCTGTTTATATGGGGAAAATATGATTTTTTTCAGGTTTTATGAAAATTTCGTTCTATGGTTAAATTTTTCCGGAAAGTTGTTATATAATTCAGGATCAGTATTAAATACGCCTTTCAAAAAGCTATAAAACTTCAAAATCGAACAAAACCTCGCCAAGAAATAACAAATGCCCCAGACCACTTTTGTGCTAAAAAAACTAGCTCTAGAAATTTGATGGCATTTTTTTCAACATTGAGAAATTAATTAAAGCCATTATTTCGTTTTAGTCTCTATACCTACACGTACTCAGATATAAAGTATTGTTTTATTACCACGTTGCTAACCTGTTGCGCATTGAGACCGAAAATGGGAAATTTTTTTTTAATAAAATTTTGAAAACTCCTTTTTCAAGTTTCAAAAAATTTTCTTTAACAAAGTCTAAAAAAGTGTATCTAAAACATTAAGGTTTTGTTAAATACACATCAGAGATTAAGTGTGTGAATTTTGAAGTAAATCCCTATCCCAGAATTTTTTTGACGAGGATTTAATTTTTGCGAATTTCGAGAAAAATGGAATTTTAGTAAAATATTCTGTAAATGTACTCTTTCTAAATACTTTGTAACAAAAATTCATCTTTTTTCACCTTTAAACGTCATATTTTATCTTAATAGCCTAGGGTTTCGGAAAAATATAATATGACCCCATTAACCCTTTAATTGGGGTCACATATGACCCCAAGCCAAATTAAAAAGAATTAATTTTATATTCTTTTGAATAAATTGTCTTTTATTAGCTTTGACGTATATTATATATGCTGCTAGGCCCGAGATATCCAACATGTTGTAAAACATCGCTAGTGGCCAACGAGTTGTTGCCCTTTTTGTGGTATATTGGGACACCATTTTGTCCATTGCGTCCACACCGCCCTTGATTTTATTATAAAACAAAATCATTTCTGACTTTTGTTTTATATCGGACACAGCTGAATTTCGATACATGAACGATAGCACTACTGCTCTTCCCTATGCTGGGACGTTGGAGCACATCATTGCATTCGGACCAAATCCAAATTCACTTGAATATACCGCACGCCTCTTTGTTGCTTTGAATTCTTTGGGCATATATCGCTTATTTTTTTCAAAGTGCCGGCGATGGTTATTTTTCAAGTTAGTCGCTCCTGGAGCAATAGTGAAAAAATTGTTCATCGTTACATATCGCCTTGTATTTTTGTAGGAAGCAATTAGGTCTTTCACTGTCTGCTCGCTTGGTTAACGTCTCTGGTAAAGCCTACTTTTCCAGTATAAATTTGGCCATTAAGCGGTAGGCATCGCAAGCCTACCAAATCTTTATTCCATATTTTGTAGATTTTGATAGAATATATTGAGTGAATTTAGTGCGGCCTCGATATCCGAAATTGGCTCTCATATTGGAGTTAATCATCTCGAAAATATCCCTTATCGGTTCTGCCTTATCGTTAGACTTTCGAGTGGCTCAGTAACATGGTTGTCAAAACGAATAAAGCGTAAAATGCTTTGGAATCGGTTAACAGACATGGTTGCAAGTTAAGAGAAAAATCATGTTGCTTCCCAAGCTCGCTTAATTTATCTTGGTTCGATATCTGGGAGCCTATCATAAGCGAAATTCCAATAAAAGCTTTCACGTCTTCATCAGTAATTGAAATCCATGTATCAGCCTTTTAGAAGGATTTTCTGCGTTCCATTTACGATAAAAATCTTCGGCTTTTTTGTTAGAAAACCTTCAAATTTGGTCTCTAATGGGCACACTTATAATACAAAAAATGTATGCACTGCCGATAAATTTTTGGTAATTGGGTTAGGTACCATAAACAATGATTCACGAATGTCATTGTGGGCCCTTTGATTAGCGAAATCAGTATTTTGCTTAACCACTTTATACCATCTTTGCTGTTGAAAAAGGTTTCATCTTAGGTGGAAGCTTGTTCATGTGACTTTCCCCTTACTCGATCAATCTGAGACTTGCTGTGAAAAAAGATCAACTTTGACATAGTCACGCACAGTCATGCATTTCACGCACAGTCACGGAGAGATTAAAACCTCACTTCCCCTCATCCTATCCATCTGAAACTTTGTTCGTAGACTTGTTGTGGCGAAAGATTAATTTTAAGGTGGTCAGGCAGAGTCATGCACAGTCATGAAGAGATTCAAAACTAATATGCATAAGGCTAGGAAGAGTTGTACTAAAAACTTTGTTTTTATGGGTTAGATTATATAATATATTGTTTACTTTTGTTACAAATAGTGCAATAAGTCGAGATATTAATGTAAACATAGAATCGATTTAGAGAGTACCAAAGATTGGGCACTGCGAATTTAGCACTCTTACTAGTATTTCTTAATTTTGGGGTACAATGGCCTTGACTTTCGTATTTCATCTCTTAATCTTCATTTACTTAAATAGAAAAGAATGAATTTTGCATTATTTATTAAATAGAGGAAAGAAAAACTTTTTGCTTGATCTTGTACTAAACCCGACATTTATCATGAATGAGGACGCATTTTCTTTACCAAAATGTCGTTTTTTGTTGACAGCTTTTTAGAGTAGTAGTCACATTTGGATTTTAAAGCATTTTTAAACAACCATATCGAGCATAGAAAAATATGTAATATGTTTTTTATGTATCCAAATATTTTTGGTAGTTAAAATTTTTAAATTTTATCATCACATAAAGGTAAAATTTAATAAAACTTAATTGTTTATCATTTAACAACGGGCGCCTAAGGCATGTTTCAACTAACTACACCTTTTCTAAGTGTAAATATACAAAAAAATTTAGATACACAAATAGTAAGGTAACATGTTTATTTCTAGTTTATGCACATTACAATTTAGACATATCGACTTAGAATCACTTCCTGATTGTAGCACTTTGTTTTTTGTTGAATTACTAATTCATATTTCAGACAATTTTAGATACATCAAATTTGCTTTGCTTTTGTAATATTTCTTCTTGTTTTTTTTGTTTGTGTGAAAAATATACCGGCTGAACAACTTTATTTATCTTGCGGTAAATGCAGTTACTGCATCTTAATACTTTAATAGTTGCCAAGCAAAAAGAAAAATATAAAACTTTTCACTACTTTTCTCTGTTCGTATTTTAAGTAGCTTCGCTATTAATACATAATACAACGAAAAGTTGTTTAAGTATCCTGTTATTTCTTTATATTTCTAACTGTAAAAGTGGTAACATTACTTTTATGTTTTTATTTTGTTTTTGTTTTTGTACTATATACTGGCTTGGTCATAATGTTTATTTTAACTGCTGTTAGTTGATTATAAGTAAGTTTAAACAAACTTAAGATGTATATATAAATAAATAATTTGCTTTTTATTGTTAGTAGAAAAGATTCAGAGAAGCATTTTAAACACTTAATCTCAAAGAAACTTTTTAAATATAGATGTTTTGTTAAGATTTATATAGACTAACTTGCGGTAAACTTTTCGCAAAGGCTGGGCGTATATGTTATATCTATTTCATAATAAGTTTTCGAAAAATATATCTTAAATATTTATTAATTTAATTGAAAATATTTAACAACAAAAAAGTATATGATCAGAATTTTAAAGATGTTAAGTGGATCTATTCATCGTTAATTCTTCCCTATCGCACATGCTTTCCTCATTTATAAAAAATATGTTAGTTTAATACATTTTCCAGTAAGTCACCGTAATTGTTACAGAATAATGTTAATAAGTACTTCTTAAGAAAAGTGATATTTCTTGTTTAGTACATGATTTCATTTACACTTTTTAAACGTCCACCTCCTGGGACGTGAAAAGATTTACATTACTGAAAGCTAAAAAAAAATTATCTGAGTACTTCTGTCATCACTGTTTAAAATGATTATAAACATTGACAATGAGATAATTTTAAATATTTATTTTTATATTAAATTCACCTCAAAAGGAAGTCTATCAATGTGACAGTTTTTGAGACTTCCGTTTTTTGTTCTTATGTTGAAAGTTTGCAGTTGACTTGAAGCTTCTATATTTTCCTTAATAGGATTTAGGGCATGCAAACAAATATATACCTTAGGGCGGCACTTATCTATGAACACTTGTATATTTTGATTTTGATGTGTCCCAATATTATTGGCAGTTAAAATTTTTTAATTTTATCATTACATAATATTCACAAGGATAAAATTAAATTAAATTTCATTGTTTATCATTTACCAACGGGTGCCTAAGGTATGTTTCAAATAACTACACCTTTTCCAATTGTGTTTTAGAAAATATCAATTGATTTTCAGGAAGTTTAAATATATGGGGGGTTTCATGTCAAGTGCACCAACTTTTGAAACCGATGTCTTCCGATCGGGATGAAATTTGTACCAAGGTTAGTCCTATTGGATAGTAGTTTGGACACAATTTTTCAATAAGATCGGTCCAGATCTCTCTGAGTTAGAGGGGATCAAAATTTGACATTTTGGCCAAACAGGTTATTTTTCTCATCCATGTAACTTATTACCTATTGTTCTTAGAAAATTTTCTCCCGAATAGTTTAGATAGCTATTTCTTCAATATTTCAGAAAAAAATACTTAAAAAAAAAAAAATTTAGACTTTTTTTGCTAAATTAAAGCATTTTTTGAATTTTTTTTTAAAAAGGGCATTTTTTTTTTTTTTTTCATAAGAAAGCTTAGCATTTTTCCTTTAAGAGCTTTTTGGCCACTTAGTGGGATGGGAGTGGTAATGCACTATTTTGAATTTTTCCTATTTGTGTGTAAAACCTTACAAATAAAACTTATACTGAGAAACAAGATAAATTAACCTTTCCGAAGGTATGTAACATACCTTCATAATATAACAGAAGAGAATGGTTATCTGTAACCTGAAAGAGTTATTTGCAACGTTTCAATCTGAACACGAGGATGCTAGAATTGGCTTCACGAAATTAACCCAAACGAGGCCAAAACATTGCGTTTTGGCAGAAAGCAGCGGAACTCACACAGTATGCGTTTGCATTTACCATGAAAATGTTAAACTGATGTTGAAGGAAATCAACTTAAAGTATTTAACAGATGATTCGGCAGAAGATTTACACGATTAACGCGATTGCCTTAAATTGACTGTGTCCTAATGCAACAACTTCTTGCCACTTAGGTGAAAACCACATTCATCAAAGAAAATTTAATCAACTCTGTAGATCGAGAATATATAGAGGAAGTCAAATTTGATTCTTGGATTCAGACTGACATATGCACATGGAAAACAATCATTTTAAATGTGGATGATTTTGTGGAACAAATGTGTACAGGATTGCTAAACTTGAGAAACCATGACTTTTTAATCAAAGAGCAATGGTCATTCTTCAAGGATTTGAAAATACATTTGATTTCGCAGAAAACTATAAATATGTTCTTCAGGATGCCATACAAGCATTCCACTTCAATAGCGACCAAGCAACTATATTCACAGTAGTTATTTCTTACATGAAATATGAAAAACTGGAACACAAAAGTATGGCAATCATATCGGACGATTTAAAACATGATACCGTTGCAGTTTATGAGTACCAGAAGAGAATACTAAAATTTCTAAAATCTAAATTTACAGTAAAGGAGGTATACTACGTTTCGGACGGAGCTCGTCAACATTTTAAAAACAAAAGTAGCTTGGCAAATCTTATGGCCCATGAAGAAGATTTTGGAATGCCAGTTGAGTGGCATTTTCATCCTACTGCTTATGGTAAAGGAGCATGTGATGGTATTGGAGCAAACCTTAAAAGAATTGCAGCGAAGTATAGCCTCCAGTGCTCTCATCAAGATCGCATTTTAGATGCGACTGCTTTATTCCATTGGACAATGAGTTATTGTAAAGAAACTAAAATAGTTTTTAGTAGCAAAGAGGATCATCAGGAAACATTGAAAACACTGAAGAGCAGAATCGATGCTGCGGTAACAATCGATGGCACCGCTCAATACCATGCTTTTATACCGCTTGTCGATGGAAGACTGAAGTTGAAAAAGTTTTCTGCCTCTATTCAATGCGATTTCTTTCCAAAGACAACAAATAAACCAGCAGCAAAATCAACAGCTGAACCTAGTAACGCCAAGAAAGGATTGACAAAAAAACGCAGTAAATAAAGGCGGCAAAAAAGCTGGATGAAAGACTGGGTATTTAAAAATTTACAAGACTTAAATACTTCATCAGCTACAATAAATTAAGTATAAAAATAGTTATGATATAAATGGATCTAGTGCAATTAAGATTAAATTTTAATAAATTATTTATCATTTTATTTTTAATATTATTATTATTATACATTAATTTAATTATTATTAAAAATAAATAAAAAATAATAATTTTTCAACATTTCTATAGAAAAAAAGCGATTTTTTTCCTGAGGTTAACATATTCTGGGTATTACAGTATCGAGGGTATAAAATGTTAGTTAGGTATGTTATATACCTTCGGAAAGGTTAATTTATCTAGTATAATCAGTATAAGTTTTATTTGTAAGGTTTTAGACACAAATAGGAAAAAATTCAAAATAATGCATTTGTGAAAAATTGAAAAACCTCTGTCTTGAGTTACAAAACATTTATTTTGATAGATATCCCACTCCCATCCCACTAAGCGACCAACAAGCTCTTAAAGGAAAAATCCTAAGCTTTCTTGTGAAAAAAAAAATAAAAAAATGCCCTTTTTGAAAAAAAAAGCAAAAAATGCTTTAATTTAGCAAAAAAAAGTCTACAATTTTTTTTTTTTTTAGTATTTTTTTCCGAAATAATGAAGAAATAACTACCTAAACTCTCTGGGTGAAAATTTTCTAAGAACAATGGGTAATAAGTTGGATGAGAAAAAACACCTGTTTTGCCAAAATGTCAAATTTTGATCCCCTATACCTCAGAGAGATCTGGACCGATCTTGTTGAAAAATTGTGTCTAAACTACTTTTCAATAGAACTAACCTTGGTGCAAATTTCATCGCGATCGGAAGATCATGACATGAAATCCCCCATATATAAAAAACCATCAATTGATTTTCGGAAATAATCACTTGTATTTCAGAAAAATTCAAATTGATTTCAGATAATATCAATTGTATATCCGAAAAATTCAATTGAGTTTCAGAAAGTAACAATAATTTTTAGAAAACATCAATTGAGTTTCAGAATGTATCAATTGTATATCACAGATAATCTGTGACACAGAACATCAAATATATTTCAGAAATTATCAAATATATTTCAGAAAGTATCAAATGTATTTCCGAAATTACATTTGATGCTTTTTGAAATACAGTTGATACTTTCTGAGATTCAATTGAAATGTTCTGAAATACAATTAATTTTTTTTGAAATTTACTTAATATTTTCTGAAACACAATTGGAAAGGCTGTAGTATTACAGAGTACAACACATGATTTTGGGACTCACTTCTGACAATTACACCTGAAAGTAGCCACAAAAATAACAACTCCTGCATCATTCGTTTTGCCAAGTTGGCTGCCATTATATTTTAATGGCCATATGAATTTTTTTGCTCCAGGTGGGTTTTTATCACTTTTTGTATATTTTAACACGGTTATAACTCGGTAACCGTATGGAATATCTCTTTTGTGTCTGAAACAAAATTGTAGATACTGAATAGGAGAAAACAAAATCGGAACAAACCTACCCGAAAAAGTGCATCCAGTGCCTTAAAAATGCCCATTTTCCCCCAATTTTCTTCCCCCATTTTCACCATATTTGCTAAATAAGAGGATTATAAATACATAAATATGCTGTTTTTTATACCCTCCACCCCAGTGTGCAGAGGGTATATATAAGTTTTTTCATTACGTTTGTAATAATAAGAAAAAGAAATTCTTGACCATATAATATATATATATATTTGTAATCCTTATAATCAGCGGAGTTGATATAGCGATGTCCGTCTGTCCGTCTGTTGAAATCACAATGGCGACTTTAATCGGGCAGGTAGGGTGCTCGTTTGCATAATATATGATTCGCTGACTTTCTGGGAAGTTTGGTGTCTAAAATTTAAAATCGTTCAAATCGGTTTAATGGGGCCCGAGATCTGAATGAAGAACTAAAAAAAGTCTTGACAAAATATGATTTTCTATGTTGTTCTTGTCACGATCACGGCCTCAGTAGGACAGCTAGGGTGATCATTTTTAGTGAGAATGATTCATCAAGATCATGGGAAGTTTTGTGTTTTAAAAATCATTAAAATCGTTGGAACAGGTCCAGGGAAATCTGTGAAAATTAAAAAAATTAAAAATATCATGTTTCTATATTGTTCTTGTTGTTATTCTAAATGTTGTATTGTTGTCATAGCTGGGTTTGTTGTTTTACGGTCGTTGTGGCAATAATATTATAAAAACTAACCCTTTGTACTTTTTTTTATCAACTCTGGTAGAAAAATTTTAAAGTTTCCATTGCTTTGGCATTGGTAAAAAAATTGGTTAGATCATTTTTGTCATCGCCAGCCTGCAAAGTTTCAGATCGATTGGGTTATGGGAAAGGGGTAAAAAATCAATCCAAAATTTTTTCGACAAGCAAATGCTACGAGTTAATATAAAGGGAGTAAAACTGCACCAGCATCTAAAATAAATAATGTATAATAAACAAAAACAATGTAAATTTACCAAACAAAATTTTATGTATTAATTTATTTAAAGAAAAAACACGAAAATGACTTTTGATGTTTTATTTTTTGTGTGTAATATTTACATATATGTACATACATACATATCGTACCTGTACCTCTAAAGTGAGTCAACTCAAAATTTACAAATTTTCAGTAGAGGCAAAAATCGGTTTTTTTAATATTTACTATAAAATTTAAAAACAGTTGTTTCATTGTAAAGAATTGCGAATAATAGGTATACAACAATACTTGTTTTTGCGATTTTTTCAGTGATCATCAAAAATAACAATTCTTTTGGGTGGAACTCAGAATAGGTCTTTTTAGTTGATTCTAAAGAACCTACTCTTGTAACACAAAGAGGTTTAAAACTGTATTTTTTTGCGAAAGACTAGAAAAATTGATGAAAGATTATTACAGTGAATAGATATGACCACTGTGTATCGTTTTCTTGCAAAAAGTGAAAATTGAAAAATTTTGTGTTGACTCACTTTAGAGGTACAGGTGCGATATACTAAATAACAAAATAGTGTGCATATATTCTATACATGTATATTCATAATAACCGCATGTTAGAAATAAATCGGTATATTATTTTATTTATATAAAATTCTCCAATATGTATTTTGTTTTAGGGAAAATACATTTCTTTTGTATTAACAAAGAGGGTGTCACTTCCTTTTGCTCAGTGTTGCTATGCCATAGTAGATGGCGCTGCAATTTTTGTTCTAATAAGCTTTGCAGACGTTATTTCTATTTTAACATCAATGTCAACATTTTCAATTAGATATCAAACACAACAATGTTAAGAGTATACGCAGGGCTGGTCTTTTATTTCATATGTTTTTCCATTATTCTTTTACAAATATGACCATAAGTTCGGCATATTAAATTTTTGTTGTGTTCACAAAATAGAGTTACAGAGTTCATCAATGAGTTTTTTGCTTTCAAAACAGTTCTACATACTTATATAAAACTATTGTTCTGCTTTACCTACGAGATATCTGATTGCGGTTACATATAATTTCTAAAAATTTTTTATAAATACTAAAGCATTACTTTTGACATAAATTCAAAATCGCACCTTTAAAATTTTACATTCAAAAATAAGAAAATATCAATTCTAAAAATTGGAATTCAGATTTACAATTATAATTTAGAAAATATTAATTGAATTTCAGAAAATCATATTTAAACGTCGAAAATAATAACTTGAAATTTAGAAGACATCAATTGAATTTTTAAAATATAAATTTTATTCTTTAACACAAATTGAAATTCAGAAAACACCACATATGTTTACATTTAAAAAAGCAGCTGAAATTTAAAAAAATATTGCGATTGAGGAGACATTAATAGCATTTCAGGATAACACAATATTAATTTAAATTCAATGAAGTTTAGAAAACCTCAAATGTTAATAAAGCGCAATGTGATGAGTACGTTATTTATATATTGTTTTTCACAATTTTTTTGGATGAAAAGTTAAAGTTTTTCAGAAAATAAAGATAACAAATTATTTTATTTAAAATTTTTGGGACATTTGGTTTTTTGCATTCGGCATTCCTAACTTGAACCACTGTTCATGATGACTTCAAAATTTGACTTCATGGTAGGCAAGGTAAAACCCTAAACTTTGAAGTTAGATAATAAATTCCTGATAGTAGTATTATTTAGAGCAGCCATGGCCAACGTTTTCGACTGACGAGCCAATATCTAATTGGAAAATTACTCGGGGGCCAAAAAAAAATTTTTTTTAAAAGCTGAAATAAAGTTAATTAAAATTTTTAGCAATAATAGTCAAATTTAATTAGAAAGTCTTTATTTAATGCGATAAATGTAGTCATTTACAATTAGTGCTTAAGTTTTCAATATCTGAATCAAAAATACTTGTTTATTGCATACAAAATTTCATCACTTGTCCTAGATCGCGATGGACTTATATTTTAGTTCATTATAACCAACATTTTTTTTATGCCAAATTTCGAATATTTTAGTATTTTTCTTTATTTAGATAGAAGGCGATAAAAATTTGATAAGTTGCCCGTTTGATGATTAAATAAATCTAGCATAGCTGCACCACATTGTGAATCAATTAATTCCAGGTGAATATCACTTGAATCACTAGACATTAGTAGCAATTGGAATACGAATAATTGACAAATCATTTTCAATTATACGAAAACAATTAAATCTTCGATTAATTTTTTTTTAAACGTTTATTTACACAAATTCTTTATTAAATCTTAACTATAATAAACAATAGTGAACAATTATAATATTAATTAGATATATACATAGTCCCTAACCCGAGCTCTCTAGTATTATTAGTAATAATAATATATTTTCTTTTAAAAAATAATTTATGTTTTCCGTACTTAAAATGAGGACTATTTTATATATTTTGTTCGTAATGAAAAATTTTGATAAAAACATTACATAAATAGCAAAAGGGTATAAAAAGTCAAGGGTTAATATAGAAAGATGTAGAAGTTACTAACATAGCCACCAATACTTTTTAGTTTTTGATCTTTGCGAAATGTAAAGATCTTTATTAGATGTACTGGTGCTGTATCTGAAATCAATATTTGCTGTATTATTGCAATTAACTGCTTTGATATTGGCACATCTTCGATAAATTTCATTTGTTAAAGGACGTAAAAAATGTAAGATCGACTGAAAAGCCTAAACTCAGGAAAGTCTTCCTTTTAGGGTAATATAAAAAGGTTATTATTTCTTCTTTAAGATCCCATACCCGTCGCAGAACTTTAATAAAGCCTAACCATCGAACATGGCTGAGAAGTCAGCGTCAAGCTCTTCAAGCAAAGATATAAATTGTCTGTGTCTTATACCTTTTGATCGAAGAAAATTTACCAGTTACATGTTCTATTTTTACACAATGCGTGTTGATATATAATACAGTGAATTATAATAAGCTGTTTATTTGGATCAATCGTGTGAACCTTGTCTTGAATTCTTTTCAGCAGCCCTATATTTGAACCCGTTAAGATTGGAAATCTATCGGTAGTCACATTAACAAGATTTTCCCATTTAATATTACATTTCAAAAGACATTTTTCACCTTTGTTAAAGAGTTCTGCACCGGTAGTTCTATTTTGCACAGCTCCTGTGTAATTTAAAATTCCTCATTAATTGCCCGAACAAAAATCAGTAGTTGTGCAATATCTTTTATATCGCATCTCTCGTCTAAAGCTATAGCGCAGTATGGTTTAGTTGTATTTTATAATTTTTCTGACAGCTGCTCATTAAATTATCACTGATTTGCTCGATTCTGCGCATATCAGTTTTCCTTGACAGGGACATACTTTCAAATTTTGAACCTTGTTGTGGATACAGAAATTTTTAAACACCTACCATACAATTTTTTTTATAAAATTACCATCTGAAAAGGTTTTACCGTGTTTCGTAATATTGCAAAAACAAAGAGGCTAGCTTTTGTAGCTGCTTCTTGCAGTTTATCTTGCCGCGTGAATATATTTTGCTAGCTTGTCAATACATTTTCGAGATTGGCATGGGCTTTATGCCCTTCATCACTCAGCTTTAGTGAAATGTCTTTTAAATTGTACTTTTTTATAACTGCAACCGTTGCTCGACAAACTAGGCATAATGGTTAATTTCTAAACACCGTGAAAAATCTTTTCATTTCCAATATTCATTGAATACACGACACTCACTATCGACTTTTCTTTTTGTTCCCCAAGCTTCAGTTTCAAGTTCAATATTGATGCAATTCATAAAACACGTCTCAATGATACTATTGCTAACATTAGGGAGTTCTAACGTTTTTTCTATAAATTGTACTAGAAGTTTTGGAAAAAAAATTTTTTTTTCTATTTTGTAAAATAAAAAAGAATATCATATTTTGAATTTTTATTAACTAAGCGCCCCATATAAACTGTTTTTTATTATACGCATCGGACCACACAAAATATGTTGCCGGGCCTTATGTGGCCCGCGGGTCATAGTTTGGCCATGGCTGATTTAGAGTCAATAAATGAAAATAAATTTTATTAACATAACTCAAAGTCAAAAGTGGGCATCACTGGTTTATATTTTGTATTGTATTGTGTAAATAGTAAAAACTTCCTTTTAGTCTGTACAAAAATTTTTTTTTGGTTATTATTTTGTTACTCGATCCAGTTAAAAGAAGCTATACAGCCTTCTCCAATTAGCACGATTTAATGCGTATAGCCACCCTGCACATCCACTACCTTCGCAATGGAGGTTAGGGCGAGCTATTTAATTTGCAAAAACTTAAACTAAATTAATTAACTAATTATGTCATATCAGCAACCTCGATGACCAAAAAGCAAACACCGAAACGTGTTTTCTTTTATCCGAAATAATAGAAAAGACGAAAACGATCTTTCCTCGCTGGAGCGCGAATTACTAATGTGAGAGAGCTCTATATACCAACTTTTGGAATAAATATTTGCTGAAATAATTTTTTTGTTATTAAGTTTAACAAATTGTTTACTTTTTCAAATATTTTGTTTACATTTATTATCAATACTCAAACCGATTTGGAGGGTATCAATGATTCGGCACAGCCGAATTTAACACTCTTACTTGAAAATAAAAATTCCGATTCATATTACAGCTATTCTTAGACAGAAAATATGAGATTTTTATTTGTTATCTATGCATGGAAACAAAATTTGGAACATTTTCAGTTATTGTTAATATCCATCTTCGTTGAAGTTGACGCTTGTGGTTCTGATGACTTTGTTTTCTTCGTTGCTTGTTCATATTCATTGTCTGAGTCTGTATCATCATCCGAGTTAGACATAATATTCAGGGGCATGTTTTCTTCAGTATGTCCACATACTTCAGTGTCATCTTCATCTTCGGTGCTTTCATCTTCAAACTGCATAATTTTAGAACTCCACCAACAAACCTCCGCAAGCAATGCAGCTAATTTTTTGCAATTGAATCACTTTTCCATTAGCATAGTCACCCAATGGAACCTCTCTCCCTGTTTGTCCTATTCCTGAGGTAATTGTGCCAAAAAGGTATCAAGGTGGAAATACATGAAATGTAATTTTAACATCATGGATGCACTGATTTTTTCAAAATAATACAACAGCTTGTCCATTCGTGTCTGTATGTCATCTCGCTGTACACGGTTCGGTGACTTTTCCCGAAACAACTGTATAACCTGTCAAGCAGAATATAGATCAATTTTTGAAATAGATATGCCAATGATTTTTGTTTTATTTAAAGTAAAAACATCAGATCTTGAGCCTGAATAACTTCAAACTCAATCATTAAAATGATAAAGATCGAAAATAAGATTTTTTTTTTTTTATAGAAAATGCTTTAATATATAGAACTATGTTAGTAAATGACTTTAATTTTTGAATGTAATTAAAAAAAAATGAAAACATTGTAAATAAAAATTTTTACTCCAATCCCCCAGCGAACGGTATTAAACTATGCTGTACATTCTATATTATATAAATAAATTAAGGAGTTAGGAATTTTTGTAACGATGTTTGAAAAGAAGAAAATAGAGAATCCTATCTACTCCAGATATGCGATATTAAATATTTGCTTTGTATGGGGGTGCTACGCCCATTAATCTTATCCCGCCCATCTTTGTTAGATCATTTTTATCGTCAACTGCTTGCAAAGTTTCAGCTCGATTGGTTTACGGAAAAAGGGTTAAAAATCAATCCAGTTTTTTTCGGCGGAGAAGCCGACAGACATTACGAGTTATAATAAAGGGTGTAAAAACAATAACAAACTATCATTTTACTACTACTATTAATAACATTAACATGCTTACTGCATCAAAAAAAAAAAAAAAAAAATTAATTGCTAGCAAATTTATATTTTTTTAATAAATTAAAAACAAACACCCCTGAGACAGTCAGAACAAGAACGCCACTGATGATGTTTAAATATTTTCAAAAATATGTTTGAGTATCTATATACGATATCTAACCCTAAAGACTAGCACTATCAAGACCCCATAAATACAAATATTCTCCCTAATGTGAATACATCTAATATATACATATTTGTATAACGGTACATACTTAGGACATCGTTAGCCACTTTCTGCTTTTGCTTCGCGTTCGTTTTCTTCATTTCAGTATAAGTAACCTACACTCGTATCTATTTGTTGTTGTTTTAATGTTTCAGTCCTTTTAAAAACACTCACCTTTAAATCAATGTTGACAAAACTTTTATTGGATAAGTTTGTTTGCAAATAAAAAGTGTGTAAGTTATCAAATCCAAAAAAAACTACACCTGACTCTCTTTTAGTGCAGTAACCATTCCTAATTTATTTTTTTATTTTCCCTGCTTAATCTGAGATAAAGTAGACCATTTGGCTAGGGAGCGCTGTATCTTTATTGAAATTAAAAACAAGAAACTTTGAAAATTTGTTGAAAAGTATGTAGTTGCATATAAAAAAATACAAAAAAAGAAGAAGAGAAGTAAAAAGAAAACGATAACTTTTCATTTTATATTCCTTGATTCAGCTGATTTATCTGTATTTGTATTTTGATTCCTTCGAGAAAAGTTTGTATGGCTAATTTGATTTGTGATAAATGCTTTTATATAAAAAATTTTCTTTTCTTTAGAAAAGAAAAAGGATAATTTGTTTAAAAGATTGTGAGGAAAGTATTTAAGTAAAAAAAAAATATCTTTTATATATAAAACTAAGAAATCGTTAAGCCAATTTATAGATTTTTATTTTAGCAACATGGACTCCAAAATTTTGGTTATTACATATTATGCAGTTTATCTTAAATGATTGATTTAAATATACTAAAGTATTAATTTTAATACCTAGCCACATTTTATGCATTCATTTATATATTCAATTCTTCAGACTTAAAGTATTTGTCTGCCAATATATTACAAGCTTGTTGCTTATAAAAATAACAAAATGATTTACATATTTCAATTCGCAAAAAAGATTTCTTTCTGGCATCATCTGCAGATTATGAAAATAAGTCTTAAGGATTTTTTTCCTTTTCGAATGATTGATATTTTTTATAAGTTGTTACAGCATTTTGTATGTTCATCAATTAATCATAAATATTTTCTGTCATGTCTTTTAAATGAAAACAATGCATTTTTTATTATTTTTAGATTTGACTTTTTTACTTTGATTACATGATTGATTCAAATATTTAGAAAAAAAATCGTGTGTTTAACAATAAATAACTAATAAAACGAATATTTAATTTCAATTCAATTTTATTTATTTAAATAACATTTTGATTACAACAAATTAACAATTTTCTTAAAGAGTTTAGGATAGCTTGTTCCTTTTCTACTTAAAAATATAAATAACAATTTCTTTATCATGTACATAGTTTTTAACGAAATAATATTTACAAGTAAGGGGAAAATTTTCAAAAAACCTTGTTACAATTTTTTTTATTTATTTTTATATTTTTTTTTCTTTTTTCTTTTTGATTTTTTTTTTTTTTTTTTTTTTTTTGGGTTTTTGATTTTATATAAAAACGTTCTTACAAATATATTATGATGAGATTATCTCATTGATGTGAGGAATTTCCGAGTTAAGACATCTCGAGTAGAAGTTTAATGTGAGTCTATTTATTTTGTTATTTATGAGTTCAACGTTGGCTAAGGTGTGCAATCGTTGAGTAGAATAATGCCAAGGTAAATTATATATCAATTTAAGTAGTTTGTTTTGGACGATCTGCAATTTTTTGATATGGCACTGTGCAGCAGTAGACCAAACTGGTACAGCATAATACATTATGGCGTGGAATATTGATTTAAATATTAATATTAAATAATAGATATGATCTTTAAATTTAAATTTTGGATCTAATATCACTCCCAGATATTTGACTTTGTCTGTCCAATGGATTTCGTTGTTATTGAAAGTGATGGACTGTTGAGGTTAGAAACAGTTTTTCCTTCTTCTTGAAAAATAAATAGCTTGTGACTTTTGTGTGTTTATTAGTATTTTCCATTTCATAAAATATGAATGAACTACAGTGAGAGCAGTCTGTAAACTGGATAATACATCAATAGCCAATATTTTCGAGCTAAGAATAGCGGTATCATCAGCAAAAATGGAAGTAAAGCAATCATCTAGGGCTGGGAAATCTGCAGTGAAAATATTATATAATATTGGGGAGAGACACGATCCCTGAGGACACCCGGCTGGTACTTCAATCTGAGATGAGTTTTTGGAGCCAATATATACCTTGAAAGAACGTTCTGAAAGGAAACTTTGAATTATTTTGATTAATTCGATTGGAAAATTAAACCTTATCATCTTATAGATCAGGCCATCATGCCAGACCGAATCAAATGCAGATTTGATGTCTAAGAGTATCATACCAGTTGATTTCCCACTGTTAAAATTTGAATTTACTAATTTACGTATTCTAGTAAGTGGCTGAACTGTATTGTGTTCCTTGCGGAAACCAAATTGTTGTGATGGTAAAATGTTTTCTGCATCAATAAACTCAGTAAGCTTTTCCTTAATAACTTTTTCTAGAATCTTGCTTAAGGATGATAGAAGACTTATCGGTCTGTAAGAAAGGGGACAATTATCAGGTTTATTTGGTTTTTTTATTGGTATGATTTTAGAACTTTTCCATATTTTTGGGAAGTAAAGCAACCGCAAGCAACAGTTTATGACTGCAGAGATGTATTTGATTCCATTTTTTGGTAATGCTTTTAAACATTTGTTGTTTATTCCATCAGTACCAGGGGATTTTCTTGGCTTTAACTTTTTAATAATATCGGCTACTTTATCTGTTGAAGTTGACAAGACATTATGGGAGGTAGATATGCTGGTGCTAAGATTCCTAACAGCATTATATACATCTATTTTGGTGGCTGTATCACTAAGGCTAGCTGAAATTGAGTGATTTGATCCAAATACTTGCGCTAGGACTTCGCTTTTTTCTTCTTGGGTGTGGAAGGTGTTGTTGTTGAGTTTAAGTGTTGAAATGTTTGTAGACTTCTTTCTTAAAATTTTTGTGATATTCCAAAAAGGAGAAGAGCCTTTTTCCAAAGTTGAAAGCTTATTGTTCCAGTAGTTATTTTTAAATTTTTTGATTTCGACTGATATGCGGTAATTATATTCTCTAGTTTGAATATGAACCGATACGTCTCGGAATCGTTTCCAGTTTCTTCTGTAAACATTTCTGATTTGAATCAAATGTTTAATGTGCTGCGGTAAGCTTGGGGTTTTGGCTTCATGGATTTTACGAGGGACACTGTGAGTAATTGCAGCAGATATTGTATCATTAAAATATAGGATCATGTTCTCAATTTCTTCGGTGTTATTGACTGTATTTTCCTCTGGCACAATTAAATTTCTTTTAATGTGTGAAGCAAAACGGTGCCAGTTTGCATTTTTAAAATTATAAAACAATTTCTCAGTAGGAATGAACCCATTACTTATGGTTGATTTTACCGGAAGATGGTCTGATCCGAGATTATTAAGCACTCGAGCTGATGAAATACCATGAACCATGTTTGTTAAGAAGAAATCTAGGGAAGATGACTGCCTTCTTGGATCTGAAGAGATATAAGTATGATCACTAGGGTACAGTATTTCAAAATAACCTGAATCTAGACATTCATAAAGAAGGTTTCCCCAACAATTTGACTGCGATATCTGTGACGGCTGTTAAAATCTCCGCCGAGAATAAATTGTTCGTTATTAAAGTAAAATTTGCGCATATTAATTTTAAATTGCATTTTTTTGACGTTATTGCTGCCTGCTGAACCGCCCGTAAAGTAGCATGAGTAGATGTTTAAGAAGTTTCCGTTTGACGTTTTTATTTTGACACCAATGTTTTCGATTAGAAAAGTATTTATAGGTGTTAATAACGTGTGTTCAATATTTTTCTTTAATAAAATTGCTACACCTCCTCCTCTATTGTGTTCCCAATCAATTCTGTAAATATAAAAGCTTGGGTGTTTGATTGAAATTGGGGTTTTTAGCCATGTTTCCGAAATTAGACATATGTGGATATTATTACATAGCAGAAAATTGAAAAGTTCGTCTTTTTTATTACGAAGACCTCTGGCATTCCATGATACTATATTTAGATTACTACTCATACAAAAATTTACAAGCAAGTGTTGTTATGACCTCGAATTGGTCCGCTTTACATTTGCATTCCTTTAGTTTAGTGATTAACTCAAAAGTAAGATTTTTAATTTCCTCATAAGAAAATAGATTGTTGGTATTATTAGGGTTTATGTTATGTTCTTGTCTCCATTCACGATTTGGAGTAGTGGATTCTTGACGAAGATAATTTGGGAATTCTGTGTTATAATTTACATTGCTATTAAAACGATTTATGATCTTTATTACAGTTTGCACATTTAGTAACTTCGGAAGTGCATTCATCGGTTTTGTGGTTGCCTGCACAATTTGCACAGAATGTTTTAACCTTGCATCGGCTCTCACCATGGCCAAACATTTGACAGTTATGGCCCTGAGTGATTTTGGAAGTCCTATTTCTTTGGTATTGACTTTTATATGGTCGATTACTGAGCAGTTTAGTCGTAGCTCTTTGATGGTAATTGACTTTCTTTGGAAGTAGATAATATAAATGGCCTGTTCATTGTGGGGACCATTTGATTTGATTACTAACTTCACACCTAAACATGATAGTTTTAAATCATTCAATTTTTTTTTATTATCAATGGGTCGTGTTTATCAAGCCCGAGTAAAACTGCTTTATATGGCTTTTCGTTTTTAGAGCCATATGTAAAATATTCAAATTGAGAATTTAAATTAAGGCATAATAAGTCAAAGTCTTCTTTAGAATCACGAAATATTTTGAGTCCGATTGAAATTTTTCGAATAGCAAAATTAGTTATTTTTAGTTTGTTACAAAGATCATTTATTTGTATAATTTTACATTTCAATATAGTTATTGGTGGAATGTGTATTTTTTGGGTTTGGTAATAATTATTTCCGAATCATCATTATCATCATCATCAACTGTTTGAAGTGGTTGATAATAATTGCTGCTAGAAGCAGCATTACTTTGTTTTTTATATTTTTTGTTCATTATGTTATGCCTATTATTAGCATTAACATCATCATCGTGGTTACGTTTAATGTTGTTTTTGTTTAGTTGTTATTGGGATTAACTAATCCCTTTATGGATCACTAATCTGTTTGTTTTTAACAAAACAGATTTTTAGTTTTTGTTTTTTTTTTTTTTTTAATTTTATTGGTGTAAGAAGTTTACAGACAAATTTGCACAACACGTCTGTTTCTGATCACGTTAAATCTAAGACTGCGAATATTTATTTACGTACATGGGTAGTCAATTTTGTTTCTGAAATACATTTACTTCAAGCCAATCCGGAAACTATGGTATAATATTTTTTTCCTCTATAGATCTGACCCAGATTTCTCAAAATTCATGAATATTTATTTATTTGTTTAAAGTCTGTGGAATTACAAATATCCTTACAGACTAATATATTTAGTGTATAAAATGCATATAACAAATAAAATAATGACGATTTCAATTTTTTCAATTAAATATTCTTCCTTTATTTTAACAAATTTTGATATTTATATATGAGATCATATATTTAAATATAGAGTATTTTTTAAAATTCGAATTTTTTTTGGAATTACAGAGCTATATATGTATATTAGGGCGGTTCGATTTGTAGGGAGGCACAAAATCGCTCAAGTGAAAAGGAAAATCATATTCTAGGGATCAAAATAAGAAACTTTGCACAAGAAACCATACCTCTAAAACGAATTCTGATGTCCCTACTTTTGACCTGTCTGTCTGTCTGTCTGCCATGGCGCAACCCCATCCCCTCATGCAATTGATCTGAAACTTGGCCCATAGTCTCTTTTGTGACTACAGATTAATTTTGGGGTAGTCACGCAGAGTCACGCATAGTCACGGAGTAATCTAAGAGCTATTTAACCTCATCCGATCGATCTTTTTGAATAACATGACATAGTCAAGGCGTATGATTATTATTTATTAGCAGAGTAGAAGATACGTATACGTAGGAGTGTTAATTTTAATATTAAATCAAACATAGTCAGCCCAATTCTAAACTAAAAAAATGGTGATTTTTTGAAATGTTTGTATGGGAAACCCCCCAGGGGCTCCAGGGGGTGTGCCACTGTCATGGGTGGGTAGGCTTTCCAATGATAGTAGGGGTCGATCATATACTTGGACTCGATTGGGGCACTCTAAATAGGTCAAAGTAAGACAGACAGATAGACAGACAGACAGTTCAAAAGTCGGGACATCAGAATTCGTTTTAGAGGTATGGTTACTCGGACAAAGTTTCTTATTTTGATCCCTAGAATACGATTTTCCTTGTCACTTGGGCGATTTTTAAATCGACCCGCCCTAATGTATATATATACTTGTACGACAGTATGGAAAATTCTTGCAACAAAACTTTAAATGCGTTTTTCTCGAAATCACTTTTTTATTGGGTTGAATCGTACTCAAAGTGCTAAATAGGTATTTTAAAATCAATTTCTTCTAATAAAGTTTGGTATCGGGTAAAATAATATAAAATTGTACGTCACTAATGATCTAAATCATTGTCTATAGTTACTTACTTTTTTCTGCTGTGTTCTCTCAAAGTGCAACAATTTTTCATATTTTTCTGAAAGTGATACAAATCTAAATTCAATAAATTTCAAGTGAATTTTTTTTATATTCAGACTCTTAAAAGTAAAAATTTTATGATGAAACCATCAACCTCAGTTATTTTAATATATATTTAGGTAATTTTTGTTTTGATGTTTTTTTTTGAAATATTTTGGAATTTTTTTTTTAAAACTACAAATTTACAGTGTTTTCAATTTTTGATGGAATGCAACTAAAAATGTTGAAATTTGTTTGTTCTAATATTTTGTGATAAAAAAGTATGCTATTTCACCTATTATATTAAAAAAAAATATATATGGGGGGTTTCATGTCAAGTGCACCAACTTTTGAAACCGATGTCTTGCGATCGTGAAATTTGCACCAAGGTTAGTCCTATTGGATAGTAGTTTGGACACAATTTTTCAATAAGATCGGTCCAGATCTCTCTGAGTTAGAGGGGATCAAAATTTGACATTTTGGCCAAACAGGTGTTTCTTCTCATCCATGTAACTTATTACCTATTGTTCTTAGAAAATTTTCTCCCAAATAGTTTAGATAGCTATTTCTTCAATATTTCGGAAAAAAATACTTAAAAAAAAAAAAAAAAATTTTAGACTTTTTTTTTTGGCTAAATTAAAGCATTTTTTGCCTTTTTTTCAAAAAGTGCATTTTTTTTTTTTTTTTTTTTCATAAGAAAGCTTAGGATTTTTCCTTTAAGAGCTTTTTGGTCGCTTAGTGGGATGGGAGCGGGATATCTATCAAAATAAATGTTTTGTAAGTCAAGACAACGGTTTTTCAATTTTTCACAAATGCACTATTTTGAATTTTTTCCTATTTGTGTGTAAAACCTTACAAATAAGAAACTAGACAAATTAACCTTTCCGAAGGTATGTAACATAACTTCATAACATAACAGAAGAGAATGGTTATCTGTAACCTGAAACAGTTGTTTGCAACATTTCAATCTGGCTTCACGAAATTAACCCAAATTTACCATGAAAATGTTAAACTGATGTTGAGGGAAATCAACTTAAAGTATTAGCAGATGATTCGGCAGAATATTTACACGATTACCGCGATTGCCTTAAATTGACTATGTGTCCTAATGAAACAACTTTTTGCCACTAAGGTGAATGTACCAATTGCCCGAAAGCCACATTCATCAAAGAAAATTTAATCAACTCCTTAGATCGAGAATATATAGAGGAGGTCAAATTTGATTCTTGGATTCAGACTGACAGATGCACATTGAAAACAATCATTGTAAATGTGGATGATTTTGTGGAAGAAATGTGTACAGGATTGCTAAACTTGAGAAACCATGAGTTTTTAGTCAAAGAGCAATGGTCATTCTTCAAGGATTTGAAGATACATTTGAAGTCTGTTGAATTCGTTATTTCATATGATTTCGCAGAAAACTATAAATATGTTCTTCAGGATGCCATACAAGCATTCCACTTCAATAACGACCAAGCAACTATGTTCACAGTAGTTATTTACTACATGAAAGCTGAAAAACTGGAACACAAAAGTATGGCAATCATATCCGACGATTTAAAACATGATAGCGTTGCAGTTTATGAGTACCAGAAGAGAATACTAAAATTTCTAAAATCTAAATTTACAGTAAAGAAGGTATACTACGTTTCGGACGGAGCTGGTCAACATTTTAAAAACAAAAGTAGCTTGGCAAATCTTATGGCCCATGAAAAAGATTTTGGAATGCCAACTGAGTGCATTTTCATCCTACTGCTCATGGTAAAGGAGCATGTGATGGTATTGGAGCAAACCTTAAAAGAAATGCAGCGAAGTATAGCCTCCAGTGCTCTCATCAAGATCGCATCTTAGAAGCGACTGCTTTACTCCATTGGGCAAAGAGTTATTGTAAAGAAACTAAAATAGTTTTTGGTAGCAAAGAGGATCATCAGGAAACATTGAAAACACTGAAGAGCAGATTCGATGCTGCTGTAATAATCGATGGCACCGCTCAATACCATGCTTTTATACCGCTTGTCGATGGAAGACTCAAGTTGAAAAAGTTTTCTGCCTCTATTCAATGCGATTTCTTTCCAAAAACAACAAATAAACCAGCAGCGAAATCAACAGCTGAACCTAGTAACGCCAAGAAAGGATTGACAAAAAACGCAGTAAATAAAGGCGACAAAAAAGTTGGATGAAAGACTGGGTATTTAAAAATTTACAAGACTTAAATACTTGATCAGCTACAATAAATTAAGTATAAAATTAGTTATGATATAAATGGATCTAGTGCAATTAAGATCAAATTTTAATAAATTATTTATCATTTTATTTTTAATATTATTACTATTATACATTAATTTAATTATTATTTAAAATAAATAAAAAATAATAATTTTTCAACATTTCTATAGAAAAAAAGCGATTTTTTTCCTGAGGTTAACATATTCTGGGTATTACAGTATCGAGGGTATAAAATTTTAGTTAGGTATGTTATATACCTTCAGAAAGGTTAATTTGTCTAGTTTCTCAGTATAAGTTTTATTTGTAAGGTTTTAGACACAAATAGGAAAAAATTCAAAAAAGTGCATTTGTGAAAAATTGAAAAACCGTTGTCTTGAGTTACAAAACATTTATTTTGATAGATATCCCACTCCCATCCCACTAAGCGACTAAAAAGGTCTTAAAGGAAAAATCCTAAGCTTTCGTGTGAAAAAAAAAAAAAAATGCACTTTTAGAAAAAAAGGCAAAAAATAGTTTAATTTAGCAAAAAAAAAAGTCTAAAATTTTTTTTTTTTAAGTATTTTTTTCCGAAATATTGAAGAAATAGCTATCTAAACTAAATGGGAGAAAATTTTCTAAGAACAATAGGTAATAAGTTACATGGATGAGAAAAAACACCTGTTTGGCCAAAATGTCAAATTTTGATCCGCTCTAACTCAGAGAGATCTGGACCGATCTTGTTGAAAAATTGTGTCTAAACTACTATCCAATAGGACTAACCTTGGTGCAAATTTCATCCCGATCGGAAGACATCGGTTTCAAAAGTTGGTGCACTTGACATGAAATCCCCCATATATTTAATGTACAATGAAAAACTGGTAATTTTAATATTTATACCCTATACCACTATGTGGGGTTTGGGTATAATGACTTTGTGCTGCTGTTTGTAACAACCAAAAATATTTGACCTAGACCCATCTTTAATTATACCGATCGAATCAGAATCACTTTCTGAGTTGATTTAACAATGTCCGTCCGTCCGTCCGTCCGTCCGTCCGTCTGTGTGTCCATGTAAAGCTTGTAATCAAACTGCAGGTCGCAAATATGAATGTATTTTGATGAAATTTGGTATATAAGCTTTTATCGGCCATGGGATGAACGCTGTTGAAATTGGTGAGAATCGGTCCATGTTCAGACCTAGCCCCCATACAAATTACCCATATGAAATCGACATAAATTGCCATAAGATCCAAATTGTCATATAGATCTTACTCAAATTGGGTTTGTATGCGTTCATTACATCCACTAATGAGGAGTCCAAAAATGATCCCTTTGACCCCATATAGAGCTGCTTCCCGATCTTCAGTTAAATCTATTAAAAAACAAAAATATTGCACTGATTCTCCTCAAATTTTGTTTGTACATATTTTTGCAAAATACAAGAGACTTTACCAAACATGATCAGGATCGGTCCATTTTTGGACCTAGTCCCTTTACATGAATAGCATCCGATATGAACTTTTTCATATCTGCAGCCAAAAAAATTAATAAAAATCGCACTCAAATTTGGTTTATGCTTATTTTCTATATCGAAGTAGTTGGACCGAAAGATAGGGTCTCTAAACCATGGTATATGGTATCATATAATCGGTCTAGACCGACTATAATTTTCTTACTTGTTTTTGTTTGTTTTTATTTTCTCTTTGTTTTCGTTATTACTCGTATAATTATTGTTACTGTCAGCAATGTGTTGCATTTGGTTAGAGATGGGCTCGTGAGTGAGATGACGTCACGTTTATTCACCAACAAATTTTAAAATTTCAGGTTAGTAGCATTTAAAATTGTTTCCAAATATATTGATATTAACACGTACATAACATTGTTTTTATTAACACATAGTACAGTATAACCTAAAAATGTATTCACGTTTAGTTTACGGATCTCGCGTCATAGAGTCGCTTTCAAAGGCAATTTAGAGAGAGAACTGGGTTGACTATTGACCAACCAAAACCAGGCTTTGGAACTCAAACGATGGTAATACTACAAGGCGTTTTTTTAAGAATGCTGAAATATCAGCAAAAATTACAAAAATTGATTTAAAGTTGATTAAAAATATTCAATATTTAATGTTTAATGAAAAAACTGGTGATTTTAATAGATATTTTTTTTGATTTTATATTCTCTTTGTTTTCGTTGTTTCTGGTGGTATTAAGGTCAACATTGAAAAATTTTCAAATCTCGCTAATAATACAGCTAGACTTTTTGTTAAAAATTATCCATGGTATTATATGCCTCCTACTCTACATAAATACTTTATTCGCGGGCTAAAACTTATATTACTTTCAATATTGCCTATTGGTCAACTAACTGAGAAATCTCAGGAAGCTAGAAATAAGGACTTCTAAAGTTATAGGGAGCACTTTTCGCGTAAATGCAGTCGGGAAAAGGCAATAGAAGACGCATTTAATAGATTTCTTTTAAGTTCTGATCCCTTCATTACAAGCATGAGAAATAGTTGCAAAAAAAAAAATTGAGCAAATGCCACAGTCCTCATTGGAATTACCTATTCTTCCCCTCAGTGAAAATGACAATGGCAATGATGATGATGATTAAGATGAAGATTAATACGATTATTTTAATGATGATTATGATGTAAATGATGATTTTGTGTTAAATAATAAATTTGAATTAAATGATGATTAAAACCAGTGATTTTCAAAAACAAAAAATCGCCTATCAATAAATTTTTTTCAATATTTTTTTCTGAAATGGATGTTTTTATGTGTTTATGATTTTTCATCAATAAAAAAAGCAAAAATACTTTTTGAGTTAACGGGTTAAAAATAATTTTTTTTACCGTTTTGTTTTTTAGATAATGGCGATTTATGTATTAAGGAATACCCATTAATAAAAAATAAAAATATTTATAATTACGACTTCCATGAAATAATCGCCATTTTGCATACCGTTCAACCCACTGTATGTCGTATCGAAATTCGGCGGACGGCGTTTTGTGGATAATCACGTTAGGCAGGTCCTGAACCAGGATAATGGGGCTAAACTTACTACCGGAGAAGGGGTGGGACAAAATTTTTGATATTTTGGAAATATCCTAGTTCAGGACTTGCCGGACGCAATTACCAATAAAATGCCATCCACTGAATTTCGATACGACATTTGGTTCTAAGGAAAAATGGCACCCGGTTTGCCTTCTCATCGCTCTGGGAGGGGAGGATAAAAATAATACAAACATAAGCAGATACGGAAAAAGTTAGAAAATTACGTCTACATTTACGTAAAAAAACCCAAAGTTCATAAACTAAAAAACAACTGAGCTGTAGCACTTTTAAAAAAATTGATTTTTGTATGATTGAAAGCTAGGACATACCTTAAAACACAAACATCTCAACGTTAAACCAGAATAAATCCTTGTTCAATCAAAAAGTGTTTTTATATTTATAGGTACAATTTAAAATAAATAAATTCAAATGTATTGAATATGAATTCAAAATATTACACAAAATTATCATTTTCACAAAAAGAGTCGACTGAAACCATTTTCTTATTTTTTTGGTTTTAGAAAGTTTCATAATTTATTTATTTAAAACAACACGTTATTCAATTAATATTAATAAACGATATTCAAAATAAACTCTCCATCTATTCAAAAAGCTTGCAGGTAATATAATTGTTAATTTTTAATAAGTTGCTACACTGGCAAAATAATTCACATATATAAAATATATATTTAATTTATCAAAAACATTCATCACTGTGAAAATACTTACAATTATTTATCGTTTGATAAAGCTTAACTGTCAAACAAGTACAACAATAAGTATTAAACAAAAAAAAAATTATTATGTTCATACATTGGTATACGAGTAGCATTGCGACTAAAACTAGTAAAACGATTGCAAGCAGTTACTGTGAAACTAACTTTATTAAATTGTGTGTAAATACATAAATAAGAGACAGCAAAAGTTCTGAAAGCGTCGAGTCATAAACTGTTCATCAGTCTTGTGTTGTGTTTTGTTGGCGATGAACGATATGATATACGAGTATTATAACAAACGAATGATCAGAGGGACGGCTGGATGGATGGACGGACAGCCGCCAGACTGACAGTGAAAATTGCCTTAGTTTGACAAGTTTCACTTACTCAAAGAAACAAAAGCAACGCTGGTAGATGGTAGAAGACCCCCAGGTTTTTTTTTATAATTTTTTTTTTCTTTCGAGTTAATGTTGTACGATATAGTAAGTGTAATTATATGAATTGCGCTTGGCGTTATAAGTTCAGTATCAACTTTTGCTTGTTGTTGTCTAGTTTACCGGATATGCAGGAATAACAACAACAACAATAAAAACAAAATAGAAGCAACATTTCATGTTTCAACTATGAGTTTTAAAGCGTTTGTTGGTGTTATTTAATTCACCATGCATTCACCCCATCGCGTGTTTAGGTTAAGGAAAAAATAATTTCCTTTTTACTTGTAACAATTAAAAAAGCTTAATTGAACAAATTTGAATAGTCCAGATACTACAGTTTTAAATGTTATTGGAAGAGTTTGTATATATAAAATAAATCGAAACAAATAACTAAAAAAATTGAGTATGTTCGGGTGGAATATGCGAGTAATATGAAAGCAATGACTATTTCATAAATCTTGGTTAATATACGTCTCATGTTAAACAATATTAACATTGGGTAGTTTCGAAAGTAATCGTGACCAGCGGAAGTATTTCTGGGCGCTTTCGGCTTTTATTTAGTTATTTATTTATTAAATTTGGTAATCCACTCAACAAGACGTGTAATCTTCAAGCAGAGCAATATTTAAATTTAATAAAAAAGAAATAAAAAACTGACTTAATTACTTACACGAAGAGTATTGAGTGAGTGTACCGGTGTGTCCGAAGTGCGATTTTGAACATTAATAATATACATATACATGTCTTAATTTTTTTAAAATATATGATCTAGTAAATGTTTGTATTTAAGTAGTACGTTTATGTACTTATTTTTATATTTCTTAAAAATATTTTGTGACTTTTGTGGGTTCGGGTACAGCTGATTTTGCTCTATTAGTTGTTTCTTGTTTATCAACATGGAGAACTGGGTTTTAACTGACAGAAAAATCGTTAGATATTCCCAGAACTACACTTTACAAAATGTTTTTTTGCTGCAAGTGTCGTTTTTGGGCTTTTATTGACGTCCTAGTGGCGCAAGTAAATTTTTAGAATTCCTCAACTAGTGTTTAGGATTTCTTAAATTTGATCTTAAATATAGAGAAGAAATTAATTAAATAATGATAAAAGAAATATATATAATGGAGCACGTGAGCCTTGAATATTGATTTTGCTATAAATGAAAAACTTATAACTGTTTTTAATTCGGATTCATTCACTCAGTTGCTCATATGATGAAACAATTTTCAAATTTATATTTTTTGAATTATTTTGATGTTGTTTAAATGTATATCTGGAGACTAATGTATAGATATAGATATGAATATATAGTATGTATATTAGGGTGACAGCGGTTAGTATGAAAAAAATTTTTGGTCGAATTTTGAGGTGTGCGAGTCGGATTATTGTGACACTGTATTTAAAACTTTAGTGCACAAAATTTGAGCCAAATCGGACAATGCTTTATGGACGCGCATTGGGTTCAAATTTAAAATATGCATTTATATGTAAAAATTATTAAACAAAATAATTTTTCACAAAAATTTTGATATTAATAATTGCGTTTCAATAAAATTAATTAATGAACCAAAATTTAGAGTAAATTATCTTTTTAATAAAATAACAAAATCTATTATCTAAAAACTGCCAAGTTATATCAAGTTCCCCAGGCAATAATGCGCCGCAGACCACTTGATTAAGAAAATCGAGCTCACATTTTTAAAGAAATTGAAATAATTTACAGCAATAACATTTTTGAATTCTTCTGATCCCTAAATAATCAAATGTCAGGCATTTTGCATCTCGCCTATTGTTATGCCGTTCTAAATTAATGTCAAAATGGTACGTATTTTTTAGCACTATTTTAAAATCTCCAATTTTACTTTTTCAAAAATTTAGTTTGAGAAACTTTTAGAAATGAACGATAGAACTTCAAGGACTTATTAATAAAATACATGTGATTAAAAATAGAAATATTGTAGGTACCCTGTTCTTAGTTTAATGAGGGAAGCGTTTTTATTTCAGGAGATTTGATTTTTCATACTTTTTCAATATTTAGGGTACATATTTTTGGTGTTTAAATATTTCAAATATCTTTTATGAAAATATTATACTACTTGATATAAGTTCTCAATCTTATACATTAAGGTTAAATTGAAACAATACAACTGTCCTTCTTTAAGGTCAAAATCAAATTTAAGGAGATTTAGATTTTTATAAAACAAAATATCAAAATAATATATATTTGTGGAAGGATTTCGATAAGAATTGTTGATAATATTTAAATAACTCTAAAAAATAATACTCTGGACTTATTTTCTGAAAATAACCCAATGGGTCAATATCAGTCAATTATAAAAAACGAAAAATCTTAACTAAAATATAAGGTACTAAAGGGTTAGTTCAAAATAATATTATGCTAAACTTGTATTTTTGTGCCATTTGGTAATTTAATTTTTTTCTATTTACAGGTGGTACCAAATTAAAGGCAACAGTATTCGAAAAATGCAAATTTACAATCTCTACAAAAAGATAACGATTTATAAGATTATTTTTTTTAAATTAATTATTTTATTTCTGGAATAAAATAGTTTTAAAAATTTTAGTTTTAACTTTTTTTTTTAGAATTATTATCTATACTTATTATTTTATTATCTATAATTCTATACGGCGCCATGAAAAACGGCCCGATTTTTAAAAAAAGAATTGCCTGCTATCACACGAATTCTGAAAAAAAAATTTTTCTGCGTTGCTAATACTCTTACTTTGAAATTATATTTACCTCATCTAAATATTCAATATATATTACTATAAGTTGTTTGAAACATCCTTGAGGAACAACTTTAAAAGCGCCGTCTATCAAATATTTTCTATTGGATATAGCAATGTTCTCCCTTATTAGGTGTATGGACTGCATCGACGAAAATATGCAGTAGGAGAAGCTGTCTTCTATGATACAAGCGGTGTAAAATGGTTTCGGGTTTTTTTCGTCTCTAGATATACCGAAATTAGTCCATACTCTTTCCAATTGGAACGCTTCAATAACGTCCAGAGCAGATTTTGGAGATGAGACAAACGATTTGCTTACTAAATAATTAAGACCCCTTCTTATCTTGGGGAGGGAAATGTTTTTGGTTTCATCATGAAATCTGCAAATGTAAAACATAATATTTTAAAATTTATGTGTTTAAAACAGTTTAGTATTACCTTCCACATGCATTCCTGTAGGCGGATTTAATAGTATTTATGGCATTTCGTTCTCCTCCTAGGGTTGTTGCGATAGCTAGACATTCCGTTTTAATATAATTTTTAGCTCCTGTAAAGCTTCTTCTTTGGTATTGTGATTGTGTTCAATAAATTTTTTCGGCAACACACATTTTCCTTCAGGAAAAAGATTTACTCTTGCCTTGCACGTGCTTCTCCAACATTCGTACTTTGCAATGTCTTTATATGGTAAAAACATATGAAATCAAACGAAAATATTAACATTTGTGACCTCATCACCTCCAAATTTGATAAGATTTTGTACACATGATCTATGGATCGGCACAATAATATTTGCCAACTTTCAGACATATAGCCTTCGAACTTTCAGAATTATGGCCATTCCAAGTTGGCAAAAATCAATAAAAATGCACTCAGATGCCTTTGTAGTGTGTTTGATAAGTCATAGTTACCCTACCTTCTGTACGGTAACTAAATAGTAAAATTAAATTACTAATTGTAACTAAATATATCCACCTGCACCGAACTCAAGCGTGAGAAAAGTATTTCTCACAATTGTACTGTAGTATAGTTACGTGTGAACTGCTTAATACGCAAATTCACTCGTCTACTCAGTTACACATAATGTAAGTGTATGTGTACGCGTGTACAATGCATGTGCGCGCGTACGTAGGTAGATATACGTTAAAATTAATATAGAAAAAAGAATTAATAAAGAGACGTGAAAGTAAACAGTCGCATGAGCGGCTGTTTTTAAACAAATAATAAAAAGTGTAATTATTTAAATTATATGGCGATCCTGCCAATGAAAAAAAATAAAATATGAAAAAAAATAATAAGTCAATTAAAATTTTAAGAAAAAATTTAATTTGTGAAAAAATCAGAAAAACAATAACTACATATACCAAGCATGAAAAGTCGAAAAACGTATATTATTAATCAACATTTAAATTTAATCAACAATTGAAAATTTGTTAAGAAGGAATACCAAAAGTGTAAAAGCCAAAATAATTGTAAAAAAGTGAAGAGTCGAAAAACGTACATTATTAATCAACATTTAAATTTAATCAACAATTAAAAATTTGTTAAGAAGGAATACCAAAAATGTAAAAGCCAAAATAATTGTAAAAAAGTGAAGAGTTGAAAAAGGTAATAACGACATGAATAAGCAACCGCAGCAACAACGGATTCATCAAACTGGAATACCAAAAGTGTAACAGCCAAAATAATTGTAAAAAGTGAAGAGTCGAAAAACGGTAATAACAACATGAATAAGCAACCCCAGCAACAGATTCATCAAACTCTACGTCAACAACAGTAACCATCATCTACAGCAGCTGGAGAATAAAACAACAGCTAAGTAGCATATTTTATTTTTTTAAATAAGTTGAATCATACATATTACATAGTAGTTAAATATTGATTTCTTCGATACTCGTATTGATAACATTTTTTTTTTTGTTAAAATCAATCAATTGAAAAGAAATTTGAATACAAAATATTAGAAAAAAAATTATGTATTTAATTATATTAAAAAAAAAAAAAAAAATTTTTTTTAAAAACAAAAAAACATGATTATTAATATTGAACTCACTTTAAAATTAATTAAACTGTGAATTTTTCTATAAAATAGAATAACTTAATATATAGAACAGAACATAGAAAAGTCATCATATTTAGGAATAAATCGACAATTTAAAATATTTAATGTATCATTAAAACTAAAATATTGATTCTTTAATATAAATTTAAATATTGATTTTTATTGGGAATAGGAAATTAAAAGATAAATTATATTTTAACATGGGTAAGCCGGAATCAAAATTAGAAAACCCGAACGCAAATGTAATAACCAACGTTGAGGTTGTCGACCACACAAACCAAATACAATCCTTGTGGTACCTCACATTGTGCTTGGTATTGATAAGCGGGGTAAACTTAACGCTAAAATTATACCTACTGCACAAAAGATCTCTCCGTAAGAGATATCTAAGTAGAGGCGACAACCTTGACAAGGTTTAAAAATGGGCCCATAAGATTTTAAAATTATATACTCCTCGAATAGATTTAAACAAAAAAAAAAAAAGAAAGAGAACAAAGCAGAGACTGCGATAACATCATGTTATATATTATCAAAATTTTTTTATTTTGTCATCATTATTAAAAATACTGACTAAAGAGAATAAAATTTTACATAAAGTGCCGGAGGAGTCCTATTATTGAATTACTTTATTTTGTTGAATATTTGAATTAATTGCTAATATAGCAGGAACTTTGGGGGACAAATCCTAAATGACAAATATTTTGAATATTTTTTTTTGTGCGATTTTCTGGTAAGATTTTCTGTCCTAGCAGACAAAAGTCAATTTTAATCTGCATGTATGGACTGGTCTGCGATACTAGGCCAGTGCAGACTTATCAGAGAGGAATTTGACAAGTCCTATAAATGCCTCAATAGCGATAGGCCTACCAAAGAGGAAACTGTTGAAAAACATCTAAAAAACCTCTACTTACGACTTGAAGAAATAAGAGTCGTATTAAACGTAAATTATCAGCGTTTAACACCCGCACATAAGGTTGCAGCAGAGGGTTTTTTCATTGACCTAAGAAGTAAACTCATCAGTGTAGCAGCTCGTAGGGGTCTTGAAGTAGAATTGCCCAACTCATTACATGAAAGGGTAGAATTTGCGGATGACAAAAATAAATTAGCAATACAGACAGAAATAATAAGCGCAAACATGCCACAAACAGCAACGGAATTTTTAAGGACAGCATCCAGAATCATACCTGATTTTGATGGTAGGGCAGAGAACCTACAAAGTTTTCTGGATGCATTAACACTGGTGGATTCAATTGCGGAAGACCAGGATGCGGTGGCCGTCAATTTAGTAAAGACTAAATTGAAGGGAACGGCACGTACTCTCATAGAGGGTAATGAAGTAAATTTAGCCGGCATAATAGCTAGGTTAAAAACAACAGTCAAGGGCGAGTCCGTTGAGTTGCTTTCGGCAAAGATAATGAATCTCAAACAGTGTGGTAGGACACCAAATGACTACACCAAAGAGATAGAAGAACTGGCGAAAAGATTACAAAGCGCCTACATAGTGGACGGTTTAAATACTACACTAGCCGAAAAATACACAACAAACATTGCTGTAAAGGCAATGACAAAAAACAGTACCAACGACAGAGTGGGACTCATACTAGAAGCAGGTCAATTTAACACTCTCAATGATGCGGTAGCTAAGTTTATAAGTTGTTCAACCGATGCGCCTAAAAATAGTACAATAATGTACTATAACAGGGATATGCACAATACCCAGGGTCAAAGACGTGGGCGATCCTACGCAAATTTTAGCCGACGTGGAAATTACACCGGAAATAGCGGTCGTAGTAACAATAACAGGAGATACAACAGTGGGAGTAACCAGTCCCACAATGGTAACAATGAAGTCAATAGGCAATATAATGGCCGTGACAGTTACAACAGGAACAATAATAACTACAGCGGGAACTATAACAACCGCAATAATAATAGAGGACGTGATGTCCGGGCTTTGCATGGGAGTACGGAAAACGTACAATCCCCGGGTACTCAATAGATGAAATAATTAGAAATAGTAGAATCTTAAACGTTAATCTGAATTCAGCATCATATATTTCACTAAAATCAAAATTCAATGAAGGAGTGTCGACATTTTTGGTAGACACAGGTGCGGACATATCAATAATAAAAAGCGGACAGAATAAATTTGAAAGAATAGATACATCCAACACAATTAGCCTACATGGCATAGGAAAGGGTATAACCTATACTAGGGGAAAGATCACAACGGATCTGATATTTGAAAATCTGTTAGTTAAACATAAACTCCATGTGGTAGATGATGACTTTCCAGTTCCATCTGATGGAATATTGGGACTTGACTTCATTAGAAAGTACAATTGTAAACTAGAATATGGAACGGATCAAGATTGGATAGTATTAAGACCAGATGATTTCCCACAAAGTATACGGATGAAAATGCGAAAATACCCAAACATCAACACAATATCATTACCTGCGAGATCAGAGGTAATTAGAAGAATAAATGTAGGAGATTCAAAGGGGGACATATTAATTCCTAACCAAACCCCTAAGGAGGGGATATTTATAGCAAATACAATTTCTAACGCCTCACAAACTTTTGTACGTATAATGAATACAACAGACGAAGAAGTTGTTATATCTGATGCTCAAATAGAGACTGAAAGCTTGGATAATTATGAAACAGTATCAATGGTCGAGTGTCAGAATAACGATGATAAATTTAAGATATTGTCCGAAAAATTTCCTAAATTCATTGAGAATGAACTAAAGGAAATATGCATGAAATATATTGATGTTTTCGCACTAGAAACAGAAAAAATATCTGCGAATAATTTTTACAGGCAAAAATTGCGTTTAAAAGATATAGAACCAACATATATTAAAAACTATAGGATACCTTATGCGCATAAGGAGGAAATAACAGGACAAGTGGATAAATTAATAAAAGATGGTATAATTGAACCATCAGCTTCTGAATACAATAGCCCAATATTATTAGTACCGAAAAAATCTTTAGCTGGAAGCGTTAATAAAAGATGGAGATTAGTAGTAGATTACAGGGCGGTTAATAAAAAATTGATTGCAGATAAATTTCCATTACCAAGAATAGATGACATTCTTGATCAACTTGGCAAAGCGAAATATTTTTCTTGTCTAGACTTAACGTCTGGGTTTCATCAAATTGAATTAGATGAGGACTCCAGGGATATCACATCATTTTCAACAGATAAGGGATCATTCCGTTTTAAGCGCCTCCCATACGGGCTTAAAATAGCCCCAAATTCATTTCAGAGAATGATGACAATTGCATTCGCTGGTTTATCACCAGCTCAAGCTTTCTTATATATGGATGATTTAGTTGTAATTGGTCGTTCAGAACGACACATGATTAGGAATCTGGTAGATGTTTTTGAAACCTGTCGGAAATATAACCTTAAACTACATCCAGGAAAATGTTCATTTTTCAGTCATGAAGTGACTTATTTGGGACACAAATGTACAGATAAAGGCATTCTTCCAGACGATAGCAAATTCAAAATAATTCAAGACTATCCCACACCTAAAAATGCCGATGAAACAAAACGATTTGTAGCATTTTGCAATTACTATAGACGTTTTGTTCCTAATTTTGCGGAACACGCTCGTCTCTTAACGAGATTATGTAGGAAAAATACAAAATTCGAATGGAGTAGAGAGTGTGAGAAAGCATTCGAATATTTGAAAAACTCACTACTGAACCCAAGAATATTACAATATCCCAATTTTGATGAACAATTCTGTATCACAACCGATGCAAGTAAATATGCATGCGGTGCAGTGCTAAGCCAAGAGCATGATGGAATACAACTTCCAATAGCATATGCCTCACGATCGTTCACGAAAGGTGAAGCGAACAAATCTACTATTGAACAGGAATTAGCAGCTGTACACTGGGCGATTACATATTTCAGACCATACATATATGGCACGAGATTTTTAGTGAGAAGCGATCACAGACCACTGTCGTACTTGTTCTCGATGAAAAACCCTTCCTCAAAATTGACGCGAATGAGATTGGATTTAGAAGAGTATGATTTTACAATAGAGTACCTGAGGGGAAAGGATAACCATGCGGCAGACGCTTTATCCAGAATAACAATAGCAGACATAAAAACTAGCAGAAACATTTTTATGGTAACCACTAGAACAAAATCTAGAAAAACACAACCAGGAATAGATGAGAAAATAAAGAGTATAACGACAACCCCAAGGGTTTATGAAACACTTAGTATAAAGGAAGTAAGAAAAAATGTTCGCCTAAAGTTTGACTTACAAGGCAAAACACCGAGGTGTTACCTTAAACACGGGAAAATAACTTTAGAGGAGCTTAGGATAGATGACCTTATTGTTAATGGGAAAGTTGATCTAAATTAATTCTTCCCTAGGTTGGGGAATATGACCGACAACAAAGGCATCAAAAAGTTGCAACTATCACTAAATGACAAAATATTTGAGAAGATTCGAATCAATGTGTTTAAAGAAATAGGGAACAAAGAATTAAAAAAATTAATAATAGCTCTAGCGCCACGGAGAATAAATGTTACTGCTGACGAGCAGAAAAACACACTCCTAGAAAAATATCACAATGATCCTTTATACGGAGGTCATCCAGGGATAACAAGGATGACAGCAAAAATAAATGAAAAATATTTCTGGAACGGAATGTCAAGAGACATACGTAACTATATAAAAGGATGTGAGCAGTGTCAGACAAATAAATCCCTACCGAAAACAAGGGAACCAATGGTGATAACGGAAACACCAGTGGGAGCATTCGATATAGTCGTTATTGACACAATTGGTCCTTTTATTAAATCTAATAACGGCAATGAATATGCCATAACCATAATATGTGATCTAACGAAGTATTTGATCACTATACCAATTCCTGACAAACAGGCTAAAACCGTAGCCAAGGCTATTTTTGAAAATTTCATTTTAATATACGGTCCAATGAATAGAATTCTGACTGATATGGGAACGGAGTATAAGAACCAGACCATACAAGAGCTTTGTGGATTGCTGAGTATTGAGTACACAACATCGACAGCATACCATCATCAAACGTTGGGTACTATAGAAAGATCACATAGAACATTTAACGAATACGTTCGTTCATATCTTTCAGCGGACAGAACAGATTGGGACGAATGGTTGACATACTTCACGTATTGCTTCAATACAACACCTTCTACTGTCCATGGGTACTGTCCGTATGAACTGATATTTGGTAAGAAATCACCTAACATACCATTTCTTGATAACAATATCGTTGACCCAATATATAACATAGAGTCATACGAAAAAGAGGTAAAGTATAGGCTTCAGACGGCGCAGCAGCGAGCTGCGAGTATGATAGAAAGGCAAAAACAAAGTAGTAAGACTCTGTACGATAGGAGAATTAATCCCATTGAAATAAAAATAGGAGATTTGGTTTTGATAGAGAACAATGCGGGCCATAAACTGGAAAGCTTGTTTAAGGGACCTTATTCGGTAGAGAAAATAGACGAATTAGGTAATTGTACCCTATCAATGAGTGACGGTAAAAAAGCCAATGTACATAAAAATAGACTAAAACAATGTAGCTAAAAAAAAAAAAAAAAATTTTTCATTCTAATTTTAAAAATACCTGGCCAGGTCAAAATAAGTTTAAGATTAAAATTTAACAACAATTCTAAATATAAAATTTAAAATTTTTAAAATTAACATTATAATTAATTTAAGAAAAAAAGAAGAATTTATTGTAAACCAACATTAAAAATAAAAGAAGAATTTATTGTAAACTAACATTCAAAAAAAAAAAAGAAGAAAACATTTTACATATAAATTATAATTTTACCTACAACATTAATTTTAAATAACTTTATAAAATTTAAATTAAAATTAAAAATAAATTTCAAAATCGAATTAATTAAAATTTAATTTTATTTTAAGGAAAAAAGGGAAGGTGAAGAACCCAAAATAGATCTTGAGACCTAATATTTTTTTTTCAAACTAAATTTAAAAATACTATAAGTATATGAAAGAATGATCAGGAATATATATCATTCTTTTTCTGTAAAAGGGAGGTGTAGTGTGTTTGATAAGTCATAGTTACCCTACCTTCTGTACGGTAACTAAATAGTAAAATTAAATTACTAATTGTAACTAAATATATCCACCTGCACCGAACTCAAGCGTGAGAAAAGTATTTCTCACAATTGTACTGTAGTATAGTTACGTGTGAACTGCTTAATACGCAAATTCACTCGTCTACTCAGTTACACATAATGTAAGTGTATGTGTACGCGTGTACAATGCATGTGCGCGCGTACGTAGGTAGATATACGTTAAAATTAATATAGAAAAAAGAATTAATAAAGAGACGTGAAAGTAAACAGTCGCATGAGCGGCTGTTTTTAAACAAATAATAAAAAGTGTAATTATTTAAATTATACCTTAACACAATTTTTAATATCTCGAAAAGCGTTCATTGCACGTTAATAATCAAGGGCTCATTTTACAGACTAAGACATGCGCCATTCCAAAAAAAAATTTTTTTCAAATTTTCGATCAAGGATAATGTAAATAAAAAAGGACTAAAATTTCCAAAGGATATTTCTCGAAAATCGATATTTTTAAAAATTTAAAAAAAATATATGTTAATTCGCATTATGTTTTGTACAAGTCTGTCAAATTTCAATGTGGAGTCTTTATTACAACATGAGTTATTAAGAAAAAAGCAGGCGAAGGTTTATGTATTTCATGAAATGTACCAAAATACAAAAAGGTGACAAATTACAAAAAGAAGGACAAATCAAATGTAACGGAACTTTTTCGACTTTTCTTTGCTTAAACTCTTTTTCTCCATTGCTAAACCTTTAATAAAAAGTACAACATAATGTATTATCATTATTAAACGCTTTATTACAGCATATTTATTTATTTCTGAAGGATTTCAATTAAAAAATCTGCATCTGCCGCGTATCGCTTGACTTTAATTTTTTTTTTATCTACAGGTTCAATAGAATGCAGCTTTTGAGTTCCAGGAATAGTACGCAAATCTTTAAAATGAATTTGATGGAACCGTGCTTCTTCTTCGTGGTCTTCTAGAGTTAAAAACTCGAAATTACAGTTCAAAAGATTTTGCAGGCACCATTCATATAATTGTTTTGGAGTAGTTATTTGACCTTGTAATGGACGCTGTAAACTAGCTCGACGTGCCTCTCTCTTTACGGTACCTCCAAGACCGTCACTTGGGCCTTTTCCATGGCTTGTTGCAAAAAAAATGCCACTCAGCATTACATCCAAGTTTTATTTTTAAACTGGGCAGCACTACCGTCTGAAAAATACGTGATTTTCTTCGGGGTTGTTTTAAACTTTTTTCTCAAAAATACATTCAGGTGGCGATGGAACAGGTGAACAGCTACAGAATCGTGTACAAGACAATCAGATATTATTATGAAGTTTGTATGTTGTGTTTCTCCATCTGATTTAAAATAAATAGCAATTGGGTATAAAGTGGCCTGAGAGTTGTTCCAGTGAAATCCCTGGACTGCATCCTGAATAGTAAAAGAAGCATTTTCTGAAAAATCGCAAACTGCTATATACTAATTTTCTTCCAAATTTGATTTTCTTTCGCTCAGATATGCTGCCTGCTGTTTTGAAATAAATGAATGAGGTAATAGAATTTCAAGTTTTTCACATAGGGAATCCACAAAAACGTCGGCTTGGCCAATCATGGTCTCCAAATTATCCCTATCTACACTTACCCATTGTTTATATGTTATTTCATCAATATCATTTTGCTCTAGTAATTGATTTAGTTTTGCTTTTAAATTTTCAATTCCTGGACACTTGTTACATTTACGTAGGTGACACTTTGAAGAAGATGGAATGCATGTCATTTGTTTCAAACAATCTTTGTAACATTCAAGCTGATAATTCGGAACACCAGCAGTTAATTTTTTTAAATTTATGGCATCAATCATCAGCTTCACATTTTGATGCTTTGTACAAACACACACGTTATGAGATCCACTCGCATTTGCTAGAATTATATTCCTCGGACGAAGTTGGTAAAACTTGGAAATACCTATTTTTATTCCATCATGTCGTTCCTTGAATAAGGCGTACATTTCTCTTAAGTTTCCAAGCAAAAGTCTTTTATTTTTCCTGACTTTTGTACCATTTTCAAAAAAAGACACGAAATCTTTCTGTCCGGGCATACACCTGCTGACGTCATCGGATTCATAGAAGGATTTTACTAAATTGCTTGTCACTGGTGAAATTGGACTTCCCAGTTTTGGGTTAGGCGTACTCATCACACCCTTTGTTTCAACCAAATGCTTAACTTTTCGCGCGATATAGTTTGTAACCAGGAATTCTTCCTCAATTTTATGTATTGCCCAGCTTTTTGGTAAAATTGTTAGCAGTTGGATTTTCTCGCTATTTTTTGTTAATGTTTTAAACTTTTCTTTTAATTGTTCTATTATTTCGGATTGTGGGCACATATGCGAAGTTGATTGTGCTGAACCGTGGAAAATTTTGTCTTGAATCGAATCACTTATTTTCCTGAATTTTCCATCTCTGTACCGTTTTTGATGTAACTTCTTCTTTTTTATCGGAGATTGTTCCAGATACGGTAAAGATTGGTTTAATTTTGAAATAGCAACTTCTTCCGTGCCTGACGCAATGTCATCTTCTTCCGTGCCTGACGCGATGTCATCGAAAGTATCTACATTTTCGTTTATGTCTGAACCTTCTTCCAAATTAGATTTATTAGATTTCTTCAGATGCGAAAATTTTATTCTACATGTCCCACAAATTTTATTTGAGATCGTAATGTTTTTATCCTTAGTATACTGTAGCATCCATTCTTGGACTTGTCTTAAACTTTTATTGCACCCAGTGTGACCGGATTTTTTAAAAGGATTACAGCAAAATGTTGAATGGAATGGCATATTTTTTTTTTTTAAATACCACAACCGAATGAATTGTGCACGACTTTTTTGTATTGACAATAATTATAATTTATTTAAATATTTAGTCTCTTTTTTTTGTTTTTTCAAACGATCAAGTCACTTTAACACTATAACACTTTGATGTTTAGCACTTATGAAATCTAGTATTCAACTGAAGTTTGACTTACAGTCTCTGAACGATTTATACTGTTTTTTTTGGTACAAAAAATAGATTACAGGTAAAAAAATACACTCCTTGCTTTTCTTGAATTGGAAAATTTGCGTGAACTACGGGTCATAAAATGTTTTTTAAATAGGGACTGAATTTGCTACTGCCAATAAGCCGACCACAGGTCATAAAATATTTGTAAATTTTTTGTGTGAACAGGCAATAAATATTTCGTCTAGGTTGTAAAGTCGAAAAAGTTCCGTTACATTTGATATGTCCTTCTTTTTGTAATTTGTCACCTTTTTGTATTTTGGTACATTTCATGAAATACATAAACCTTCGCCTGCTTTTTTCTTAATAACTCATGTTGTAATAAAGACTCCACATTGAAATTTGACAGACTTGTACAAAACGTAATAAGAATTAACATATATTTTTTTTGAAATTTTTAAAAATATTGATTTTCGAGAAATATCCTTTGGAAATTTTAGTCCTTTTTTATCTACATTATCCTTGATCGAAAATTTGAAAAAAATTTTTTTGGAATGGCGCATGTTTTAGTCTGTAAAATGAGCCCTTGATTATTAACGTACAATGAATACTTTTCGAGATATTAAAAATTGTGTTAAGGTATCTGAGTGCATTTTTATTGATTTTTGCCAACTTGTAATGGCCATAATTCTGAAAATACGAGAGCTACGACACTGAAAGTTGGCAAACGCTATTATTATGTTTAACTTTCCCTTCGTACCAAAATTCATCCAATTCGAAATCGGTGCGGTCAACTCATTGGTTGATTTCATATGTTTTTACCCTATAAGATGATTTTTTTTTTTAAAAATCATTTTCTGATCATTTACATAAAGCAGTTTACTGCCAATTTTTTTTCCAACAATATGCTCACAATTCATCTAGACTTATATTTAATTAACTTATTTTTTTCCTCTCGGTTTGTTAATTTTTTTACACTTTACACTCGTCAAAAACAAAATATTAATTTCTTTTACAGAAAACAAATAACGTAAACAACAGATAATAAATCCCGTTGCAGTTATGATAGCTTTTAAATATATCGAGGATATATGTTTAGTTAAAAGTGTACGTCCGATACTTTTTAATACAAAATCAGATTGAATATTTTATTTTTTATTTTGACTTAAAAAATGGCCCCAAATTGGGATATGAAAAATGGCCCCAATTTAAGAGGAAAGATTGCCCCAAACTTTCTTGTTGTTGCTTTCAATATAAAAATTGGGGGTCATTTTTCATTTTCAGTTTGGGGTCATTTTTCATTGGGGCCATTTTTCATGGCGCCCTTCTATATTAATATTATAAAGAGGTAATGTGTGTTTGTTTGTTGGTTTGTTTGTAGGAGGTAATCTCCGTAACTACCCATCTGATATTCCTGAAATTTTCACAGAGTCTTACTGCGGATATGGGAAGTGCTAAATATTTTTAGTGGGCGTGGCACCACCCACACAAATTAAATTTTTAATATCATATACATATATTGAGTATTATGACAGGGAGAGCTTTGAAAATTTGTGTGAGGTCACCTATTGTTAATATTAGTGGCTACGCCGGAAATGGGCGGGATCGCACAAGTGCGCGTGGTACCTGCCATACAAGTAATAATTCAATATTATATATAACGAGTACTGTGATAGAGAGAGCTTTTCAAATTGTCTGGTGTCACCTATTATTAATGCGAGTGGTCGGACAAAAAAAGGGCAGTATAGGACCAATAGGCGTGGCACCTGCCATACAAAGTAAATATAAAATGGCATATATGTATCAGGAGTACTGTAAAAGTGAGAGTCTTGGGACTATGTGTGAGCTTATAAGTTATTCATGTGATTAGTTAGACAAAAAATGGGCGTGGTCGGTCATATAACTTTGTATCATATAACTGGTGTACTAAAAAAGGGAAGCTTTGAGACTTTGCACGACACCATCAGATCTTAGTATGAGTAGTCGGACAAAAAATTGGCGTGGCACTCCCCATGCAAAGTAACTATTTAATGTCATATATCTGGAGTATTGTCAAAGAGAGGGCTTTGTGGCTTTGCATGAGCCCATAGGTTCTTTGTATGATCAGTCGAAAAAAAAAATGGGCGTGATCGTAGCAGTGGGCACAGCACCGCCCATGCAAAGTAGATATCTAATATCATATAACTGGTGTTCTATAAAAGGGAAAGACTCGATATTTTGCACGAGTCCATCAGATATTAGTGAGAGTAGTGCAATAAAAAATGGGCAGGATGAGACTGGTGGGCGTGGCACCTCCTATATAAATAATATGAAGTACTACGAAAGCAATAGTCTTTTGACAAGTACATTAGTGATCAATGTGATTTGTCGTGGAAAATATATCACCAAAATCAAAAATTCGCCAAAACCGAAAATTGCGAAAAATAAAAATCGCGCAGAAAAATCTTCAAAATCAAAAATGGGCAAAATGAAAAATCGATAAAAAGAAATATTGCCAAATGATATTCTAAGTTCAAGGCCAATAGTTAAGTGTTGCCAGATCTAATTTTGATAATCCATCTACTTCCCATGATAATTGTTGTACCGAATGAAAAAACCAAAAAACATTGTATATCAGCAAATATTCGAATAAAAAAAATTATGCTAATAATCTATACTAACATAATAAAGGGGTAATATGTGTTTGTTTGTTTGTTTGTTTGTAGGAGGTAATCTCCGTAACTACTCATCTGACCTTCCTGAAATTTTCACAGGGTCTTACAGCGAATATGGGAGTGCTACAGGCTGTAATTTTTTAAAATATTTTTAGCGGGCGTGGCACCTCCCATACAAAGTAAGTTTTAAATATCATGTATATTAAGTACTATGATAGAGAAGCTTTGCAAATTTGTCTCAGGTCATGTACTTCTAACGTGAGTAGTCAGACAAAAAAAAAAAAAAAAAAAATTAGCGGGTTTGGGCGTGGGACCCCTACACAAACTTAATATTAAATGCGATATATCTGAATAACTGTATTAGTGAGAGCCTTGGGACTTTGCGTGCGCCCTCTCATAACGATTCGGAGGCGGCAGAGGGAGGGTGTAGCGAAGCACACCGGGTTACATCTAGCTATATTATAAAGAGGTAATGTTTGTTTGTTTGTTTGTTTGTTTGTTTGTTTGTAGGAGGTAATCTCCGTAACTACTCATCTGACCTTCCTGAAATTTTCACAGACTCTTACTGCGGATATGGGAAGTGCTATATGCTATAATTTTTTAAATATTTTTAGTGGCCGTGGCAGCTCCCACAAAGTAATTTTTTAATATCATATATATTGAATACTATGATAGGGAGAGCTTTGCAAATTTGTGTGAAGCCACATATTATTAATTTTAGTAGCTATGCTGGAAATGGGCGAGATCGGATAAGTGGGTTTGGTACCTCCCATGCAAAGTAATAACTCAATATTATATATCTCGAGTACTACGACAGAGAGAGCTTTTCAAATTTGTTGGTGTCACCTATTTTTATGTGAGTAGTCGCACTAAAAATGGGCAGTATCGGACCAATAGGCATTTATCTAGAGTACTGTTACAGTGAGAGTCTTGGGACTTTTTGTGAGCTCATAGGTTATTCATGTGAATAGTTAGACAAAAAATGGGCGTGATCGGAGCAGTGGGCGTGGCACCGGAGCAGTGGGCGTGGCACTGGTGTACAATAAAAGGTAAATACTCGACATTTTGCACGAGTCCATCAGATATTGATGTGAATAGTCCAATAAAAATTGGGCGTGATGAGATTAGTGGGCTTGCCACCTCCATATAAAAAATATGAAGTACTACGAAAGCGACAGTCTTACAATAGTTGTCAATGTGATTTGTCGTGGAAAATATATCGCCAAAATCAAAAATCTCCAAACCCAAAATTCGCAAAAAATAAAAATCGCTCAAAAAACAAAACCCCTCAAAGTCAGAATGGGCAAAATCAAAAATCGCTGAAAAGAAAAATTGCCAAATGATATTTTAAGTTCAAGGCCAATAGTTAAGTGTTGCCAGATCTAATTTGGAAAATCCATGTTCTTCTCACGGGCAGCTAAATATACCTTGCCCAGGGGTAGGAACGCCGAATAATCTGATAATTGTTGTACCGAATGAAGAAAACAAAAAAAATTGTATATCAGCAAGTATCAAAATAAAAAAAATCTATACTAATATATACTAGCATAATAAAGAGTTAATGTGAGTTTGTTTATAGGAGATAATCTCCTTAAAATATTTTTAGTGGTCGTGACACCTCCCATACAAAGTAAATATTTAATATCATATATATTAAGCACTATGATAGAGAGAGCTTTGTAAATTTGTCTCAGGTAATCTATTATTAACGTGAATAGTCAGACAAAACAATGGGCGGAATTGGACAAATGCGAGTGTGTCCTCCATAAAAAATTAATATTAAATGTGATATATCTGAATTAGTGTAATAGTGAGAGCCTTGGGACTTTGGGGCTCACCTTTCATTACGATTCGGAGCAGCGGGTAGCGGAGCACACTGTGTTACATCTAGTATGACTATAAAATCGAATAAAAACTTGCCAAGAAATAGCAAATGCCCCAGACCACTTTTGTGCCATAAAGAAAAAACCCATTATTTGCCAAGGTCAGTTTTGGATTTAAGATATTTTTAAATAAAGATACCGAAGACGAGTTTTTCTATTTAACTCGATGATACCACTAATTAGAATTTAAGAAATATAATTTCCTTCAGTAATCAAAATAATCCATTGTGATATATCTCTGGTGAAATTATCTGCTTCTTGCTCGCGAATATAAATTAAAACAACTTTTAACCAATTTTATTATAATGTTTTATATTTTTAAAAACTATCTATATTTTTCTAAATAAAATAACAACATTGTTGAACTATAACTAAACATTCTTAAATTAAACTTGACTTTGTTCAAGAAGGATGATGTTTTTTGTATGATTCTACCATGAGGAGTAAAAACTGATTTTCTACTTCATTATTTGTTAACACTTTATAAAAATCTTTTACATAATTTAACGCCTCTTTCGGCAGTATCGTTTATTACAGATAATGCCTTGCAGAAATTATAGCTCTTTTTAGAATCTTCAGTAGATTCCCATGCCGATGGAGGAAATAATAAAAATTCTTCAGAAATACTAAAACAGCTGAAACTGGTTTTAGTTTTCCTGAACCCAATATCGCTTAAATCAATATTTTTAAAATTTTCTGTGTAAATGAATTTTCTAGAAGGACATAAGGGTAAGTTTTTCGCAAAATATAGCAGAATTTTACTTCACAACCCATAAAAGGGGTTTTATTTAAGTTACTAGAACAATACATTATTCCTAGATATTTACTCTTTTAAATATGCCAAAATATGCCAAATTTAAAATTTTAGCCTCGGCAAGGAATGGGTTAACGATGTTCGATTTATTCCAACTTTTTAGCATTTAGTTGTTATATTTTCAGCGTCACATCTAAAAATTCAACAGCACTTACAAAATATTTTTTTAAAATAAATTGTCTTTCATTAGCTTGCGGTTATAAGTGACCCCAAGTCCAAAAGGGTTAATGTGTTATTACTTTTTTCCGAAAACTTAGGCATTAAGATAAACTGATTAATTTTTGATACAAAATATTTAGAAAGAGTACATTTACTGAATATTTCACAAAAATCTCATATTTCTCGACATCCGCAAAAAAAAAAATCCTTGTAAGAAAAATTATGGCAGAGGAATTTGCTTAGAATTCACACAGTTTATCCCTAACATCTATTTAACAAAACTTAAGAGTGCCAGATCCAGGAGTTTTCAAAATTTTATCGAAAAAAATTACCCATTTCCGGTCTCATTGCGCAATAGGTTAACAACGTGGTAATTAAACAATACTTTATATCTGAATACTTATAAGTAAAGCGACCAAAAAAATTTATGGTTTTAATTAATTTCTTAGAGTTGAAAAAGGTGCCGTCAAATTTTACGACCTTTTGTTTTTTTTGGCACAAAAGTGTTCTGGGACATTTGCTATTTCTTGGCGAGTTTTTATTCGATTTTGAATTTATATAATTAAATATTTACCCACATAAACACACTTAAAATTTTCCGTCGATTTCCGACGCTACTTTTCTTTATCCCCAAACTTCACATTGACTAGTTTTATATAGAAAGAAAATCAACTGAACCCCGACACTCCCCAAAATCGCCATTTTAAAAATGTCTACTTTAACGTGGTATTATTAATATCAATTTGTACAATCCTCATTCGCCACAAACATATTTAAAATTTTACTTCATGAAAGCCATATTTAATTGATAAAAATTCTTTATATAGCGGGCGAAGTCTGTTCTTTTTTTTAATTTTCCTTTATATGATAAAAATATACACTAACAATTAATTTAAAAAAAAAATTATTATTTCAAGCTCGAGGTCTGTATTTTAAATTATATTTATTTATTTTATTTTCGATATTTCGCCAACCTCCGGTTGGCATCTTCAGGAAATCTTAAATTATAAGATATAAACACAAATAGTAAACATTAACAAAAACTGTAATTAATAAACATTAACTTTACACACAATTCATAACAAAAATGAACTTACAAAAAGCGAGTGACAATAGTCAAAATACCAATGCGTATGGACGAATTAACATTTTATATTGCACTAAATAATCTTATTTTATTTTACTAATTATATGCCTATAACTATGAGCACAGTTTTCTGTGTCTGTTTTGTAATTTATTCTCCTTTGTTTTGGTACGTTAATAATGTGTAACATTTCTAATGTAAAGCGTCTCTTGTAGTTGTTCTCAGTTTTAACTTTCTCAAAGTTTGGTTTGTGGTGTTTCTCCGCACAGTGGGCCGCAAGTGCCGTTTTTTGGGTTAAATTATTTTTAAGATCTGATTTATGTCCTGCTATTCTAGTTTTCAGCTTGTTTTTGGTTGTACCAATATATACCTGATCGCATTTATTGTTATCGTCCCCTTCACATTCTATTCTATAAATTAGATTGGATTTGTCTAATTTGTTGACTTTGCTCTTCGTGTTGGAGAAAAGTTGTCGTAGTGTGTTGCCAGCTTTAGGTGCTATTTTATATCTTTCTTTGTTGTATATATCAGATTTTACTATTCTTTCAGATATTTTTGGCACGTATGTTAAAGATTTGTATGTTTTTGTGGTTTCTTCTCTTACATTGTTCATCTTGTTATTCGTGTTATTATTTATAAGTTTCGTAATAATGTTATCCGGGAATGAGTTCTTATTTAAAATGTCTCTTATCTTCTTTTTGTTGTCCGTATGAAACTGCTTGTCACTAATCGTTAGCACTCTTCGTATAAAATTATTTGCAGTATTTATGATAATATTTTTGGGTTGGCAAGAGTAATAATTTATAATTCTCCCCGATGACGTGGGTTTTTGGTACCAATCTATTTTTATTTTGTTTCCTCTCCTTATAACCAATGTGTCCAAATAAGGCAATCTACTGTTTTCTTCTTCTTCAATGGTAAATTTAATTTTATGGTGAAAGCCGTTTAGTTGTTTTAGAATATGATCTATTTCATTTGTTTTTATTACACAAAACAAGTCGTTCACGTATTTGGTAAGAAGTCTAGGCTTCTTGTCTAGTTTTTCCATTGTTTTGCGTAACAACTCCTCCATCACTATATCGGCTACTACAGGCGAAGCTGATGACCCCATGGGTAGCCCACTACTTTGACTGTAGATTTTATCGTTATATGTGAAATAACGGTTGTATTTTATACAAAATTGTAATATTTTTGTAAATAATACTTTCGGCATTGTCGTATACTTCTCAATTTTATTCCACTTGTCCTTGATAACGTCTATCGCATAATCTACTGGTATGCTTGGGAATAATGAAACTACATCAAAGGAAACTAATTTCTCGTCATTATAAATTATAGTGTTGTTTATTTTATTTTTGAATTCAACCGCATCCTTCACATTAAATTCTGAATCTACTGTAAGGTGTTTTAAAATGTTCGTCAGAAATTTACAAAGTTCATTTGATGGTGAATTTATTGATGAACATATTGGCCTTAATGGAAGATTGTCTTTATGGATTTTAGGTAGTCCATAAATTCTTGGCGCTAATGCCGCGTCTTTTTTCATTTTTCGCTTTTCTATAGTAGATATTATATTACATTTATGTAGATCTTCTACTAGTTCATTGTTCTTCTTTTGTAATGCTGATGTGGGATCCTTGTTTAATCTCCTATATGTCATCATATCACTCAAAATTTCTTGCATCCTGTTCTCATAGTCCTTTTTCTCCATGGCCACTGTAACATTTCCCTTATCTGCGTTTAAAATTAAAATATTTTTATTTCTCTTCAAAAATTTTTTGGTTTCTTCCACTGTACTAAGCACAAAACGATCTCTTCCACTTAAGCTTTGTTTGTTTGCATGATTTTCAAGCATTGTTGTAAATTTTGTTCTTGCACTCTCTTGTTCCTCTTTATTTACCAATGTTTGTATGCAGTCCTCTCCATCTGCAATATACTTGAACATAAGAAATTTTTCTTTTGTTGTAGGTATAGCATGTTTTTGTCCTAGTGAGAGAATCCACTGCATATCGTCAGAAATGTTAATGCTAGTCTTATTAATAAACAATTTTTCGTTTTTTTCAATTCCTAGTTCCTTTCCTTTTTTAAAATTAAAACGCAAAGGTCAAATAAAAATACTCCTAACAATTAATTTTTTAAAATTTAGTTTTGGTTTTTTGAGTATTGGAAAGAAATTTAGGAATTATGAATTTTCAATAATTAATTGCTATTCTTTTGCTTATTAAAATAAATTTTAATATTTTTTTTTTTGGTTTTTTCATATTCAATTGAAAAATCCTTATTACTTAAAATGAATATATCTTTACCTCGATCCAATGAAATATTCTACTCCATCCTTAAGTTTTTGCTTATATTTCTTTGATGATGATAACGTAATTTCCTGCCTTTTTTGCTGTTAAATTACTTTCTTAGTATTCAGAGTGTTTTATAATGTTTCTATATAGAATATTTTTTTTTCTATTCCTTCACATTAAAGCTTTAGTTGTTACCATTGTATAATTGTACTTGTACATGTTGTTGCCGTTGTTTGGTGTAGTTCAATGTTTTTTTGTTCCCTGTTGCAACTGTGAAAATTAAAAGACAACGTGCTACAAATTTTACCCTTAGGGATTGTCAGAGTAAGTTTTTTTTTTATTTCTGTATATAATTTTTTTTTCTTTTTGAGTTCCTTCAGTTGTTGGCTAATGTTTAGTTAAATACATTTGTTGCAATAGACCTTTGTTGCAGCAGTGTGGTTTATGCATGAATGTGTGTGTGTGTGTGTGTTTTTATGGCTGTTGTATGGGTGTTGTTTGTTCATTATACGTTTGTTAAGTTTTCTGGCAATTTACAATAATATACAAAAGCAATCAGTAAAGTTTTATTTCCCAACTACTTCATCATCTCATCCCCAGTAATTTCTTGCGTTCTTATTTTAGTTTGATTTGTAAATTGTATGCTAATTTTTAAGGTTAGAATAAACTATTAACGGTAAAATTTTAGGGCTCGTTGGAAAACATTTAGTGCTGGTTTGATATAATAAATTTTATAATTTTAAAAAATATTTTTCCAGCTATCGGTTTATGTAATTTAATGGAATGTTCGACATATATAAAAAGCGATAAATTGTTTCATGACATGATGTATTGTCTTGACAATCAGAACATTTAATTATATTTTCAGCCAACAAAATTGTTGCTATACGATATCCAAAACCATTAGTTTATATGTAGTATTTAAACTAAAAAATATTTAAATAAAAATTCATATCGGATTTGCTAATCGTGTGGAAACTTGACCAAAAAGTAGCTCGACTATGATCATAAATCATAAATATATATCTTATAATTATCAACTCAGAATTTCTGTATATCTAATATCCGTGTGTCTGAAAATCTATATGGGGGGCAACCCATTTACTAAGATAAAGATGTTTGGTATACTTAGAAGATTTGTATCATTGAAAAGATGAAGCCTTCTAAATTTAAAATTAAAAAAAAAAAATTGTTGTGCTTAATTTAAAATTTTAACATAATTTTGGTTCCACAAAGACAGATATGACATTCAATGATTTTTATGATCCGATATTATAAAGTAAAATTTTTCATTGTTCATAAAAATATACAAAATTATGCACACGGATGTGGCCAACATATTTACCATTACAAAAAGTGAGAACGTGTTATTGTTATTAATAATTGGGGGCAAAAAGCATTCGAGACAGACCGGCAACAAACAGACACCATTGTGGAGGATATTTGTAAAACACAGAAAAGTTCTGAAGTTATTTGTACGACGAAACAGTTGTTAATAGTTAATATAAGATCTAGTATATTAATAAAGCATATAAAAAACATGAGTTCTAAAATTAATTATAGTAAAAAGAAGTATTTTGTAATGTGACAGATATGATACTGCATTTATTTTCAAATTTACTTAGTTAAACTTTTTCTTTCTTACTGGAAAAATAGGGCCTATAAAAATATTAAAAAAAAAAACATCTAAGAAACTATTGTCTTATTTCCTTACCTTTCTCTTTGAAATGGTATCAATAAAAATTATTTAAATTAAAATTCTAAAATTGGACGACCTTTGCATGAAATTATCCTTTTGCAAAAATTATATATAGTCTATCGCCAAAAATCCCTCCTGTGTTCCATATAATTAGGGTAAGCGGAATGCAATTATTGCAAAAAGAAAAAGAACATATTATTTATCTATATGACATGAAATTTATTTTCATTGCATATTCTGTTTTCTAACAGCTTCAGCGCAATACCCAGGCTATAAACCCTTAAATCTACAATAACGATTGTTTGTTTGGACAGAGTTGTATCTTCTGAAATTAATACGAAGTAAAAGCTTTATGGTGTGAAACTGTGGTTAGACCACACTGCTGGCCTGACTTTAGGTGATTGTGTTAAAGCACTGATCAAAAAGTGCAAGTACGTGTGTATATGAAGGTTCATGGTTCAAACCTTACGGCCGCCCTAAGTAGAAAAATTTCGTATAGAAACGATCTATTCAATTGTAGCAATTATCACAATTTTCAGCAAATAGCTGATGAAGGCTGAAATGCCAGAAACCGGTCCGATTAAGAATACAGTGCAGTTAAGAATTTTTCTTCTTCTCTACCACGCACCATTGAAACTTAAGCATAATTTGTTCATAAATATGAACCTTATATTGCTTAATAATATTTAAGGAACTTTTAAGGCCATTGGAGGAAGTTTTAATTTTATAATATTTTGATTTTGTCACTTCAAAATTAAAGCTTGAAATTCCTTAAATTAAATTTAAAAAAATGTATATAAGAATTAAGTAAATTTTTTAGCCAGATAGCAAAATCACACAAGTGAGAAAATTATAGTCGATCTAGACCGACTATACGATTCCATACGTCATGAGGTTAGAGACTCAAATTCGGATATGATATCAAAAAGTTCACAGGGATGCCGTATTCATATGGGCACTAGGTCGAAAAATGGACCGATCCTGACTGTATTTGTTAAGGTCCCTTATTTTTGCAAAACATGTACAAACCAAATTCGAGAAAAATCTATGCATTATTTTTTATCTTTTTGATAGATATAAGTGAAAATCGGGAATCAGTTTCATATGGGGGCTATGACTAAGAATTGTCTTATCGAGCTTGTATTTGGATTACTGATAAATTGATGTAATAAATATACATAAACTAATTGGCCGAGATCTATATGATAATGTGGATGTTATGGCAATTTAAATGGATCGCATAGGGGTCTTTTTTATGGGGACTAGGTCTGAACATGAACCGATTTTCACATATTTCAACAGCGTTTGTTCTGGCCACTAAAATTTTATGTACTAAATGTAATCAAAGTATATTCATATATGCGACCTTTAGTTTAATCATAAGGTTTACACTGACCCACAGATGGACAGAAGGACGGACGGACCTCGGTAAATCGACTCAGAAAGTAATTCTGTGTCGATCGGTATAATAAAATATGGATTTAGTTCAAATATATTTGGTAGTTACAAACAGCAGCACAAAGTCATTATACCCAAACTACATAGCGGTATAGGGTATAATAAAATTTATTATAATAAATCACTTTCTGAGTCGATTTAGCGATGCCCGTCCGTTCGTCCGTCTGTCCGTCTGTGTGTCCATGTAAACCGTGTAATCAAACTACAGGTCGCAAATATGAATAAATATTTCTATTAAATTTGGTGTATAAGCTTCTGTCGGCCATAGGATGAACGCTATTGAAATTGGTGAAATTCGGTTCATGTTCAGACCTAGGCCCCATACAAATGGCACCTATGAAATCGATTTTTCTCAAATTTGGTTTGTATATATTTTTTCAAAATATAATTGACTTTACCAAATATGGTCAGGAACGGTCCATTTTCCGACCTAGTCCCCATATAAGTAAATACAGTAGAAACTCGATTCTTGCACGTAATGGAAACCGGGCTCGGTGCAAATTTCGAGGTTGTCGCAAGTACCGAGTATTAATTTCCCATACAAAATAAAAGGCACATACAGCTCTTTAGAATCTAAGTTTAATATTTCAATTCAAAACACTTAAGTTCAACGCATTCGTATAACAGTAGATACATATTTTATGTAGAATTAAATAAATTTAACATTTTTGTTTGTTTTGTACAAAGTCGCTTGTTCAGTACTACACTGCTTCTTAGTCTCTGGAGCATCATTCAATAATCCATTGCTTAATTTCAGAATGTGATGTTTGCTGCAAAGGTTCTACTTCTTGAAGCAAAGTTGCAATGGATTGAATATTGAATGCATCATCAGCTAGCTGTAAACGTAGCTCTGAAAGAGGAATGACATCTTCATTATCCCAGTCGGATGATTTATTAAACAGTTTTTGAAATGATGACCGAATTGAAGACTCATTAAGGGCATTCCACGCATTTCCTAAAAAACATATTCCGTCTTTTAAGATGATGTTTCGCAGAGTCGTCTATTGATTTTCCACGACGAACAATGTGACTTAATAGGCTTTTTTTTGAAGTTCAGCTTCGTAAGCCTTATAACATTCTGGTCCATGGGCTGTATAAGATCAGTACAGTTTGGAGGAAGGCACATTACCGAAATTTCACCATCATTACTCCTTAACTCGCCTTCTTTGGGATGGCATGGAGCATTATCAATAAGTAAAAGAGCTCTTTCGGGAAGAGTTTTTTCACGAAGGAACTCTTTCACCTACAGATTTAAGAAATTTTAAATTATGTATGTAATAAAAGGAATTTTTTTAGGACCAACAATTGACTTACCTCTGGAACAAATGTTATGTGAAACCATTCTTCAAACAAGGCCATTGTCATCCAAGCACTTTTATTACCTTTGTAGACAACAGGCATATCCATAAAATTTTTGATTGAACGAGGATTTGATGATTTTCCAATAACCGTTAATATCACTCTATGATTTCCAGCAGCATTCGTACAAGCAAGAAAAGTTATTCTTTCTTTACTGATTTTATGTCCTGGCGCCGAGGTTTATTTAGAGCACACAAGAGTTCTATCGTGCAAAAGCTTCCAACATAGGCCAGACTCATCAGCATTATATGTGTGCTCCTTTTCTAAATTTAGATCGGCAATTTTTTCATTTGGTTTTTTACAAAAATGGGTGAATAGAATCACTTTCATTTGACAGTTTTTCCCCACATATTTTGAGTCTTCGGATTCCATGTCTTTTTTTAAAGTTTGCAACCCAACCATTGCTAGCGTGGAAGCCACCCGACTTTTCCTGAATTTTGGCATGGAATAACTTTGCCTTTTCCTTGAGCATATCAGATGTGATTGGTAAATTCTTTGTTCTTTGATTTGCAAACCATTTAAACAATACTCTTTCCATTTTTGGAAACTTCGAGGGTTTAAGCGTCTTTCTTCTCCCAGGGCCGGATTCAGAATACGCCACAAATTTCTTTATGGTGTTTTCATTTCTCTTAACACAAGTTATTGTTGATCTATGCACATGAAAACTTTTGGCTAAGGAATTGGTGGAAAATCCAGCACTTAATTTCTTTAAAATCTCAGCTTTGTCTTTAATTGTCAGCAACGTAAATTTTTTCTTTTCTTCGCCATTATGATACCGCACCTCTCAATAGTCTGCTTAAAACTGATTCAAATTACAACATTTCATCAGCAGCACAAAACGACGGGGATTTCCCGAAATGTATTCAGTCTAAGAAAACGTAAACAAAGTAGCACGCAACGTAACAAAGTAGAAACGTAAACAATTTAGCACGCAAGAGTAATACAAAAATTTTCGGATGTCGCAAGTACTGAGTGCGTAATGAAAAATATTTCTATGTTGCAAGAATCGAGGTGTGCAAGTATCAAGTATGTGCAAGAATCGAGTTACTACTGTATAGCATCCTATATAAACTTTTTCAAATCTTCAGCCAGAAAATTAATAACAATGGCACTCAAATTTGTTTTATGCTTATTCTCTATATCCAATTAGTTGGACCGAAGAGTTGGGGTCTCTAAACCATGATGTAGGGTATTGTGTAGTCGGTCTGGACCGACTTTAATTTTCTTCCTTGTTTTTCTTTTATTATTTTTTGACGACTTAGAAAAATGGTATTGGAGCAAATGAACAAAATACTATATATCGCACCGGTTCCTCTTAAAGGGGGTCAACTCAAAATTTAAAAGCAAAAAACCGTTTTTTTTTTATAATTACTATGAAATTTAAAAACATTGTTTCATTGTAAAGAAATATATATATATGACAGTGGTTGTGTTTGCAATTTTTCAGTAATTATCGAAAAATAAAATTTTTTAGGGGACAACTAAAAATATGCCTCTTAAGTTGATTCTAAAGAAGCTACTCTTATATCACAAAGAGGGATACAACTGTGTTTTTTGGCGAAAGATTAGAGAAAATGGTGAAAGATTTTTACAGTGTGTAGATATGACCACTGTATACCGTTTTCGTGCAAAAATTGAAAATTGAAAAATTTTGAGTTGACTCTGTTTAGAGGAAACAATGTGATACATTCCTAGTTAGGATGCAAATGCTCCCTTAAATATCACCAGGTGCCAAAAAAAAAAAAAAGTTTAATTTTTGAGTTCGAAAAATAAATAAAAATTTAATTAAAAAATTGTTTGTAACTAATTGTCAATGAAGTCAACTTTTATTTGTAGTCATGTATTCGTGTAACATATATCTGTGGTTTTCTGGAATAACCGCGTATGTCCATTTTTGTTAGTTTTGAGTTAATGATGCCAAATATATTAATTTTTAACGCTCCTTACATGTATTAATTTTTTTTTTTAAATGTTGACCATTTTTCAGTTTTTTCTTTAAATAACGAAGTAACTTAAATGTTTATTAAATTAATTTGCAGCACGAACGGCGTATGTCAACCTACGTTTGATCGCTGATAAATTATTTTCTCAGAAAACGACACCTAGCGACATACGTTGTTACGAATGAAAAAAAAAAAATGTGTTGGATGGCAACCATGTTTCCATATTTGACATTTTACTTTATCTTTTTTCTTTCTCTTTTTCTATTTAGTTAAGTTGGAGATTCTATTTCATTTTTTTATAGTAATAAAGATCACTGGAATTAATAAACGTGTTTTATTTAATTATTCACATTACAATAGTGGCGACGAGGATTGAAATAATAAAATATATCTTTTGTGAAAACACAAAGAATTATATACAATTTATAGCTGCATTTTGTTTCTTGAAAAACGTTTTTTTCTATGAAAAAAATAGAAAACTCCAGAGAAATGGAAAACCTATTAAAGGAAATGCTTAAAATACAGCTGGAACAGCAACAGCATAATCTTGCTATACAGCAGCTCGTGAAGAATTTGGCTACATCCCAGAATGATACCAAACATGATAGCGTAGAATTTCTTATCGAATCACTTGGTTCTAATATCACCGAATTCAACTTCGATGAACATAACCTCACATTTGAAATGTGGTATGCACGGTATGAAGATTTATTTGAAGTTGACGCATCTAAGTTGGATGATGCAGCCAAAGTACGCCTTTTGTTAAGAAAACTTAACACGGTTGTCCACAACAAATATTCAAACTACATCTTGCCAAAGCATGCAAGGGATATAAATTTCAATGATACTGTAAAAAAAAACTAAAAGAGATTTTCGGTACACAGACGTCACAATTCAACATAAGATATAACTGCTTGCAAACGACAAAAGAATCCCACACAGATTTCATTACCTATGCGGGAATCGTAAACAAGCAATGTGAACAATTTAAATTAAGCGAATTGACCCTAGATCCATTCAAATGCTTAATTTTCGTAATGGTTGTAAAATCATCAGCAGATTTTGACATTCGTACTAAATTGTTGAATAAAATTGACAACGAAGGTGGCTCCATAACATTAGATTCTCTTTCAAAAGAGTGTCAACGTATAATAAATTTAAAAACTGATACTGTGCTTATCGAGGGATCTAAACCAGAAACCCATGTACATCAGTTACAGGCAAACAAAAAGCAAAAATCAGTTCCCAAGTATCCATGCTGGTTTTGTGGCGGCATACACTTTGCTCGTGAATGTTCGTATCGAAAACATAAATGTGAGCAGTGTAGTGTAATTGGTCATAAGGAGGGATATTGCAATGTAGCAAAGAAAACAAAAAAGCAAACAAAACCAAAAAGTTTTAACAAAAACAATAAAAACAAAGTCGAAACAAAAAGCATTTCTTTCGTAAACACAATAAATGATCAACGAAAATATATAAGCGTGGAAATTAATGGTGAAAAGCTCGATTTACAATTTGACACAGCTTCTGATATATCTCTTATATCAGAGAATACATTCAAAAAAACTTAATATTGGAAATGCTGTTAAAGTTCAACACACAGCTCGGAGCGCAACTGGAAAGTTGCCTCTTTCTCTTCAGTTTGAATGCAATGTTAAATTCAAAGATAAACAAGCAATTACTACATGTTACGTCCCTCCAATAAAACATTTAAATCTGATGGGTTTAGATTGGATAAAAGCTCTTCAACTGGAAAATATGTCGATTAATAACATTTACAACAAAATCATTGCAGAAAATACGGAAAGTGTTCCAATTTCAATTGATAAGAATATTAATCGTTTAAAATTGTCTTTTCCAGATGTTTTTGACGAAAAATTTGGCCTATGTACAAAAACAAAAGCTCATTTGATAACAAAGCCCAACATTCAACCAGTTTTTCGCTCAAAACGTCCAGTAGCTTATGCTGTTCAACATCTTTTTGAAGCAGAATTAAAGAGGTTACAAGATACGGGAGTAGTTTCACCAGTAAATTACTCAGAATGGGCAGCACCTATCGTTGTGATTAAGAAGCCAAATGGGTCTGTCAGGATCTGTGCAGATTTTTCAACGGATCTGAATGAATCTCTAGAAACTCATCAGTATCCACTGCCTCTTCCTGAGGATATTTTTTCAAAACTTGCAAACGCAAAATATTTTAGTCATATAGACTTATCTGATGCATTTTTACAAATTGAGGTTGACGATGAATCAAAATATCTTCTTACAATAAACACTCATATGGGTTTATATCGCTACAATCGGATGGTGTTTGGTGTAAAAACGTTTCCAGCCATTTTTCAACAAACAATGGACAAAATGCTCGCTGGAATGAATGATGTCGCAGTCTATATTGATGATATTTTTGTTTCTGGCAAAGACGAAGAAGAACACAACAAAAATTTACATGAAGTCTTACGTCGAATACAAGACTACGGCTTTAAGGTAAAATTTTCAAAATGCAAGTTTTTTGTAAATCAGGTAAAGTACCTGGGGTACATCATTAATAGAAATGGGCTCCAACCTGACACACAACGTGTTTCTGCAATTACACAAATGCCAGAACCAACTAATGTGTCAGAATTACGATCATTTCTTGGCGCTGTCAACTTTTACAGCAAACTTGTAAACAAAATGCGTCAACTACGAGGGCCGCTTGACAATTTGTTAAAAGCGAACGTAAAATGGAAATGGACACATCAACATAAAAATTGTTTTTTGAAACTTAAAGAAATTCTTTCCTCAAATTTAGTACCTACACACTACGACCCAACAAAAAGTATTGTTGTAGCCGCTGACGCATCTCAGTACGGGTTAGGTGCATGTATCCTACATGAATTTCCAGATGGTTCAGCAAAAGCTATATGTCATGCTTCTAGATCACTTACGCCAGCAGAAAAAACGTACAGCCAGATTGAAAATGAAGGGTTAGCTCTTGTTTTTGCGGTTACAAAATTCCACAAAATGATTTATGGTCGTAAATTTAAGCTTCATACGGACCATAAACCATTGTTAGCTATTTTTGGTAAAAAGTCAGGAATTGCAGTTCATCAAGCAAATCGTTTACAGCGCTGGGCTGTCAAACTATTAGCGTACGAATTTGACATAAGTTTCATATCAACAACAAGTTTCGGCTATGCAGATGTGCTTTCGCGACTTATCGCTAAAATCAACACTGAAGCCGAAGATTATGTTATTGCAGCAGTAAAATTCGAAAATGAAATTTAAACTATTTTAAAAAATAATTTACAAAATTTACCATTAACAAACAAAATGATACAATACGAATCATCAAAAGATCATGTTATACGTAAAATATTACAATATATTGAAAACGGTTGGCCCACTGAAATTAACGATCAACAAATAAAGGTGTTTTATAATAGAAGAAACGATTTATCCATTGTCGACGGTGTTGTTATGTTTGGTGAAAGGGTCGTAATACCCAATATTTTTCGAAACCGAATTTTGAAGCAAATACATCGTGGTCATCCAGGTATAGAGCGCACAAAAGCAATAGCGAGAAGTTACGTTTATTGGCCCAAAATCGACGAAAATATAAAGATGATGGTTCAAAGTTGTAACAATTGTGCAGTTGCTTCTAAAATGCCTACCAAAACCACATTAAAATCGTGGCCTATTCCTTCAGAACCGTGGGATCGATTACACATCGATTACGCTGGTCCAATTGATGGAAATTATTTCTTAGTAATAGTCGATGCTTTATCTAAGTGGCCAGAAATAGTAATGACAAAATCCATTACAGCTCAGCAAACAGTTCAAATTTTAGAAGAAATTTTCGCACGATTTGGTTTACCAAAAACGCTTGTATCCGATAATGGAACACAGTTCAAAAGTGGTTATTTTGAGGATTTCATGAATCGAAATGGTATTAAACATTTGTGCTCAAGTCCTTACTATCCGATGTCAAATGGGCAAGCTGAGAGGTTTGTGGATACATTTAAGAGGACACTTGGTAAATTAAACGGAGAGGGAACTGTAAGCCAAAATCTTCAATCATTTTTGCAAACCTACAGATCTACTCCAAGTCCAAATTCACCGGAAAATAAGTCACCTGCAGAAGTTTTATTTGGTAGAAAAATACGATTATTCTTGGATCTTATTAAACCGTGTTCAAAAGAAGATACTCCAAAGCGCAACATATCAATGGAAAATCAATTTAATAAGAAACATGGAGCAAAAGATTCTCACTTTTCTGTTCGTGATTCCGTATATGCTAAAGTGTACATGAACAACAAAAATTCCTTTTGGAAACCTGGAAAGGTTATTGAATGTATAGGAAGTGTAATGTATAACGTTTTACTAGACGGTGGGAAGTTAGTTCGTGTTCATAAGAATCAATTAAAGAAAAATTATGGTGCACATCACAATACTAGTACATATAAAAGTTCTGAATTAGCATTGGGATTATATGATTCTTCAAATGAATCTAATTCTCCAAATGAATCTAATCATACCACTGAAAATATGGAAAATGAAAACATCACCAATGGTAGCTTAAATACACCGACTCTAAGAAGATCTCAACGTGAACGTAAAGAAGTTGATAGATTCATTCCTGGATAAATATCTGAAAAGGGGAGGTGTTGGATGGCAACCATGTTTCCATATTTGACATTTTACTTTATCTTTTTTCTTTCTCTTTTTCTATTTAGTTAAGTTGGAGATTCTATTTCATTTTTTTATTGTAATAAAGATCACTGGAATTAATAAACGTGTTTTATTTAATTATTCACATTACAATAAAATGCAAAATAATTTTGGATTATTTTTCAGTTTATAACCACTTATAAAAACTTTTGTGTTTATTTCTGTTATTTTTTGTCAATATTATTCTTGATACGTTGTTATATTCTCATCCAAATTCCCGCTAACTTTTTGTTGACGAACAAAAAAATCCATTTTTCAAGCAACAATAACTTATGTCTAAATGGATGGTTGCATTGGTAGTTTTCGTTTTCAAAGAAAACGACGTTTGTCGACATAAGTTGTTTTATCTGCACACACTTTAAGTGTTATTTACATATGGTTTTTTTCGTCCTTCTTTAGGATCTATTCCTCTGAAGATTTTTGACTCAAAATTTTATATAAAGTATTTATTGCCCATATCTGCAGGACTGTTAAATAAAATGTTCTAAAAACTTTATATCGAGCCCATAATTTCACATATAACGTTTTTTGGCTCCCTGAACATTTTGATTTTATGACATACGCGGTTATTCTAGAAAACCACAGATATGTGTTAGCATTGAATTTTTTGCAAATATCAGAGCAGGATGACAGGAGTTTTGTGCGCTATATGGTTTGTAAATACTACTAAGTCGATTTAAAGATGTCCGCCCGTCCCTCAGTCTGATTTTCTGTGTGTCCATGCAAACTTTGTAATCAAACTATATGTGGCAAATATTGATATTTATTTATTTTTTATTGAGTTCATGGATACAGCATGATTACAGTAAGTCTCTGCTCACAAATATGAGAAGGGGGTACGATGTGAGGAGACAAAAATGTGAATTTTAAAAATTAACTTGAATTTTTTAACATGATTCATGTAGACACTATTATTGGGGGTCTTATTAAATGGAGCGTATTCCAATCTCGACGGTACGGAAGATGAAAAAAGAACGAATAGTTTTTACGAACGACATAGTTCAGGTGACCATTAAAAACAAAATTATTATCAAACACTACACCTAAGTCCAATATTTGATCGATCGAAAATAAAACTTGACCCGCAATATTAAATTGAGATAGCCAATTATGACGACGTCTACAGATCGACTTTTATCAATATTAAAAAGAATGCAATTACGTTTTGACCCCCAAAATTGCTCTATTAAAGTCATACTGCAGTTCAGCGATATACACTAAGTAGACCAGCATAGAAAATATATTTTGAATTTTTAAAAGATATACAAATATCGTTAATAAAAATATTAACAAGTGGGAAAATTATAGTCAGTCTAGACCGACAATACGATACCCTATAACATACCTTTAGAGACCCCATCTCTTAGGTCAAACTAATTAGATATAGAAAATAAGCATAAACCAAATTTGGGTGGCAGTTTTTAATTTGTTTGCCTTCGGATATGAAAAATTCATATCGGATGCTATATTTATATGGGAACTAGGTCGAAAAATAAAAATGAGCCAATCCAGGCTGTATTTGGTAAGATAACTTATTTTTGTGCAAAAACATATACAAATTTGAGACAAATCTGTGAATTTTTTTTTATAGATTTAAGCGAAGGTCGGGAATCAGCTACTCATAATGACTAACAATTTTCCTATACGTTTTATTTTTGGCTTACTCATAAATGGATGTAATAAACATACATAAACATAGTTTGACCGAGATCTATGATCATTTTAATATTACGGCAATTTAAATCGATCTCATATGGTCATTGTATATGGGGATTAGGTCTGAACATTAGAAATGGCTAAATCGACTCAGACAGTGATTCCGAGTCGATCGGTACAAGAAAAGATGGGATATGCGGCAGTTACAAACATCAGCACAAAGTCGTTATACTCTGACCACATATAGAGTTTTGTGTGTTTGTTTGTACGTTTGTTGGTGGTTTATAGGAGACTACACCACTGGACTGATCGTCTTAAAATTTTTGAAGTTGGTAACTGCCTACCTGGAAGGAAAAATAAGATATATATTTTTTTGATTTTTCAAGTGGGCGTGGCACCTCTCATATAAAGTGAATTTTTAACACCTAATTTTTATACATTATATCTGGAGTACTACGACAACAAGAGTTCTAAAGCTATGTACACGTACATATTAAACTAATTTGAAGGGTCACGGAAAAATGGTTGGAATCGTAACAAAGGGGTGGTACCTCCTATCCAAGAAAATATGAAGTGCTATGAAAATGACAATCTTGAAACTTTTGACAAGGACATTAGTTACCAACTAGCAGCGCCCAGCCCTCGAAATTCGAGTGTAAATTCTAGGAAAATTTATTTTTTAAATCAATTTATTTCTAAATAAGTGCTACTCAATTCAACACAGGGCGTGTGATATGCAATTATTATAAAGAAATTCGATTCAAAAATCGACAGAAACGAAAATCGCGAATGCGAAAATCGTTAAAATCAAAAACGACAAAATCAAAAATCGCAAAAACCGACAATCGCAAAAAAATGACAAAATCAAAAATCGCCATATGTTAATAAAATAGTTTACTACAAAAAATATTTCGTTTTATATTTCATTAGGATGGGTATAGTGAATCGCAATGGGTTACAGCTGGTAGATAGGGTGTAAAAGTTGAAGAATGTGCTACTCTGTGAGATGGAATCGCATCCAACTCAAATCACAGTGTGGTGTACAATTTCTTTAAGATGCATTATCCGGCTTTACTTTTTCGAAGAAAGCGGTCATACTATTGCGGTCAATAGAGAAGTTACTGAATGTTGTTGAAAGAGTTTTTCTCTTCACTACTACGATGAATGAGAATTCCTTTAAGCTATGGTCGATTTTGAATTATAACTACGGTATGGCAGAATTTTAGCAAAAATTCTCCAGTAAGCTTAGTTCATCTGAGATGTCTTGACGTTATTGCATCGAGGTATTTTATGAGGTTATTGGAAATAATAAGTTTACTAAACAAACCCATCAAATTTGGTTGATTTAAAGCAAGGCATTATAACGGTTATTGAGGTAATTACCGCTGAAAATCTCCAGGCAGTATTTTACAACCTTATGATAAGATGTTGAAAGGGCCACTTAAATTAAACTATTTTCTAAAATCATTAAAAAGCTTTTCAAATGTGTATAATTTTTCAAATGATTAAAGAAAAAATAATTCTTATGAATTAAAATAAAAGTTATATGAGTTTTCTTAATGTAGAAGCATTCACCAACACACTTTACAAAATATTTTCTCAATCTATTAAGTGGTTCTGACCTCACAAGTGGAATAATCGAAACAGACAGAAATTTGTTTATCATAAAAAAATCCTGCTAATTTGGGAATACTGTATTGAAGACTTCTACCGACTCTATTAGCTTTTAGGGTATCCCGAAAAAATTTTCGTGTTACTGCTTCTTTTAGGTATCAGGTTTTCTTTCAAAAATTCATCTTTTGAATATATTGAATCAAAGGTTTTGATAAGAAAATATATGTATGTAAATCAATAAAATAGGGTTTTTTCTTTAAATATATAAGTATTTAAATTCTTGAAAAACTTTTTTCAGTTATATTTTATATTTTCGTTCTACATACATTTAAAACGAATTTTTAACTAGTTCCGAGTCTATTGTCTATTGTCTATGTCAATTTTGTTGTTTTCCCCTTAAAACTCTATAAATACTAAAGTAGAATAAAAACACAATTGCCACACAACAAAATACAATTATTGTAGTTATTGCATTTTAAATGCTTCGTTTGCAGGAAATCCAAGTTCAAATATCATTGTCGAAACATTGTATAGACAATAGAAAAGTGGTTTAGTAAATAAGTTAGCCATGAAAATTAAATGTGCATTTCTCTAAAGTTTATCAATAATGTTGCCATAACAAATTTCATACATATGTTTTGTTTTTATATAATGTTATTACTAATTAAAAAAAAAAAAATTTAAAAAAAATTATATTTGTCTTTCTTGTTATTTAGTTAATTGTCAATCAACCCCAGGAGAAATATGGTACTTATACGATTTGTGTGTGTTTTGAAAATTAAAGAATTATCGCCTGTAGAAATGTTATAATTTATTGCTAACATTTGAAAGATTTTATTGTCTCTGTTGTTGACATTTAATGCAATGATGCTTTCAAACATTTTTGTTTTATAAAAATCAAGATATAATATTGAATATTGTTGTCATATGTCATTTGTTTGAGAAAGTTAACTATAAGTAATTAAAAAATGCGACAAAAAAATACCCAAATGGCTTTTTGTTCTACAAATATATTTCAAGACGAAACCGAACTGGCACCTGGAAAATCTCATGGTTTAAGTTATTTCTAAATATAGTAAAATACATACGCTGTTTCGACGTTAAGGGAATGAGCCCTATCGATTCGCAAAGGTGGGTACTTTCCTTATATTACAAAGAAAGAGCCAGAAAAGTCTTCAATAAATTTAAATTTAAAATAATTTAACTCATAAGTTTTTATTAAAACCCTTTTTTCCTTGTGCATATGAGTTTTGAATCTCTCCGTGACTGTGCGTGACCTTGCGCGACTTTATATGTTAATATGAGGTGACAACAAATCTATGGACAAGGTTTCAGATTGATCATATGATGAGAAGTGAGGTTTTAGTCTCTCCGTGACTGTGCGTAACAATGCGTGACTGTGTATGACTATGTCAAAGTTAATCATTTTTCACGGCAAGTCTATCGACCAAATTTTAGATCGATAAAATTTTAGATTTTAGATTCTCCAGTTTTCATTTTCTATTTTCCATTTTTCATATTCCAATTTCCTTTCTTCATATTCCATTTTCCATTTTTCATTTTCCATTTTCCATTTTTCGTATTCTATTTTCCATTTTCCGTTTTTAATTTTTAATTTTCCTCTTTCCATTTTTCATTTTCCATTTTCAATTCTCCATTTTTCATTTTCTATTTTTCATTTTCCATTTTACATTTTTCATTTTTCATTTTTCATTTTCTATTTTTCATTTTCCATTCTCCATTTTTCATATTCTATTTTCCATTTTACATATCCCATTTTCCGTTTTTAATTTTGCATTTACCACTTTCCATTTTCCATTTTTCCTTTTCCATTTTCTATTTTTCGTTTTCATTTTTTCTTTCATATTGCCGATTTTTTATACCCTCCACTCCAGTGTGCAGAGGGTATATATAAGTTTGTCATTCCGTTTGTAGTAATTAGAAAAAAATTTTGGACCCCATAAAATATATATATTTGTGATCCTTATAACAACCGGAGTTGATATAGCGATGTCCGTCTGTCCGTCTGTGGAAATCACGATGACGGCATCAATCGGGCAGCTAGGATGCTCGTTGATATAAAAAATGATTCACTGACATCCTGAGAAGTTTGCTGTTTAAAATCGTCCAAATCGGTTGATTACGGCCCGAGATTTGAATGAAGAAATAAAAAAGTCTTGAAAAAATATAATTTTCTATGTTGTTCTTGTCACGATCACGCTAGCTAGGGTCACCATTTTTAGCGAGAATGATTCACCAAACTCCTGGGAAGATTTCTATTTGAAAAATCATTAAAATCGATGGAACAGGTCTAGGGAAATTTCTGAAAAAGTAAAAAAAAAAATGAAAAATATGATATTTATATATTGTGCTTGTTGTTATTCTAAATGTTGTATTGTTGACGTAGCTAGACTTGTTGTCTTTGTGGTCGCTGTGGTAATAATATAATTAAAACTAACCCTTTGTACATTTTTTCTATCAACTATGGTAGAAAAATTTAAAAGTTTCCATTGTTTTGGCATCACTAAAAAAATTTATTAGATAATTTCTGTCATTGCCACGAGCCTGCCTGCAAAATTTTAGATCGATTGGGTCACGGGAAAGTTAAAAATCGACCCAAAATTTTTTCGACAAGCAGACACTACGTGTTAATACATATAAAGGGAATAAAAATTCACCAGCATCTAAAGCAAATATGCTAAAATACGTAGTTGTTATTAAAAAAAACTATGGGAGTCCTATCCCAGTGGAGATGTGCAAACATGTATTTACACATCAATTAAAATAAAACAGTAAGCGCCATCTATGTATAGCAAGCAATTGCTGTGGTTGTTATATTTGATGGTTGCAGTTGCTATACATTCATGGCGCTTTCTGTTGGTTGTTGAATCAGCTAAACAAATTGAAATCATAATCTTTGCACCAATACACTTACATATACCTCACACTGATTTTCCCTTACGCAGTTTTTGTGATTGTATTGTGAAATAGATTTTTACACATAAAAAAAAGACAATGTAAATTTAGCAAAAAAAGAATTTTATGTATTAATTTATTTAAAGAGAAAAAGACAAAAATAACGTTTGATTTTGTATTTTTTGTGTGTAATATTTACATATACATACACATATTAAATATTACAAATAATATACATATATTCTATATATGTATATCCATAATAACTGCATGTTAGAAATAAATCGGTATATTATTTTATTTACATAAAATTCTGCAATGTTTTGTTGTGGTGAAATACATTTCTTTTGCATAAACAGAGTGTCACTTCATTCTGCTCAGCGTGACTATGCCGCAGTAGATGGCGCCACAATTTTTGTTCTAATTAGCTTTGCAATAGTTATTTCCATTTTAACATGAAAGTCAATATTTTCAACTAGATATCATACAGCACAATATTAAGAGTATACACGGGCTGGTCCTTTATTTCATACGTTTTTTCATTATTCTTTTACAAATATGAACATACGTTTGGCATATTAACTTTTTATTGTCTTCACAAAATAGAGTTAACGAGTTTATCAATGAGTTTTTTGCTTTCAAAACAGTTCTAAATAGTTATATAGAATTATTATTCTGCTTTACCTACAAAATATCTGATTGCGATTACGTTTAATTTTTAAAAATTGTTTATAATTACTAAAGAACTATTATTCACATAAACATAAAATTGCACTTTTTAAATTTTCCATTAAAATTTTAGAAAATATCAATTCTAAAAACTGGAATTAAAATTTAAATTATAAATTAGAAAATATAAATTGAATTTCAGAAAATCATATCAAAACGTCGGAAATAATAATTTTAAATTTAGAGGACATCAATTGCATATTTAATATACATATAAATTTTATTCGTTAAACGCAAATTGAAATTCCAAAAAAAAAAACACCAAATATGTTTACATTTAAAAAATGTTTACATTTAAAAAAAATATTGGCATTGGCATAATAGCTTTTCAGTAACTTCTTTTAACGATAGTCGAATCACTAAAAAAGGAAATAGCAAAATTACCAGTAAAATTTTTAAACGATATTCGCTATTGTTAAAGTCAGCTGTTGTTGTTATCTAAACGACAATCATTTTTCTGTTGTTTATTCAATCAATAAAAACTTAAATGTTTAGGTTGAAATAATACATAATACATACATAAATAAAAATCATAAAATAGTGAAAATATTTTGCTTCTATTAAAAAACTTTTTTATATATTTAAAAAAATTAAATAGCATATTCAATTCATTATTTCATTTTCAAATAAATAAACAGAAATGTTTGTAAAAAAATAAAGATATTAAACATAAACATAAAATCATTCTGTCAAACACGAAGTAATTTGTTTTTTCTATTCTTCTTTGTGTTTTTCGCTTATTTTGACAGAGATGCCACTCGTTTACAATTTAAATAAATAGAAAAATAGATTGGTCGACTGTCGTTAAGATGTATGTACTTAGTGAATCACTTAATCCTTAGTGCAAACAACAATAGGTGTCGATATATTTTGCGATTGTCGTATCGTTGATATTTACAGAATCGGACTACAGAAAACATTAATTTAAATTCAATGAATTTTAGAAAACCTCAAATAATACTTAAGAATTGCGAACATAAAAATTGTTATATAAGTAAACGCAATTTGATGAGAATGTTCTTTATATATAAATTTTCATAATTTTTTTTGGATGAAAATTTGAAATTTTTCAGAAAATAAAGATAACAAATTATTTTATTTAAAATGTTTGGGACATTTGGTTTTTTGCGTTCCATCCCTAATTTGATTAGTTATTATTATAAATTTATTCTCTATGTTTTCCAAATATGGCAATAGTTTTATAAAAAAGTTGAGAGCGCTTTTTTCTTGGTTATTATTTTGTTACTCCATCCGACCTATATGGCCGCAATAAAAAAATATTTCGCCAGTTAAAAGAAACTATACAGCCATCTCCAATTAGCACGATTTAATGCATATAGCCACCCTACACAACTATTACCTTTGCAATGGAGGTTAGGGCGAGCTATTTAATTAGCAAAAACTAAATTAAACGAGAAGTTATGTCATATAACCGGATACGCATGCATATAGGTATATAACCTAAATGCATGCCGATCAGCAACCACGATGACTAAAAAGCAAACACCGAAATAAATCCGAAATAATAGAAAAGACGAAAACCAACCCAAAGAATTTTCTGAAATAATTTGGTATTAAGTTTAACAAATTGTTTACTTTTTCCAATATTTTGTTTACATTTATTATCAATACTCAAACCGAGGTGGAGGGTATCAAAGATTCGGCACAGCCGAATTTAACACTCTTACTTGTTTTATTATAACGTGATAACGTTAAAAAAAAGTATGTGGCAATACTACTAACCTAGCTCGTAGTAGTTGTGTTTGTTGGTATGATTACATAATTTTTTTTTTTTAATTGTTTATTTATTTATAATTTTTTTTTTCAACTTTTAATTAGTTTATTGGATCTTTCTTAGAAGAAAATAACAATAAGTAATAAAATCTTAAAAACTATTTTTGATTTATGATTCTATTGTCAGTGCAATAGAAGGCCATATTGAGAACATTAAACATATTTTAGCTTTGAGCTATGGCCAAGGTGTCTACCCTCTTTAGCCGTGAGTGGCCTCTGTGCTAGGGGATTAGGGTGAGATACTAGTTTGGATATATATTTAGAACAATATTTTTCTATTTCATCGCGAACTGACGGAATATTGAGTTCTTTATGTATATTGTCGTTACGAATGAACCAAGGGTCGCCTGTTATGTATCTTAATATTTTCGACTGCCTTCTTTGTAACTTTGCAATATTGGAAGTGGATGCTGTTCCCCATAGTTGGATTCCATAGGTCCATATTGGCTTGAGAATGGTTTTGTAGAGTAAAGCTTTGCATTTTAAACTAAGCGAAGATGATGAGTTTAGAAGCCATCCAAGTTGGGCAGTTTTGAGTTTTAGTTGCGAAGTTTTCGAGTCAATATGTTTGGACCATGTGAGACGGCGATCAAGGTGAATTCCTAGGTATTTAATGTGGAGTTTTTCAGGTATTCTCGTGTTATTTATTGTAACTGTAGGGCAGTTTTCTCTTCGCAGTGTAAAAGTCACATGTGCACACTTAGCTGGATTAACTTTTATCTTCCATTTGTTAAGCCATGATTCCAGCTCATGTATATGAGACTGTAGGTTGGAGGAGGCAATTTTGGGATCTTTGTGAGTGCTCATAAATGCAGTATCGTCTGCAAAAGTTGAGGTATGAATTTGAAAATTTGTTGGCATATCTGCTGTATAAAGAATATACATCATGGGACCAAGTATACTGCCTTGAGGAACCCCAGCTGAGATGTTTCGAGAGCTTGAAGTGTAGCTTTTATATTTGACTACAAATGATCTGTCTGTCAGGTAACTTTGGAGTAATCTATGGGTATTTTGCGGTAAGGATTGAAGTATTTTATATATAAGCCCTTTGTGCCAGACTTTATCAAAGGCCTGTGAGATGTCAATAAGTAATGAAGAGCAGTAAAGTTTTTCTTCAAATGCCTTTCTAATTTGAGTCACGATACCATGTACTTGTTCAATGGTGTTATGGTCCTTACGAAACCCGAACTGATGTGCGGGAATTAATTGTTGGTCATTAAGGTATGGTGTCAGTGCCTGCAGGAATACTTTTTTAAACAACTTTGATAGGATGGAAAGTAAGCTGATTGGTCTATATGAGGTGACCATACTAGGATCCTTTCCCGGTTTGGGAATCATTATAATTTCTGACGATTTCCAGGACGGAGGAAAAAAACCTATGCGTAGGACACCATTAAAGATGAACAGGATAAGTCTTAGCGCACTGTATGGCAATTCGCAGATCATTTTAGATGTTATTAAGTCTATACCAGGAGATTTTTTAGTGTTGAGATTTTTTACAATTGTTATGTTAGGGAATCTAAGTTTCATGGGAGAAACTACTATGTCATTAATTTGAGGAATTTGTATGTCCGACATAGTGATGTTGGGTGTAAATACCTCTTCTAAATGATCGACAGAAGCGTTGGCTTTATCGCAGTGACTTCTCGCCCAATTACCGTCACTAAGGCGTAGAGGAGATTCATAGGGTATGAGTCTTTTCAGTTGTTTTGTTGCTTTCCAAAGACTGTAATCCGTTTTGTCTGTTGGATCTAGGCCCTGTAAATAAAGATTCAGAGATGCGATTTTATTTTCTTCGAGTGCTTTATGTAGGCCTTTTTGGCAGATTTTAAGCTGGCTTTTCAGGATTGGAGAGCGGTGAAGTTGCCATTGTCTTCTAAGATGTCGTTTTTTTTGCACTAGATTTTGTATATTTGATGGGCACATGTACCCTTTATTTTTAGTGGGCTTTGGGGCTGGAGTATATACTTTCACTGCAGCAGTTATTGTTTCTGAGAAGAGCATTATTGCTGACTGAATTTCTGCCTCAGTTTTTAGTGAGATGTTTTGAGATAAGTGTGAATCAACGTATTTGTTTGTATTTTAACCAATTGGTGTTTTTGTTTGGGAGATGGTTATGGATTGAAATTGGTTCCTTATGAGACAATGTCAGAATCGTTGGGGAGTGGTCAGATGATAATTCAAGCGACGATGCTATCGAAATTTGTTCACGTTTAATATTTTTTATTACTGCAAAGTCAATGAGATCGGGAATCTTCTTAAGGTCTGAAGGCCAATAAGTTGGCTGACCTCCAGACAATACGTCGAGCTGGCTGGAAGTTATAGTTTTTAGCAGCTGTCTTCCTTTGGGAGAAATGAGTCTTGATCCCCAGTGAGTGTGCTTGGCATTGTAGTCTCCTGCTGCTAAAAATTTGTTTTGTAAAATTTTATAAAATCGAGTTCCGATATTTTGTGCTTGGGTGGACAATAAATGGCGGACACCGTCATTTTGGCTCCTACCAGGTATATTGAAGAAGCTTAAATGTGCTCAGTTCTGTATTCTTCTAAGGGGAAGTGAATTAGTTTGTCGTGGACAATTATTGCTGATTATTTATTTATAATGAAAGTATAAGTATAACTTAAACAAAAAGTATAAATACAACTTATTTTATGTACAAAGTCCCATTTTAGCGAGCTCTCAAGTATAATATTTATTTAATAGTAATGTTATTTTTTTCTATCACTTATACATAAATACAAGGTAGCATGTATATCATTTTTTTGTGGCTTTTTTGAACTGTGAATGTTGCGGTATAACAATTATGTTGAACTACTAAAATATTACAACAAACAATCTGTGTTTTATGTTTTTTAGAAGTATCTACATATTTTTGCTCGTATCTAAGCAGAGTGATACCCGATTTCTATTGGGCGAGTCATAAGATAATTCCAATATGCATGCAATAACCAGACCAGATCCAGTGGACTTTTTCCGGTTACAAGGCCACTCCATTTGTAGGAAGATAGTCATTGTTGCATTTATGCACCTGTAAAGAAGTAATTATCCAGCCTGGAAGATATTAGGCAAATCTACGTGCATTTAAAATATGAACTTACTTTCTATAATTAGAAAAATTTATCGAGGGTTATATATTATACCATTAGGAAACAATGATTTGGTACTGGTGTCGACCGCCGATATGGAAAATTTTCTTAGCCGGTATGTTTCTATGTTATGTATTACTCGTAATAATAATTTTTAAATAATAGTTCTCCTCTTAGAAATGTTAAGAGACAGTAGATGCGGATATGCTGTAAAAACTGATGAAGGTAATGAAGTCAGGGATGTGGCTTTTTTTTATCATATGAGATATTCATTTATTTAATTAAACATCAAACCCCCGAACTCATAATGAAAAGATAGCTGCTGTTTACATGGCGCGCTCAACGAGGTTCTTACTGGTCAACCGATTAGCCTTAGTTTTTAGTTAGCCTATAGTTTATTTATAATCAATTTTTGTTGTCATCTAATTGCTTTAAAAACAACTCTGAAATTTGTAATGCCACCATTTTTTTTTGCATTATTGCCACCTGATATAGTGAAAATCAACTCTGTTTACATTTCAATTTGTGTGATTTCACTCCTTCATTTTTTAAATTCTTTCTTTTAACTCAATCTCTCTGTCTGTCTGAAACTTGGCCAATAGTCTTGTTGTGACTACAGATTAATTTTGGGGTAGTCATGCACACTCACGCGTGGTCACGCGCAGTCACGAAGTGATCTAAATATCCTTTCCCCTCATCTGATCTATCTGGAACTTGGCAGATACACTTGCTGTGAAAAAAGATTAATTTTGATTTAGTCACGCACAGTCACGCAGTGATCTATATGTCATTTCCCCTCATCCGATCGATCTGAAACTTGGTCGATATATTTGCTGTAAAGAAAGATCAACTTCGACATAGTCACGTATAGTCACGCATAGTCACGGATTGATTTAAACCCCATTTCTCCTTATCCGATCGATTTGAAAAATGGTCGATATACTTGCTGTGAAAAAAGATTAATTTTGATGTACGGGGTGTGTTGGAAGGAAAAGCTGAATTTTGAATTTTCGCGGGCTGTGTACATTGGATTATCTATAGTTTGTTTTTGTTATATTCGGACACATATGTTTATCATATGCTTCCACTAGCAGCCAATTGCGATTAGTAGTTTGTTTTTGACAACTGAAGAGGTTAGTCACGTTTTTGTGTGCTCTTCGTTTTTTGACTTTTTTAAAAATGGAACAAAGTACTCCAAGGCACTTGAAATATTGACTGTGGCATTCGGTAAGTCCACTTTGTCTCAAGCAAGTGTTTATAAGTGGTACAAGCGCTTTACAGAAGGCTGAGAAGATGCTGATGACGATGAGCGTCCTGGAGGTGCGACCACGTCAACAAGCGAAGAAAACATCGAAACAGTGAAAAAAAATTGTTTTGGAAAATCGTCGAGTCACTATTAGGGAAGTTGCAGAGGATGTTGGCATATCAATCGGCTCATGCCATTCAATTTTCTTGAATGTTTTGGGCATGAAACGTGTGGCAGCGAAGTTTGTTCCGAAATTGCTAAATTTTGAGCAAAAGCAACGTCGCATTAGTATCGCTCAGGAGTTGTTGAATGACGTCAATGACGATCCGGGCTTGCTCACACGGTTCATAACTGGTGACGAAACGTGGTTATATGGTTATGACATCGAAACCAAGGTCCAATCATCCTAATGGAAGCGGCCAGATGAGCCAAGACCGAAAAAACACGCCAAGTTCGATCAAATGTGAAGGTTTTGTTCACTGTTTTCTTTGATTACAATGGTGTGGTGCATCGTGAGTTCCTGCTAAGAGGTCGCACACTTAATAAGGAATATTACAAGGAAGTTATGCGTGAAGCAATACGGCTTAAACGATCGGAATTGTGGAAAAACAAATCGGTGATTCTGCATTACGATAAACCAAAAACAAAACCGTAATCATGCCTCAACCAGCGTATTCACCAGATGTGGCACCCTGCGACTTTTTTGTTATTCCCAAGACTGAAGAGACCAATGAAAGGAAAGCGTTTTGCCACAATTGATGAGATCAAGTCAGAATCGAAGAACGAGCTGATGACCATACCGAAAAGCGCATTTCAGAAGTGCTTCGAGAATTGGAAAAAGCGTTGGCACAAGTGTATTATATCCGAGGGCGATTACTTTGAAGGGGACAAAATGGATATTGATGAATAAATAAGTACTTTTCAAAAAAATTCAAAATTCACCTTTTCTTTGAACACACCTCTTAGTCACGAATAGTCGCGCATACTCACGCACAGTCACGGAGAGACTAAAACCCCACTTCCCTTATCCTATGGATCTGAAACTTTGTCCATAGACTTGTTGTGGCCAATGAATAATTTTAAGATAGTCACGCATAGTCACGGAGATATTAAAAACTCATATGCATAAGGAAAGAAAGAATTTTAATAAAAACTTTGAACTTATGGGGTTAGATTATTTTTAATTTATATTTACAATTGTTAGGTTTACAACAAAATTATTTTAATTTGAAATTATGGAAAAACAAAAATGTTTAAAAGCTCCGCAAATTAAAAAACATTTGTTTGCACTTAAAAATTATTTATATATTTTGTTTTGCTTAATTTGACACACATCAGCTATTTTAATGCACTTAGTCAGTGTTTGAAAGGTTGTTGATCTGAGTTTAGCAAACGCAGCAGCAAGTGCATTATAAATAATACTCATGCTAGATACTCTATAAGTTTTCATTATAAATACGGCCGCAAATGAACGAGTCGATAAAAAATAAATATATATTAATGAGTTTTGATTTTTCTCTTTCATTTACATTTTTGGTATGTCATATAAATCCCGATGAATCCATTTAAGTTATCTAAAAGTTTGTTATCTAAGACTAAGTAAAAGTAAGTCCTAAAATGCATAGTTTTCAGTTTAAAGTGTTAAAGGCAAAAATACTTTAACGATTATTAAACATTTTTCGATTTCCTAATGCATTTTCTCTAGAATTAACATTTAAAATCCTAATAATCAGTTCTGCCACTTCAAAATCATTTCAATATGTTAGTTTATTCATAATTCATAAAACATCACACCTCATGTACTTACTTATTATGCTGGTCACGTCTAAAATATGTCCCCTTTTTTTGGATTTATATTTTTTCGCCAGTGCTTATTAATTTTTTTTAGTGAAAGTACCAAAGTGAGTTAGTAATGCGTAGCATTAGTCAAAAAAAAAAAAAAGAAAGAAAGAAAAAATATCCGATATTTTAAGAATTATGAATGCCACGTGACTTTTAGCATTACATGATTTGTAAATAAAGCTTAAAATGAATTAATGTTCAAATTCCATTTGCAAGGATTGTATTTGAACACTGTGAGAACACTGAATGCTGGCTGGCATAAGGCCAGCTGGACAGTGAGCTTCGATTATATTATTTTCTTTTTTTTTTCCTATAAATTTTTTTTTGTTTTGATATTCTTGTATCGAATATTATATTAAGATATTCCTATGACTTTAAGTTGTTATATTTAATTTAACTTTTTTATATAAGACTCTTCCTTTTTTTGTTTTTGATTATATTTTACACTTTTTTTGTGTTCGATGATGTCATTGTATTTATGGTTTTGCTTCGTGTGGGAGTAATTTATTGGTGCGTGTTAGTTTAGGATAAAAGTTCAAGCATAAAACACTCAACGTGACATCTCACGGATGACATTACCTAGAAACTCAAATTGTTAACCTTTCGCTTCCACATATAACAATCTACATGTATGACCGTATATACGACTATAGAAGACTGCAGGAAAACACACGTTTTAACAATTTAGTTACATAAGAGTGCCACTTATTTATAGCTTAAAGTTGGTAGGGTGTATATGGGGACTGATAGGATTCTGTTTTATTGTCAGCATGTCATGTCAGCATGTATTTAAATGATGCTAGCGCCATCTTGCATCATTACAGTGTTAGTTAGTTATAAGTGTAAGTAATATTGTTAATGTTTTTATATAAACTAGCAGAGCCCAGCACTCGAAATTCGAGTGCGAATTCTAGAAAATTTTGTTTTCTTATTCAACTTTTATTATATATAGTTTTCTGCGAAATCATATGAAATAACGAATTCAGCAGACTTCAAATGTGTCTTCAAATTCTTGAAGAATGACCATTGCTCTTTGACTAAAAGTCATGAGTTCTCAAGTTTAACAATACTGTACGCATTTCTTCCACAAAATCATCCACATTTAAAATGATTGTTTTCAATATAAATCTCTTATGCCGTTTTCTTTTCTGACAAAAAATGTCGCATTTTGTTTGCACTTTTTTCAAAAAGCGATTTTTTTTGATATATTCTAATTTAAGAGCAACTTTGTCTTATACATCATTGACTTCTTTTAGGTCGTAGTGCGGGAATATTTCCCCATTCTTCCCCTTTTTTGAATACTATAACTTTAAAGAGGATAATAATTTTGCATTTTATGAACACAGCCCTTTGGGACCTTTCGATTGATGTATAAAATAAGATTGCTCTTCACTCCGAATATATCAAAAAATACACTTTTCAAAAAAAGTGCAAATAAAATGCTACATTTTTTGTCAGAAAAGAAAACGGCATTAGTCTGAATCCGAGATTCAAATTTGATCTCTTCTATATATTCTCGATCAAAAGAGTTTAATAAATTCTTTTTAATGAATGTGGTTTCCGGGCAATTTGAACATTCACCTAAGTGGCAAGAAGTTGTTGCTTTCCACTAATCGACCGAAAAGGTCTTAAAGGAAAAAACTAAGCTTTCCTTTGAACAAAAGAGGCCTTTTGTGAAAAAAAAGTAAAAAAAATTTTAATATTGCAAAAAAAAGTCAAAAATTTTTTTAAATTTTTTCTTCGAGAGATTGAAAAATAGCTATCTTAGCTATGTGGGACAAATTTTGCTAAGAACAATAAGTAAAAATTACATGGATGAGAAAAGACACCTGTTTGTCCAAAATCTCCAATTTTAGCCCCCTCTAACTCAGAGAGTTCTTTCACATTCCTCCGTGCACACATTTTCTAAAAAATTGTCGAAAGAATTTCCTTAACTTATAAATATGTAGATATTTTGTTGTATTTTTTAAATTAATTTCTGTAAAATAAAACTGAAAGAAAATAAAATTCCAGGTCAAATTTTTATTTTTGTTGGTCTCTAATACCAATTTTAGAAAAAATAAAAAAATCTAAGAAATAAAGGTTTTTTATCAGTTGATCTTTCGTTTGATCTTCTTATTCTGCAATTAGAGAAAACCCTTTCAATAATTAAAATAGTGGATTATTATCTATAATATTTATAGGCTAGGCGATTTCTTGTTACCGATGTTTTGTTCTACCATTTTATCCGCATTTTGACCATACTTATATTATTCTAAAGGTATTTCTTTTGGGCTGTTCACTAGAGTTACAGATTTTTAATTTTTTCCTTTATTTTGAGTAAATTGCATTTCAAGTTGCTACTAACACGTACATAAAATTATTCATATGGTGTGTGTGTTTATTAAGTTTGTTAATGTGTTAGTTAATGAGTTTGTTATCTTCAATCACAATAACAATAAACCAAGAAAGTGTTGGTTTGTGAATTGGCTAAGTTGAGAAACAAAGTTGCCTAGAAATTGCACTCGAATTTCGAGCGCTGCAGTCTGATAATATATGGAAATCTATCAATTATCTAAAAGTAAAACAAGTAAGAAAATTATAGTCGGTCTAGACTGACTATACGATACCCTATACCATGCGTTTAGATACCCTATCTCTTAGGCCCAACTAACTGGACATAGAAAATAAGCAAAAACCAAATTTGAGTGGGATTTTTATTAATTTTTTGGCTGCAGATATGAAAAGGTTCATATCGGATGCTATATCTATATAGGGACTTGGTCCAAAAATGGACCGATCCTGATCATGTTTGGTAAAGTCTCTTGTATTTTGCAAAAATATATACAAACAAAATTTGAGAAGAATCAGTGCAATATTTTTGTTTTTTAATAGATTTAATTGAAGATCGGGAAGCAGCTCTATATGGGGTCAAAGGGATCATTTTTTGACTACTCATTAATGGATGTAATGAACGCATACAAACCCAATTTGAGTAAGATTTATATGACAATTTGGATCTTATGGCAATTTATGTCGATTTCATATGGGTAATTTGTATGGGGGCTAGGTCTGAACATGGACCGATTCTCACCAATTTCAATAGCGTTCATCCCATGGGCGATAAAAGCTTATGTGCCAAATTTCATTAAAATACATTGATATTTGCGACCTGCAGTTTGATTACAAGCTTTACATGGACACACAGACGGACGGACGGACGGACGGACGGACGGACGGACATTGTTAAATCAACTCAGAAAGTGATTCTGGTTCGATCGGTATAATTAAAGATGGGTCTAGGTCAAATATTTTTGGTTGTTACAAACAGCTGCACAAAGTCATTATACCCAAACCACATAGTGGTATAGGGTATAAATAATACCTATGTACACCGTTCGTTAATATTTAAGCCTATTAAGACTGATTCTTAATTCCACTGGCCAAAGATCTGGTTTTAGGTGAATATGTTAAAGAGATAGACGCCATTATTTCACCAAATTTCGTATAGCTAAAATCTTATCATGATCTATGTATATATATATATTTCCTATTGTTTGTATGTGCGTGTTCTCTCCAGCCTCCTGATGTTAAAATTTGACATGCACAAAGTATTGGTCGTGCGACAGATCTAAACAGAGACCGATTTTGGATTTTTATGTGTTGGCGCACGAGGGCCCGTGTCAATTTATTTTTGTTTAGTATTACTTAATTTCTCGCAAGTAGCTGATGACCTAGTACCTGAGACAATTTATATCAGAGATAATTTTTTGTAATTTCGTTTTATAGGCGGTAGGGCAGTCAAATTTAGTTTGTTAACATTCCTCCAAAAAGGTTTTCACAAGAAATTGCTCAGTTTTGGTAAAATTTTAATGCCTTACCAAAAATATATGACCTAGATCTATCTTTTACTATACTGATCAGAATCACTTTCTGAGTCGATTTAGCGATGTCTGTCTATCTCTACGTCCGTCTGTTTCGTTTATCGGTATCGGTTATCGGTATCGGTTATCGTATTTTCTTATATGTTTTATAATATGATTGATATCGCTGGAGTAGTCGCTTATAACTTGTACAATTGTGCCAATTCTCAACTATTCATGGTAAAGTATCATATATTGAACCGATTATCGAACCGACGAACAGTGGGACAAATAGCCATTGTTCCGTTTAAACAACTCCAAACCTCACATATTTCAACTGTTTGAGCTGGTTTTTTTTTGTCAAATATTCGCTTTAAATTTACCTATCGGTCCCTCTTTTGGAATTTTTGATTTCAGTTCACATTTTCAGGAATTTGTTCCCAAACTTGTTTCTTATGAAATAAAAAAATGTTTTTGGCGCAAAGAATGGGGTTTGTTCCAAAAATTTTCAGCTGAGAATATTCGTTGCGATACGTACTAACAAAAATTCCTCATTTTTAATTTTCCCCAAAAATGGCCATAATATTCCAAAACTTTTCGTGGAGAAGCGATCTTTTTACTGGAAAATTATGCGCTTTTGGAAGAAAATTTATTGAATAAAAAGTTGTCATAATTCATGGAATACTCACAAATCTTTTCAAAATTTTTGAAAACATTTTTTGGTATTTAAATGCATGAAAAAATTCTGAAAAACATGAAAAATTAATAATTTTTTCCTCGCAGTTTCACGCAGACAGTTTTTTAGTTTTATCACAATGAAGGTTGTCAGTTGAAATATTTTGAAAAATTTTATTCTTGCGCTCCTAGTGTAACAATTGCATCAAAAATAATTTTTCTGTCGTAAAAACCAAAAGACAAATTCCAGAAAAATGTGAGTCGGAATCAAAAATCCCAAAAAAGGATCGATGGGCAAATTCAAGACGAACATTAAAGAAAAACCACAACTAAAACAGTTAAAATATGTGAGGTGTAGGGTAATTTGAACGGAACAATTTCTGCTCGTCCCATAGTGCGATGGGCAATGAAAAAATAAATGTTAAAATCGCTATTCATCAAATGGGATATGGCATAATAAATCTTAGACCGAAGGATGAGTGCCGAATAGATCTGTTAGTAAGCGACCAAGATGTTACATCGATCCGCTGATAAGAAAACAGGAACAAGATGTTATGTCTGTAATTAGTTAGTCATCTTGCTCAACTGATGTAAAACCGTTAGCATGAACTGCATCAACGGACAAGTAATGGATTAGCTCGAAGAAGAAAACAACGAAATAATGTCAGACGATGGATCTGGTTAATTTTTGTATATAATATCTTATATATTAAAAGAATTTATGAAAACTAAAGTCAGTCCGTCTGGCCGTTCTATCCGGCCGATTTACTTATCCGGCCGATTTACTTAATTTTTTATTAACACACAGATATGTCATCAAGCATTGGAATTTACTCAACTTCCACCTTATTCAAGTTATACTTTTTCAAGATTTTCCTTCACTCAAATCTCTATAACTAGAGTTCTAATTAACGTAGGCTGTTGACATAAGTCTAAGAGCACTCAGTGGGACAAGTTCTTTCTTTTGAGTTATTAACTGCTTAGGTTTGAGGAAAGTTATGCGTGGATAACCAACTTTACTTTTACTGTACGTTAACTTTTCTTGGCATATTTTGGCATTACTGTACTTTAACTTCTCTTGGCAAATTTTGGTATTACTGTTCGTTAACTTCTCAGGGTAAATTCGGATATTGTTTTACTGTACGTTAACTTCTCCCCCATATTTCGGTATTACTATACTGGTATTACTGTGCTTTATCTCGAGGAAGAACATTCAGAAATATAAAGGTAGAAATTAAACCTAAGGGCCTACGCACAGCGAATAATGTCTGGAAGGAAGTATTGTAAAATGATTTTATGTAATAATTACACACTCCCATACATAGTCTTCGAGGAGTTTTCCATGCTAAAGTGCAAGAGGACGGACAAAGTGCGGAAGGACGGACAAATAAATTGCAAATTTTAAAAAAACCCGGCACAAAAAGGACAATAAAAGCGATTCGCAAAAAACTAAAAGATTTGTTCACAAAAAAGCATAAAATAAATTAAGGGCCCCGCAAGTTTTAAAACGCCAGGCAAAAAAAAAAAAAATAAAAATTACTTAAAACTATATATGTCAAATATACCGCACCTGTACCTCTAAAGTGAGCCAACTCAAAATTTTTCAATTTTTACTTTTTGCAACAAAAATTTTTGATTTTTAATTTTTAGTTTTTAATTCTTAATTCTTTATTTTTAAATTTTTAATTGTTATTTTTTATTTTTTTATTTTTTTATTTTTTAATTTTTATTATTTTAATGTATTAATTACACCATTTGTCCTTAATGTACCCCTGTGTTGTTTTAAGACTTCAGTCTTGTTACACAGGCTAACAAATAAATAAATAAATAAAAAACAAAACAATACATAGTGGTCATATCTATACACTGTAAAAATCTTACTTCGGATTTTCTAGTATTTCGCAAAAAAAATACAGTTGTAACCCTCTTTGTGTTATAAGAGTAGCTTCTTTAAAATCCACTTAAAAGACATATTTTGAGTTGCACCCAAAAAAATTGTAATTATTGATGATCACTGAAAAAATCGCAAAAACAACTACTGTTTTCTTATTATTCGGAATTCGTTACAATGAAACAACTGTTTTTAAGTTTTATAGTAAATATTAACAAAAAACGTTTTTATCATTAATTAATAAAATTAGAAACTGCTATTTTAACACATAAAGCTTACAATAAGCATTAAAATATATATTGGCTCGGGTTGACCCCGTGCACAGACTAAGTAAAATTTACTATGCACTGATTGCAGGTTAAAGCATGTCTTCATTTTTTTTTTCTTGGATTTGTACTTGTTTTTAATTATTTCTTGTATTACCTATAATATGTCTTTATATGACGACTCTTTAAAGTACTATTTTAGGAAATATTTCAATGGTTTGTGACTACAATTCATAAAAATAAGAGTCACCTTTCTATACATACACCTATGTATACACTTTCAATTTTAACCACTTATTTTTTTCCTGTAAATTTCATTGTCTTCTTTTTTTTGACTATCTTTGAATGTATGTATGTGGTACATGTGGTTGTCATTTTGTAATTTGAACTTAGTTTTTTTGGTTCGTACAACAAATTGTAATAAAAGTGAACATAACAGAGAAAAAAAAATATATAGTAAATTCTATGACCACTGAAAAACGCTTTAAGAAAAATCCTGACACATCACGAGAGAGCTTATTATATTTTGAACAAAAACTATTGTATTTTTTTGTTTTGTTAGTTGCTTATCAGTATTATATATTGGAAAGTTAGAAAAATTAAAATGATTAAAATGAAAATAAAAAACTTACACGCAGATATTGGATACATTACGGCTACCGAATTTATAGCCGACCGAATTGCGATGATAAAAATCGCAATTCGGGTTCATTGTGAATAGAATTTTTATACCCTATACCACTATGTGGTTTGGGTATAATGACTTTGTGCTGCTGTTTGTAACAGCCAAAAATATTTGACCTACACCCATCTTTAATTATACCGATCGAATCAGAATCACTATCTGATTCGATTTAACGATGTCCGTCCGTCCGTCCGTCCGTCCGTCTGTGTGTCCATGTAAAGCTTGTAATCAAACTGCAGGTCGCAAATATGAATATATTTTTATGAAATTTGGTATTTGATCTTTTATCGGCCACGGGATGAACGCTATTGAAATTGGTGAGAATCGGTCCATGTTCAGACCTAGCCCCCATACAAATGACCCCTATGAAATCAACATATATTGCCATAAGATCCAAATTATCACACAAATCTAAGTCAAATTGGATTTGTATGTATGTATTACATCCATTAATCAGTAGTCCAAAAATGATCCCTATTAGACAACTCTTAGTCATAGGCCCCATATAGAGCTGCTTCCCGATTTTCACTTAAATCTATCAAAAAACAAAAATATTGCACTGATTCTTCTCAAATTTTGTTTGTATATATTTTTGCAAAATACAAGAGACTTTACGAAACATGGTCAGAATCGGTCCACTTTTGGGCCTAGTCCCCATATAGATATAGCATCCGATATGAACTTTTTCATATCTGCAGCCGAAAAAATTAATAAAAATCCCACTAAAATTTGGTTTATGCTTATTTTCTACATCCAGTTAGTTGGGCCTGAGAAATAGGGTCTCTAAACGCATGGTATAGGGTATCATATAGTCGGTCTAAACCGACTATAATTTTCTTACTTGTTTACTAATATTTCTGTTTATTTATTTGAAAATGAAATAATGAATTGAAAATGCTATTTAAATTTTTGATTTAAATAAAAAACTTTTTTAATAAAAGCAAAATATTTTCACTATTTTATGATTTTTATTTATGTATGACGACATTTCAACCTAAAAATTTAAGTTTTTATCGATTGAATAAACAACACAAAAATGGTTGTCGTTAAAGGTGCTGTTACATGATGTGTTTTTTACATATGTACTGTCAAATTTTCCCACAACAAAAGTTGTACACATCGTGTGATACATATGAAACATTGTTTATGTACAATAAATGAGGAAAGTCCCATGTACATATTTCAATTAGAACAGGTTCTATTTTTGCATGACAAACATGTGAAAATTCAACACTGCTTGTGGCGAAAGAAAAACAGAGCCAATTATAAAGATTAATATTGAAAGAAAAATAGATTGTTTAATATTAATTAACAATTAAAAAATATATAACTTTTCTAACAATAAATTTTTGTAAATTCACAAATTAAATCAGCTTTTGTTTACATTTAGAGCTTATGTCATACGGAAATGCATATGCACGTGTGATAGCAAAGATTATGAATCGTATGTAAAAGACAATTTTGACAGACATGAGGAATATCATATGGATAAAAAAAGTGACAGTACATATGTAAAAAACACATCGTGTAATAGCACCTTTAGATAACAACAACAGCAGACTTTAACAATAGCGAATATCGTTTAAAAATTTTACTGATAATTTTGCTATTTTCTTTTTTTTAACGATTCGACTATCGTTAAAAGAAATTACTGAATCGCGGTACTGAAAAGCTTTTAATTTCTCCTGAATGGCATATTTTTTTTAAATGTAAACATTTTTAAATGTAAACATATTTGGTGTTTTATTTTTGGGATTTCAATTTGTGTTTAACGGATAAAATTTATATTATTAAAGATGCAATTGATGTCTTCTAAATTTAAAATTGTTATTTCCGACGTTTTGATATGATTTTCTGAAATTGAATTAATATTTTCTAATTTATAATTGGAAATTTTAGTTCCAGTTTTTAGAAAAGGTGAAATTTTGTATTTATGTATAATATAATAATGCTTTAGTAATTATAAACAATTTTTAAAAATTAGATGTAATCCCAATCAGATATTTGTAGGTAAAGCAGAATAATAATTCTATATAACTATCTAAAACTGTTTTGAAAGCAAAAAACTCATTGATGAACTCGGTAACTCTATTTTGTGAAGACAACAAAAAGTTAATATGCCAAACTTATGTTCATATTTGTAAAAGAATAATGAAAAAACGTATGAAATGACAGACCAACCCGTGTATACCCTTAACATTGTTCTGTATGATATCTAGTTGAAAATATTGACATTCACGTTAAAATAGAAATAACTATTGCAAAGCAAATTAGAACAAAAATTGTGGCGCCATCTACTGCGGCATAGTCACGTTGAGCAAAATGAAGTGACGCTCTGTTAATGCAAAAGAAATGTATTTTCCCCAAAACAAAATATTGCAGAATTTTATGTAAATAAAATAATGTACCGATTTATTTCTAACATGCAGTTACTATGGATATACATACATACATATATATAATATATGCATATTATTTGTATTATTTAATATGTGTATGTATGTAACGGGTGATTTTTTAAGAGCTTGATAACTTTTTTTAAAAAAAAAACGCATAAAATTTGCAAAATCTCATCGGTTCTTTATTTGAAACGTTAGATTGGTCCATGACATTTACTTTTTGAAGATAATTTCATTTAAATGTTGACCGCGGCTGCGTCTTAGGTGGTCCATTCGGAAAGTCCAATTTTGGGCAACTTTTTCGAGCATTTCGGCCGGAATAGCCCGAATTTCTTCGGAAATGTTGTCTTCCAAAGCTGGAATAGTTGCTGGCTTATTTCTGTAGACTTTAGACTTGACGTAGCCCCACAAAAAATAGTCTAAAGGCGTCAAATCGCATGATCTTGGTGGCCAACTTACCGGTCCATTTCTTGAGATGAATTGTTCTCCGAAGTTTTCCCTCAAAATGGCCATAGAATCGCGAGCTGTGTGGCATGTAGCGCCATCTTGTTGAAACCACATGTCAACCAAGTTCAGTTCTTCCATTTTTGGCAACAAAAAGTTTGTTAGCATCGAACGATAGCGATCGCCATTCACCGTAACGTTGCGTCCAACAGCATCTTTGAAAAAATACGGTCCAATGATTCCACCAGCGTACAAACCACACCAAACAGTGCATTTTTCGGGATGCATGGGCAGTTCTTGAACGGCTTCTGGTTGCTCTTCACTCCAAATACGGCAATTTTGCTTATTTACGAAGCCATTCAACCAGAAATGAGCCTCATCGCTGAACAAAATTTGTCGATAAAAAAGCGGATTTTCTGCCAACTTTTCTAGGGCCCATTCACTGAAAATTAGACGTTGTGGCAGATCGTTCGGCTTCAGTTCTTGCACGAGCTGTATTTTATACGGTTTTACACCAAGATCTTTGCGTAAAATCTTCCATGTGGTCGAATAACACAAACCCAATTGCTGCGAACGGCGACGAATCGACATTTCACGGTCTTCAGTAACACTCTCAGAAACAGACGCAATATTCTCTTCTGTACGCACTGTACGCATTCGTGTGGTTGGTTTAATGTCCAATAAAGTAAACTGAGTGCGAAACTTGGTCACAATCGCATTAATTGTTTGCTCACTTGGTCGATTATGTAGACCATAAATCGGACGTAAAGCGCGAAACACATTTCGAACCGAACACTGATTTTGGTAATAAAATTCAATGATTTGCAAGCGTTGCTCGTTAGTAAGTCTATTCATGATGAAATGTCAAAGCATACTGAGCATCTTTCTCTTTGACACCATGTCTGAAATCCCACGTGATCTGTCAAATACTAATGCATGAAAATCCTAACCTCAAAAAAATCACCCGTTATATGTAAATATTACACACAAAAAATACAACATCAAATGTTATTTTTGTGTTTTTCTCTTTAAATAAATTAATACATTAATTTTTTTTTGCTAAATTTACATTGTTTTTTTTATTATTAACAACTAGGTACATATTTTAACATTATTTGCTTTAGATGTTGGTGAATTTTTACTCCCTTTTTATTAACTCGTAGTGTCTGCTTTTCGAACCAATTTTGGATCGATTTAAACCACTTTCCCGTGATCCAATCGATCTTAAATTTTGCAGGCAGGCTCGTGGCAATGACAGAAATGATCTAACAGTGATGCCAAAACAATGGAAACTTGTAAATTTTTCTACCAGAGTTGATAAAAAAATGTACAAATGTATTATATTATTACCACAACAACCACAAAAACAACAAGTCCAGCTATGACAACAATGCAACATTTAGAATAACACAAAAAACAATATAGAAACATCATGTTTTTAATTTTTTTTTAATTTTTCAGATTTCAGATTTCCCTGGACCTGATCCACCGATTTTAATGATTTTTGAAATAGAAATATTCCCATGAATTTGTTGAATCATTCTCACCAAAAATGATCACCCTACCTGTCCTATTGAGGGCGTGATCGTGACAAGAACAACATAGAAAATTATATTTTTCAAGACCTTTTTTAGTTGTTCATTCAAATCACGGGCCCTAATCAACCGATTTGGACGATTTTAAATAGCAAACTTCTCAGGATGTTAGTGAATCATTTTTTATATCAACGAGTACCCTAGCTGCCCGATTGTTATCGTGATTTCCACAGACGGACAGACGGACATCGCTATATCAACTCCGGTTGTTATAAGGATCAGAAATATGTATATTTTATGGGGTCCAAAATTTTTTTTTGAATTATTACAAACGGAATGACAAACTTATATATACGCTCTGCACAATGGAGTATAAAATCTGAATTAAAAATTTTCAGTATAAATGTATTAAAATAAATGGAAAACAAAAAGTACTCATGGCTGAATTTATTATTGAGCACACAAATTTAGCTAAAAGAGATTATTGGATCAGCTATCAATACAATTAATTAGGTTTGACCCTCCAATTAAAGATGAAAAAAATGTGGAGATAGGTACAACTACTGTGGTGTTTTCTAAGTTAAGACCCTTTTCTGTTAAGGAACATATGCACATTATTAGTTGGCTGTTGTAATCCAATATGAGTACCGTCCACACATCCAATTACTAAAAAAAAAAATTAGTTTAAAATTCTTATACATGTGTACATTAGAGTGGTCCCACGTTATATGGACATTTTTCAAATTGTGATTTTGGAGATAGGCGGAGTCCAGTTTATTTTCTTTCTATATAAAACTAATAAATGTGAATTCAATCGGATAAAGAAAAGTCGCGCCGGAAATCGATTGAAAATTTCAAGTGTGTTTGTATGGGGAAAATATTACTTTTATTTTCAGATTTTACGCAAATTTTATTCTATAGTTGTTACATAAATCGCCAAGTTGTTCTATAAAAATTGAGATCAGTAATAAATTATCTCTTCAAAAACCTATAAAACTTCGAAATCGAATAAAAACTCACCAAGAAATAGCAAATGCCCCAGACCACTTTTGTGCCAAAAAAAAATAGGTCATGAAATTTGATGGCATTTTTTTCAACTTTTACCAATTGATTAAAGCCAAAATTTTTTTCTGGTCTCTATACTTGTAACTACTTAGATATGAAGTATTGTTTTATTACCACGTTAAAAACCTATTGCGCTTTGAAACCGAAAATGAGAAATTTTTTTATAAAATTTTGAAAACTCCTTTTTCAAGTTTTAAAAAATTTTCTTAAACAAAATTAAAAAAAAAAGATCTGGCACTTTAAAATTTTGTTAACTACATGTTAGAGATTAACAGTGTGAATTTTTATGTAAATCCCTAAGCCAGAATTTTGACAAGGATTTTATTTTTGCGAATTTAGAGAAAAATGGGATTTTTATCAAATATTCAGTTGATGTAATCTTTCTAAATTCTTTATATCAAAAATTAATCAGTTCTCTACTTTTAAATACTATATTTTATCTTAATACCCTAAGGTTACGGAAGAAAATAATATGACTCCATTAACCCTTTTGGAATTGGGGTCACATATGACCCGAAGCTAATAAAAGACAATTTGTTAAAAAAAATTCAAATATATTGCAAATACTCTCGATTTTTAAAAGCGTTACTTAAAATATTATAACCAAATACGTACGTTATCCGTTCCTAAAATTTAGAGTAAATCGAACAATGCCAACCCATTCCTTACCGAGGCCAAACTTTGAATTTTGGCATATTTAAAAAAAATTGAATACCTAAAAATATTGCATTGCTCTAGGAAACCAGACGAAACATTTATTTTTGGTTGGGAGCAAAATTCTGCTATGTTTTGCGAAAACTTACCGTTATGTGCTCCTAGAAAATTCATTCGCCCAGAAAATTTGATAAATATTGATTTAAGCGATTTGGGTCCCAGAAAACTAAAAATTGATTCAGCTATTTTAGTATTTCTGCAGAATTTTTATTATTTGCTCAATCGACATAGGAATCTAATGAAGAGTTACAATTTCTGCACGGAATTTTTGTACTGCCGATACTGCCGAAAGAGGCTTTGAATTCATAAAAGATTTTAATAGTGTCAACAAATAATGAAGAAGAAAAGCAGTTTTTACTCCAGATAGTAAAATCATACAAAACAACATTCTTCCTGTACAGAGTCAAGTTTAATTTAACAATGTTGAGTTATACCAGTTCAACAATGTTCTTATTTTATTTGGAAAAATATATATATAGTTTTTAAAATAATATAATTTTATAATAAAATTGTTTATAAATTGTTTTAATTTATATTCGCGATCAATAAGCAGACAATTGCACCAAAGATATATCACAATGGATAATTTTGATCACAGGAGCACTGAAGGGTTAAATATAAAACATTTAACCGAATTATATTTCTTAACTTCTAAATAGTGGTTTCATCGAATTTAATAGAAAAACTCGTTTTCGGTAATCTTTATTTAAAAATATTTTAAAAACCAAAGCTGGCATTTGCTAATAATGGGTTAACGTTCTCGAATTTATCCCAAATTTTAGAAACAGAAGACATACATATTGGGTTATAATATTTTAGGGAACGCTTTTAAAAATTCAATAGTATTTGCAAAATATTTGAATTTTTTGAATAAATTGTCTTTAATTAGATTGGGGTCATATATGACCCCAATTCCAAAATGGTTAATGGGGTCATATTATTTTTTTCCGAAAAGTTAGGCTATTAAGATAAAATATAGTGTTTAAAAGTAGAGAACTGATAAATTTTTGATATTAAGAATTTAGAAAGATTACATATACTGAATATTTCACAAAAATCCCATTTTTTTTCCAAATCCGCAAAAATTAAATAATGGTCAAAAAAATTATAGTGTAGGGATTTACATAAAAATTCACACTGTTAGTCTCTAATATGAATTTAACAAAACCTTAAAGGGCCAGGTCCATTTTTTTGAATTTTGTTTAAGAAAATTTTTTAAAACTTGAAAAAGGAGTTTTCAAAATTTTATAAAAAAAATATTTTCGGTTTCAATGCGCAATAGGTTAGCAACGTGGTAATAAAACAATACTTCATATCTAAGAAGTCAAAGTATACAGATAAAAAAAAATTTTGGCTTTAATCAATTTCTCAAAGTTGAAAAAATGCCATCAAATTTCATGACCTAGTTTTTTTTTTGGCACAAAATTGGTCTGGGGCATTTGCTATTTCTTGGCGAGTTTTTATTCGATTTTGAAGCCTTATAGGGTTCTTAGAAGATAATTTAATAGTGATCTCGATTCATGTAACAAATTTTCGGAAGAATTAAATTATAAAACGAGATTTTCGTAAAATCTGCAAAAAGTCATATTTTCCCCAACACACTTGATATTTTCAATCGATTTCCGGCGGGACTTTTCTTTATCCGATTATCCCCAAAATTCACATTTATAAGTTTTATATAGAAAGGAAACAAACTCTTCCGCGCCTCTCCCTAAAATCGCACTTTCATATTTTTATATATTTTCATGAAGGATTCCATTACTGTTGCGGAGAAATCTTTTTAAGTTTAGGACACAGCTTCAGCTCGATTTACTCCACGAGATTATTTTCAAATTTGTGCACCGTACTTTGATACCTACCAACTAAATAGTCGTTGCCAACTGCGTGTTTAAAGCCCCCACTAGCAAAAAGGGAAAGCATTGCTGCTAGTTGTAGTTGCATTTAACATGTGAGCTGAAAATTTAAATCCAGAAAATACCTACTCTGTCAATCTACCTCGTGTTTTAAATTTGGAAGATATTAATATTCACTTAAAATTGTATTAAAAATTCACTTATTACTCACGTTATGTCCGGATCCATTGGGTGTGTAAACTACCTCTAGTGGGGAATTACTTAGCTTGCTACTGGACACCCGGGCAACTCGCCTACGTCGTCACAGGTTTCGGAATACTCAGACGCTAGCACGACGGACATTCCGTTGGAGATAATTAATATACCAACACTGACCTGGGCGATTAGGAGCTTCAAACGTTACAAATAATCTATTGAGGGAGACAAAAGTGGTGTTCATTTCAAAAGCTGGAAAAAGTTGACACACTGTCCTGAAAGACTTCAGACCAATAAGTCTATCATCGTTCTTATTGAAGACAATAGAGCGTATGATAGAATCTTGCTTACGTAGAGTTATTGACCGTAAAGTGCTGTCGGCGAGACAACATGATTACAGTAAGGGAAGGTCAACCGAAATAGCTCTTCATGAGCTTGTCATTACCATCAAAAAATTGCACTCGGTAGGAGAATACACTATGACAGCTTTTTGGAATAGAATGGGCTTTCAACAATGTCACACCGGACTCGATAATAGCGGCACTATCTAGTCTACGAGTGAACTCCGTGATCATCTCACTGATTGGATATATGCTTGCCAACAGGCGGATAAAGTTTAAATTGGGAACATCTCTAATATCCCGATTTTTGAACAGCGCAATGCCTGGACAGGAAGCTGAACTTCAGACGGAACTTGGAGGAGAGGGCGGAGAAGGCGACTATAGCTTTATACTCCTGAAAAAGTCCATTGGGAAGCGATGGAGTTTCAGTCCGAAAATTGATCACTGGCTCTACACAGCGGTGGTTCGCCCAATACTGCTGTACGGGGCCATCGTTTGGTGGCCTGCTTTAGAGAAGGTCTCCAATGTCAAACTTCTTGCAAGGGTACCGAGAATGGTTTCCATGTGTATCACTGGCGCCCTTCGTACTATACATTCGGATCCCTTGAACATCCTCTTACATCTAATACCGTTGAACCTATTAGGGAAGCAGTCAGCGGCCTCATCGGCCATTCAACTAAGAGGCACACTACAATGGCGTGGCAAAATTTGTGGCCATGGAGTGATCCTGACTGACAGGAACTTACCATTGAACGTGGATTACACTACCCCAAGGAGTGTATTAGAACGACACTACAACACTCTAATACCGACCAGGGAATCTTGTTTTGGGAGGACTCCACGTAGCAGGCGTTCCATAAATTTCTACACTGACGGATCGAAATTGTGTGGTCAAGTTGGTTTCGGAGTCTATTCAAAGGAGCTTGGACTAAATCTGGCTCTCAGGTTACCTGACCACTGCAGTGTATATCAGGGTGAGGTACCGACAATAAAGAATGTTGCTTATTGGTTAGGTTGGAATATTCTGTCTACAACCGCAGTCTACATCTACTCTGATAGTCAAGCCGTGGTAAAATCCTTGGAATCAATGTTCGTGTAAACAAGAACCACTCTTAACAGCCGCACGTCTTTAAACAAGATGGCCATGCAGTTTGGTATCAGACTCATATGTATCCCAGGGCACAGGAATATACCGGGAAACTGCAAAGCTGATGAGCTGGCCTTACGGGTTCCAGCGGACTTGGAATGTGTTGGTACAGCCCTGGAATCGTGCAAGCCGAAACTCGGATTCGCCCCGCTGGCATAACGGATAACAGATGGGCTAACGGATCGACGTGTAGGATCACGAGACAAATCTGGCCGGCTCTGAATAGTAAGCGGACTAGTGCGCTACTATCACTTCCCCGTGGGGAGGTTTCAACGGTAGTTACTGTTATCACTGGGCACAGCCATAGGGAACGCTGAACGCCTCAGGGTCTCGTCAAATGACTTCTGTCGTAGGTGCATGGATGTGGAGGAGGTGGACAGCATAGAACACTTCCTTTACTATTGTCCGGCGCTCTCCAGAACGAGACTTCGCACATTGGGATCGCCGTTTCTTCATGATCTCTCTGATCTCTCAAATGTGGAAATTTCACATATAAGTGGCTTCATCAGGAGCGCAAACTGGTTCTACGGTGGGAACTGACGGGAACACCTACTCATCCCGTGGTATCAAAATGGACCCCAGAGGGTAAGTGTGCATTGCCTTTGGATTAGCAGCCGCCTCTAACCTAACCTAACCTAGCCTAAACTATGTCCGACAATGACAGCGGATTGCCTTTGTCTCTTAATTGCCTTCTAATTATACTGGCAGCAAATTCTTCTTCAGAATCCGAAGAAGGAGAAAACCACATCAACATTGGAATCATTTTTATCTTTAATTGAGAGTTAAAAATATAACAACATAAAACAAGTAAGAATATTATAGTCGGTCTAGCCCGACTATACGATACCCTATACCATGGTTTAGAGACCCTATCTCTTCAGTCCAACTAATTGGATATAGCAAATAAGCATAAACCAAATTTGAGTGGCATTTTTATTAATTTTTTCGGCTGCAGATATGAAAAAGTTCATATCGGATGATATGTCTATATGGGGACTAGGTCAAAAAATGGACCGAACCTGACCATATTTGGTAAAGTCACTTATACTTTGAAAAAATATATACAAACCAAATTTGAGAAAAATCTGTGCAATATTTTTGTTTTTTGATAGATTTAAGTGAAGATCGGGAAGCAGCTCTATATGGGGCCTATGACTAAGAATTTTCCTATAGGGATAATTTTTGGACTACTCATTAATGGATGTAATAAACACATACAAACCCAATTTGAATGAGATCTAAATGATAATTTGGAACTTATGGCAATGATGTCGATTTCATAGGGGTCATTTGTATGGGGACTAGGTCTGAACATATACCGATTCTGACCAATTTCAACAGGGTTCATCCCATGGCTGATGAAAGGTTATACACCAAATTTCATCAAAATATGTTCATATTTGCGACCTGTAGTTTGATTACAAGGTATACATGGGCACACAGACGGTCGGACGGCACAAAGTCATTATACCCAAACCACATAGTGGTATAGGGTATCGCATAGTCGGTCTAGACCGACTATAATTATGCGTTTAGAGACCCTATCTCTCAGGCCCAACTAACTGGATATAGAAAATAAGCATAAACCAAATTTGAGTGGGATTTTATTAATTTTTTCGGCTGCAGATATGAAAAAGTTCATATCGGATGCTATATCTATATGGGAACTAGGCCCAAAAATGGACCGATCCTGAGCATGTTTGACAGCGTCTCTTGTATTTTGGAAAAATATATACAAACAAAATTTGAGAAGAATCAGTGCAATATTTTTCTTTTTTAATAGATTTAAGTGAAGACCGGGAAGCAGCTCTATATGGGGCCTATGACTAAGAGTTGTCCAATAGGGATCATTTTTGGACTACTGATTAATGGATGCAATATATACATATAAACCCAATTTGACTAAGATTTGTATGATAATTTGGATCTTATGGCAATATATGTTGATTTCATAGGGGTCATTTGTATGGGGGCTAGGTCTGAACATGGACCGAATCCCACCAATTTTAACAGCTTTCATCCCATGGCCGGTGAAAGATGTATTACCAAATTTCATCAAAATATATTCATATTTGCGACCTGCAGTTTGATTACAAACTTTACATGGACACACAGACGGGCGGACGGATGGACGGACGGACGGACGGACGGACATCGTTAAATCGAATCAGATAGTGATTCCGATTCGATCGGTATAATTAAAGATGGGTGTATGTCAAATATTTTTGGTTGTTACAAACAGCAGCACAAAGTCATTATACCCAAACCACATAGTGGTATAGGGTATAAACACAAAAAATTTTATTACTCTTCTCACTTCTTTTGGATTTGTTTTCTTCTTCTTTTTATAAATGTCAATTCATTTTCATTAAACATATGTTCTTCTTTATATACATTAGATATTTATTTATTTATTTATTTATTTATTAATCTATGGAATAAATCCTTACAGACTATTTACAAAAACATTTAACAATGAATGGAAAATTTAAAAATTTAATTTAAAGTGTTCAGATAATTTATTATGTTACTTTTTATGATATTTGTATTTAAAGAAAAATCAATAAATCTATAAAGCTTATTAAATTCAATACACATTCGTCTAAGCGGATCACCGTTCGCATAATTTGATCTATAAAACTGGACAGATAGAGGTGAGAAGAAACGTGTTGGTCGCTGGGGGATGTTAAATGAAATATTGTTGATCAGGAAACCAGAACAAACATCGCCATTAATTATGTTCAAAAGAAATGAAACGTTTAGCATAGATCTGCGGCTTTTTAAGGTTGTCAGCTTAACAAGGGTGAGTCTGCTGTTATACGACGGAAAACTTAACTGGTTAAAATTTAAGCTGCAAAGACAGAATAGTAGGAATTGTTTTTGCACCGATTCGATATAATAGAGGCATATTCCAAAATATAAATCTTTTATAAATTTTATTAGATTTTGTTTCGATTCTAATCGTATGCCGTGATACAAGACGAAAGCTTACTCGATCACGAAGGCGACGGTGAAAGCATGTTGGTTTGAAAGCATGTGAAAAGATAAATATAAGATAAATCTAAATATGTACTCTTTGAGATCATACGTACAAATATCAGGAATATCGTTCTTAAACATTACTTGAATCGGACTGTGCTATTGGCATGGATAAACTACTCAACAAAGCTCGAACACTTTCCACACAAATGTATGCAAATATGTACTGCATGGCTGTTTGACATCATTTATATAAAACAAAACAAAAAGATATGGTTAGAAATTATGTTACTTTTAGTGTAGCTTGACGTATAGGAGAAAAGTCAAAGGAAATAGCAAATACTAGTTGTAAAGACGTCGATTTATCAAATTCTTTTCGGAATGTTTAAAACTAAGCTAAAACTAGCTTCCCATATTAAGGATATAAAAAGTTACCCACCAGCGGCCCTTTTTTCATATATTTCTTTTAATTTAAAACTGAATTGATCCATTTTCATAATTTCGCTTTAATTTTGAGCACAACAACCAACCCTCAGGCAATGTATTATGATAAAAAAAAAAATTTATTGTAATTCTGTTGATTGCCGAGCATGAATTTTATGAGTTCTTTCATGCATATCATTATTATAAATTTAATGAATTACTGTTTTCCAAACATCGTATTTATACATATTTTTTTTTACCGGAAACATTATCTCAACATTACACACATGTGTCAAAATATTCAATATTGATGTGCAAGGAATTACATCAGGGACAGACAAACAATAACCACCGACAACACTCTTATCAATATTATAAAATATGTAAAAAATGCGACAAACACTTTAAGATCCTAATAAACTAGAGTGCTCTGGCTGGCAATTACCCGAAAAGTGAAGCTGATATTACCCTCAGATATAAAAACACACACACTTATATACATCTTTCAAAATGGGGAATAAAAGTGAATATATGTTTTTTAATATCTAAGCATACCATAGGATATTTTTCGTTAAAGTATAAGAACAAGTATGTCCCAGTAAGTATTCCTATGTAATGTTGGGGTCTTTATTATAAAGTCATAGTCATACATTAATGTATCAATTGGTAGATTTTGTTATGCAAACTTTTACTTGGGAATGATATTGATGACAACTTACAATTTATACAAAATATTTGTAAACATGTTAGCAAGAACTTTTGCTTAACTGTTTGTTGTACTGTCATAAATTATGGAAAACAAGTAAGAAAATTTTAGTCGGTCTAGGCCGACTATATGATACCCTATACTATGTGTCTAGAGACCTATCTCTTGGGTCCACCTAATTAGACATAGAAAATAAGCATAAACCAAATTTGCGTGGTATTTTTATTAATTTCTTGCCCTCGGCTATGAAAAAGTTCATAGCAGATGTTATATTTCTATACGGATTAACCATATTTTGTAAGTTCACTTATTTTTTGCAGAAACATATGCAAACCAAATTTGAGAAAAATCTATGCAATATTTTTGTTTTTTGATGGATTCACGTGAAGATCGGGAATCAGCTTAATATGGGGAGCTCTGACTAAGAAATGTGCTACAGGATTTATTTTTAGACTACTGATAAATGGATGTTGTAAGCATAAACAAAACCAATTTGCCTGAGATCTGTATGATAATTTGAATTTTATGGCATTTCAAGTCGGTCTCATAGGGGTCATTTGTATGGGCACCAGGTCTGAACATGAACCGATTTTCACCACTTTCATTAGCTTTCATCCTATGGTAAATGAAAGCAAAATATATTAAAATTTGCGACATGTAGTTTGATTACAAGGTTTACATGGACACACAGACGGACGGACAGACAGACAGACGGACGGACGGACATTGCTAAATCGACTCAGGAAGTGATTCTGAGTCCATCGGTATAATAAAAGATGGGTCTAGGTCAAATATTTTTGGTAGTTACGAACATCAGCACAAACTCATTATACCCTGACCACATAGTGATATAGGGTAAAATTGTGTAGAATTCGTGTTGTTGTTGTTGTTCACAAATACTTAAATGTTTTATAAAACTGTTCAAGTTTGAATTTTGTTTTTTACTTCTAATATAGAGATGAATACCATTATAATTTTACATTAGATATTTTCTGTGCCTAAATAGAATTGTCATTTCGATGCTGAAAAGCATTTATCTTAAAAACTAGTAAAGTGTCAGAAGTGCCGCAAAACATCTGTTTCTAAAAGTTTTATACATTTTCAACCAATAGTGAAATAAAATTAAAAAGAAAAAAAATCAAAACAGAAACTTTGTCTAAGAACTGTTAAATATTTAGAAAATAGGGTGGAGTGATATAGTGATATAGCCCCCATTGACAGTCGGGTATCGGGTACATCTAAAAAGATGCATGTTAAAAAAACGATTTTAATTTCATAATAAATTAAATTGTTTAATTTCTTCACAACTGAGTAGATAAAAAAAATATTCCTTTGTTAGGAAATCGCCTATGTAATATGACGGCAAATTTTATTTGAAAAAAAAAAACCAAAAAACACTCGATTTTCAATAATTCAAGATCATATTAAAGAAATTTCGATAATAATAGAGTCTGACATACTTTTATTTAACTCTGTTTGTTGTGGCCGTTTTTATACGCCATACTACTGTGTGGTTAAGGTATAATGACTTTCTGCTGATGTTTATAACTACCAAAAATATTTGATCTACACCCATACTTTATTATACCGAAACACTTTCTGCGTAGATTTAGCGATGTCCATCTGTCGGTCAGTCTGTCTGTCCATCTGTCCGTCCGTCTGTCTGCGTTTGTGTCCATGTTAACCTTGTAATCAAACTACAGGTCGCAAATATGAACATATTTGAATGAAATTTGGTATGTAAGTTTCTATCGACCACAAGATGAACGCAGATGAAAAGCGGTGTATGTTCATACCTAGTTCCTCTACAGGTACCTCTATGAGATCGATTTAAATTGCCATAATATCAGTAGAATTGGGTTTGTATATTTTTATTTTACCAATTTATCAGTAGTCCAAAAATGAACCCTATGGGACATTTCTTAGTCATAGCCCTCATATGAAGCTGATTCCCGATCTTCACTTAAATTCTTAATTGAAAGGTAGTTAAAATTGAAATGTTGGACCGAAATGTATGTATGGATGAAATTTATGGATCTACATATGACCTAAATTTCGAAGCCTAGTTGGATAGACTAGAACGATTAAAACAAAGCGTAGATGTTTAATTTTACAAAAAGGAAGTAGATAATGAAAAATCGTAATTTCGATAAGAGTTTTTAAAGCAATTAAAAATAATAGACAAATATGATCGTTCACCAAAATTTAATGTGAAAGAAGCAGTCACTGTTTATCCAGCGTTTATTCGCCTCCGAAACTAATAAGCGTTGAAAGATAATTTTCAGCTTTGAAAATTTTTAAATAAGAGCATCGATAAAAGAGGATTTGGCTAAAGTAATTCTTTTTCTGAGAGCTAAATTATGAAAAGATCTAATTTTATTTGTATATTTTTTTGTGTTTTATTTAAATGAATATGTATATTTTTCAACTTTTTTTCCTTGTTTATTTATTAAATACTCTAACCCATAAAAACAGTTTTTATTAAAACTCTTTCTTTCCTTATGCATATGAGTTTCTAATCTTTGCGTGACTGTGCGTGACTTTGCGTGACTATCTTAAAATTAATCTTTGGTCACAACAAGTCTATGGACAAAGTTTCAGATCGATCGGATGAGGGGAAATCCATTTTAAATCTCTCCGTGACTGTGCATGACTAAGTCAAAGTTAATCTTTTTTTCACAGCAAGTGTATGGATAAAATTTCAGATCGATCGGATGAGGGGAAATGACATTTAGATCACTCCGTGACTGTGCGTGACCACGCGTGACTGTGACAGACAGACATACAGACAGAGAGTATGAGCTAAAATAAAGAGTTTAAAAATTTGTTTATGTTCTGATAATCCGCATACATATGACCCTTCTTCAATTAGTCAGTAATCCAAAAATAGACCCTATGGGATTATCCTGAGTTATAGCCCCATATCCCTATATTCACTTAAACCTATCAAAAACAAAAATATTGCATAGATTTCTCTCAAATTTGGCTTGTATACGTTTTTGCAAAAAAGAAGTGACATCACCGAATGTGAACAGGATCGGTCAATTTTTCACCCCTAATCCCCATGTAATTTTAGCATCCCATATAAACTTTTTCAAATTTGCAGTAAACAAAATTAATAAAAATTCTACTCAGATTTAATTTATGCTTCATACCACTGTGTAGAGTTTATATATCTGTTTGTCAATATATTTTTTAGCTCATCGAAATAAATTCCAGATACCCCAAAAATTAACATAATATTCTTCTACTACTTAGCCTTAAAATTTTCTTTGTAATCGGAAGTACTTTGTTATTGCATTTACAGCTTCTAGACCAAATGGGTGAAGAATGATGTATGAAAGGGTATAAAGACTCCGATAGATTTCATGTAAAAAATTAAACATAGTGAATAATTATTATACAAAACAGAACATGTATCGCTATCCATACATATTTTGGCTTATATATATATATATGATCTCCTTTAACTCCTTCTGGAGCTTAGGGCGTCTTCAAAAGCTCTCTTCCACCGAACACGATTTTGTGCAATACTTCTCAGCTCGTACCAACTGAGGTTTAACTACTACGTTTCGGCCTTAACTAACCCTCTTATATTATATTTTGGCTTTTTTGATTTTTTTTTTTTTTTTTGGTAACCAAAATAGACTGCAGATAAACAAAAATACAGAGAATGTAATTGTATGTATGTAAGTAGAAAATAAATTAATAATTTTCAATTTCAAAACCCGTCAAAAATTACGTATTTTATTGAACATCACAACATCTAGGGCATACTTGGACATGTTCTATATACCGCTGAGCGCGTCTTGAAAAAACATATCATGTCATACCCATATTGGATTTGTTGATCTGAAAAAAATGAAAATATTTTCAAAAAACAAAAAAATAGACCTTTTCTAAATACGGCCCAGCTTGGCATGGGTTAACGCTAGACCAGAAATATTTTGGGAGTCGTTATGAAACAAACCAAGGTAGATTTCTAGAGGATCAGTTTTCTAGTTTTTTTTTCTCTCCATATGGAGTGAGTGGCTTTAATATTTATATATATTAGGGTGACAGAAATTTTTTTTTTAATTTCAAGACGTTCGGGTCTGATTATTATGAAACTGGGTATAAAACTTTTGTGCGCAAAGTTTGAGTGAAATTGGGCAATGCTTTCTGGACACGCATTGAATTCAAAGTTCAAATATGCATTTGTAAAAATGCATGTAAAAACTCTAGAGTAAATTATCTTTTTAATAAAAGGACAAAATCTATTATAGGTTGAAAAACATCCAATTATATCAAGTTCCCCAGGCAATAAATGCGCCGCTTGATTAAGAAAATCGAGCTCACATATTTAAAGACATTGAAATAATTTAGAACAACAACATTTTTAGATTTTTCTGATCTCAGAATGATCTCATATAGAGTAATTTGCATCTCGTCTATTGTGATGCCGTTCTAAATTAATGTCAAAACAGTACGTTTTTTTTAGAACTATTTCAAAATCTCCAATTTTACGTTTTCAAAAATTTTGTTAGAAATTTGCCGAAATCAACAACTGGACTTTAAGGTCTTATTAACAAAATATATGTGATTAAAAATGCCAAATACTGTAGGTATGCTGTTTTTAATTTGGCGAGGGCAGTGTTTTTATTTCATCGGAGTTGAAGAAAAACTTGATTTTTCATACTTATTCAACTTTTTTACATCTTTTTGATGTTTTCATATTTCAAATGTCTTTTGTCAAAATATTATACTACTTGATATAAGTTCTCGATCTTGTAAATTAAGATTAAATTGAAACACTATAAACTGTCCCTCTTTTAGGTCAAACGTAAAATTTAAGGAGATTTACATATTTTAAAACAAAATACCGAAATAATATATATTTGTGGAAGGATTTCGAGAAAACTTGTTAATAATATTTTAATTATTCTAAAAAATAATATTCTGGATTAATTTTCTTAAACTAACCCGTTGTGCTGCTCTTGATGTCAAATTGACTCTTTATGAAAAAATATAAATATTTTCTTCATCAGGATTTTTTTATATAAAACAAATTTAATGTATTCATAAAATTCCTTAAATTTATTCGATATTTCATGAAAATATGTATATTTAATATAGTATAAACAAATTTGTATATCAGGGGCTAATATTTAAAAAGTGCTATCTGCGTCAATAATTATTTTAAAGTGAGCGTGTAAAACTAATTTATTAATAAGATCCGAAAGTATTTGTCGATCGATTTGCTACAATATCTATAAAGAAATAGTCGCATTAAGCACGTTTGATATCAATATTAATATTATACTGGAAGATCCCAGCCCCCGAAATTCGAGTGCAATTTTTTTTTTTTTTCATTTAATAACTTATTTTATAAGACCCTAAATGTATGCTAATCAAGTTTAGCCAATTTACAATTCAACACTTGTTATTGTCGTGGTGGTAATACAAAACGCTAATATAAAGTTGCATAATGTAAAGTTGATTGTGCACGCATTAATATCCTCAAACTCAACGAATTTAAACAGTTAATAGCTCAAAAGAAATAGCTTGATCCGCTGAGTGTTCTGAGAGTGAAGCGATCAAGATCCATTCATTAGAAGAGGAGCTATGAGAATTCGAATTGCTTGAGTGAATGTGTTCCATTGGAAATGTACAGGGAAGAACCTCGTTTGAGTATAACTTGAGTAAGGTGGGAGTTGAATAAATTTCAATGATTAATGACACATCTGTATCTAAATATCTTTCATTAAAAAAAAAATAAGGAAATCGGCTGGATAGAACGGCCAGACGGACTGACTTTAGTTTTCACAAATTTTTTTAATATATAAGATTTGACAGTTATATCAAAAATTAATGTTGCTGTCAAATGTAGATAGCACACTTTTTGAATAAAAGCTCTCGATATACGTTTATATGAATATAATAATTCTGAAAAACAAAATTAAAACTAGGACACATTTTGGTACATGCGAATTTCAAACTGTATATGTGTTTTTATACCCTATACCACTATGTGGTTTGGGCATAATGACTTTGTGCTGCTGTTTGTAACTACCAAATATATTTGACCTATACCCATCTTTCATTATACCGATCGAATCAGAATCACTATCTGATCCGTCTGAAATATGAATATATGTTGATGAAATTTGGTATATAAACTTCTATCGGCCATAGGATGAACGCTATTGATGAGAATCGGTCCATGTTCAGACCTAGCCCCCATACAAATGACCCCTATGAAATCGACATAAATTGCCATAAGATCCAAATTGTCATATAGATCTTAGTCAGATTGGGTTTATATGCATTTATTATATCCATTAATGAGTAGTCCAAAAATTATCATTATGGGACAACTCTTAGTCATAGGCCCCATTTAGAGCTGGTTCCCGATCTTCACTTAAATCTATCAAAAAACAAAAATATTGCTCTGATTCTTCTCAAATTTGGTTTGTGTATATTTTTTCAAAATATAAGCGACTTTACCAAATAATGTCAGGATCGGTCCATTTTTTGACCTAGTCCACATATAAATATAACACCCGGTATGAACTTTTTCATATCTGCAGCCAAAAAAATTAATAACAATGCCACTCAAATTTGTTTTTTGCTTATTTTCAATATCCAGTTAGTTGGATCGAAGAGATAGGGTTTCTAAACCATAATAGAAGGTATCGTATGGTCGGTCTAGACCGACTATAATTATCTTACTAGTTTTAAATTTGTTAATGAGTTTTTTATCTTCATTCACAATAATAATAAACCATAAAATTGTTAGTTTTTGAATTGGCTAAGTTAAAAAATAAAGTGGCTAGATATTGCACTCGAAATTCGAGCGCGGAAATCTGCTAGTTATACTTAATAATAAATTTTAAATCCTTATGCATGTATAATCCTGCACTATAATTACACTGTAGAACAAATTCAGGTTAGCAAAAGTTAGGTCGATTCTGAGAGCGAGGGGTGAAAATAGAGGCTAAATTAGCCGTATCGCGGCGTTTGTTTATGTTAGTTCGATTTTTTTTTAATCGACCTTCGAAATTTGCAGTCAAATGCCGATTTCCAGCATTATTGTTTATATGGGTTTTTGGCTGTAACTCGTCGACTAATTGATATTTTTTCAATCTGTAAAAGCCAAATTATTACTAGAGACCTGTGCAACAATTTAAATTTTTTTAAAAATTGATTTAGAAAATTTTTGTGGTGCTTATGGATCAAAATGTTGGAAAAGTTATATTTTTTTCATGTTTTTGAAAATATTTTCCACAAAACTAAGTCTTGTTTTGCTTTCTGTTTGATCTATAATATGCTTCCCAGTTTTTTCAATAAATTTCATATGAAAAGAATTTGGTCTTAATCGACATTTTCCCAAGACTAAGTAACGCCAAAATTCAGGAAGGGGTTTTTAATGCCCCCGACATACGGAAAATAATGAGTCGTCAAGATTTTGACCAAGTTCTGACAGACCGAGAATTAAATGCTTGGCTCGCATTGAAAGCTGTCATTAAAGGACTTTTGGGTAAAGAACGCAAATACAACTACAGGTAATCTGTTGCAAACATGTTGGCAGCTTTCGACGAAATTGGGGTTAATATGTCGTACAAAATTCATCTCTTGCATCAGTATGTTGATCAACTCGCTCAACAGTTGCCAACTGAATCTGATGAGCAAGGCGAACGTTATCACCAAACTGCGCTTCCATTTGAAATAAGGTAACTATACATGTGCATGTATATTTTGAATTCCTAGATTTTTCTAATATCTTTGTCAGAGTGCACAATTTAAACATGTTAACGATTGAAAACTATTTTCGTTCCAGGTACAGAGGAAAGAAACCTCCAGATGCAATACTCGTTGAAATTTGTTGGTGGTATAAAAAACGCCTTTGAAGAAGAGGAAGACGAGGAAAAAGAGGAAGAGGGGGAAGACAAAGATTAAATTCCAGAATATATTTTAGACGAAATTATCGACCTTTCTGATGATGATGACGATGACCAAGATATTAGAGAGAGCAGTGATGTTGATCCACAGCCGCCTGCTAAACGGCAACTGAACAAATCATTAATTTAATTTATTTAATTTTTTTACTTAAAACTTTTCATAACTAACATTTCAAAAATATATTTTTTCCATATTTTTATAATTTCTTTTTCAATGTTTCTTCAAAACCAACACTGAACAAAATTGGTACATAAAAAATGAGAAGTAAATTAATATTACGCTGGAAAACGCAAGTTTTATATTATGATTGTTTTCTTTTCAAATGCAATTTATTGAAGAAACTGAGAAGCATATTATAGATCAAACAGAAAGCAAAAAAGACTTAGTTTTGTGGAAACTATTTTCAAAAAGCATGAAAAAAAAAATTTTTTTTTCCAACATTTTGCTTCATAAGCACCATAAAAATTTTCTAAATCAATTTTCAAAAAACTTTTGGTTGTTGCAAAATTGGTTGGTCTCTGGCAATAATTTGGCTTTTACAGATTGAAAAAATATTAATTGGTCGACGAGTTATAGCCAAAAAACTATACAAACAATATGCTGGAAATCGGCATTTGACTGCAAAGTTCGAAGGTCGATTAAAAAAAAAAAATTCGAACTAACATAAACAAACGCCACGATACGGGTCTTCTAATTTAGCCTCTATTTTCACCCCTCACTCTCAGAATCGACCTAACTTTTGCTAACCTGAATTTGTTCCACAGTGTTATGAGACATGTTGTGCAGGAAGTCAATAAGTAATTAATAGTTTTCTAATTTATTGACATTTATTCATTAATTCAAATAATTTATAAATTTTTAGCTTTTTGTGAAACTTATTAGCAGCACAATTCTCAGTATTGCTAATATCCCATAAATTCATTCCAAACAAAATAAAGCAATCTATATATCGAATTTATTACTAACTTTATAGCGATGATTTTAATGATTGGGGTTAATTATTATTACAGTTATAATTTTTTAACAGTAAATATTTTACTATATAGTACAAAATTGTTATGTTCTATTAATTTTGTGTTGCTACAATCGAGAATACTGTTGTTCCAGTTTAGAATAATTCAGTTGGCGAATACTGGAATTTTGGTATTAACTTTATTACAATTCGGTTGTGTATAAATTAGGTAGCCAGTGTGAATCTAACGAAGAAGTACAATTTCCTTTAATCAGCCCAAGGAAATAACACAAACAAAGAAATTTGTGTGAACCCAAATTGGCAACCCGTGGTGGTCTTCAGCTGTCATAAGATTTGCATGCATTTAAAATTGTAAAATAAAAATTAAAAACGCCACAGGACATTTTGGCGAAGGCTTTAATAATAATTATTTTTTTTTTGCTCTTAAGAAATATATTACTACAACATTAATTTTTATAGCAAATATGACGAATAATAGGTGCGTTCCTATACGTTTCCAATCTAGACGAACTTACACAAAAGCCTTACCGTACTCATAAATTGGGTAAATGAGAGAGCAATATCGTTTGCCTTTCTACCAGAACTAACACAAATATTTTGTAGAAGTGTCCAGTTGTTTTAAAATACAAAATTTAAAATTAACATCAAAGACTTTATTTTCCATTTTTTCTTGTTTGTAGCTGTAGCTTTAGTATTTATTTTAAGGATAGGAAAGAAAAAACAACGGAAGAAACAAAACACTTTTTAAAAGTTTATATGGTTTATTCTCATTTAGTTTAACTTTAAGCGAATTATATAGGGAACGTACCTTATGTTTTTTCTATACTCAGAGTCTTTATCATTACAATTAGTGTCAACTTACTTCAGATACCCCTTGTAGAAATCCTGAGTATATGCTTGTATTTTTTGTTTATATATATATATTTTTTTTAATTTTAACTTTAATGGAGGTGTTTATGTGATATCGTATGGCGCCCAAAGGTTTCTACTGTTGTTGCTGTGCTATGTGCTTGAAGTACTTAATGTGTGTGTGTGTGTTTTTGGTAGGTGGTCTGGTTGGTGGTTTTAGTTGTTTTGGTGCTTATTAGCGACCTCTGCAATTTTCTAACGTTTTTCCAGCAATTTACTTGTCTCTCGGGGTGTGCTACTAATGAGCACTTTTACCATACTCTTACACAACTTCAGTCATGCCGTTTGTTTTTTTTTTTTTTTTTACATATTTAGTTGTTTTTTTTATTCTTTCTTGTTATTTTTTTGTACGGGTACTTTTACCAAAGCAGGTTATTTGTGGTTTTCTAGTACTTTAACACGTTTTTGCAGCTACCGAGAAAATCTTTCCTTTTTATTTTTGTATTAAAAATCAAATACTTTATTGTGATGAATTTTAAAGCAAAAATGTTGCTTTTAAAAGTTGACATGACTTGACAGCTGCCAGTAGAGGTTTGCAGTTTCCTTTTAAATTGAGAAGTATGAAATTCTTATAAATCGAATCGATTGTCCCTGAATATTTGAATGCATGTAGGTTTAATAATAATTTCTGTTTATTTATATGTACAATAACATTATCTCGTAATTCAGGTTAATAATTAATTAATGAGAGACAGACTATTTATTAATTGGTGGCTGTAAACAATGTGATATCCTGATATTTATCTTCTGTATAATGTTATTATAACTTAATGATAAATACAAATAGAGAATAATTTAGGCAATTCACAGTGACGCAAAATGTTTGCCATATTTTTTTTTTTACCATGTCATAAATACGAAAAAAAAAACTATTTTCGGTAACTTCCACGAATTAGTATTACTGGCTTCAAAAATAGAAAACTAAATTATAAAAAAAATCTTATCACTGTATGCTATATTAACCTGAGAGATTGTAAAAAATTATCAGTCCAGAATATATAATTAACAAAGTAAGAAAATTATAGTCGGTCTAGGCCAACCATGCGATACCCTATACCATGGTTTAGAAGCCCGATCTCTTCGGTCCAACTAATTGGATATAGAAAATAAGCAAAAACCAAATTTGAGTAGCATTGTTATTAATTTTTTTGGCTGCAGATATGAAAAAGTTAATATCGGATGCTATATTTATATGTGGACTAGGTCAAAAAATGGACCGATCCTGACCATATTTGGTAAAGTCACTTACATTTTGAAAAAATATACACAAACCAAATTTGAGAAAAATCTGTGCAATATTTTGTTTTTTGATAGATTTAAGTGAAGATCGGGAATCAACTCTATATGGGGCCTATGACTAAGAATTGTCCAATAGGGATTATTTTTGGACTACTGATTAATGGATACAATAGATACATACAAACCCAATTTCACTTAGATCTATATGATAATTTGGATCTTATGTCAATTTATGTCGATTTCATAGAGGTCATTTGTATGGGGACTAGGTCTGAACATGGACCGCTTTTCACGAGTTTCAATTGCGTTCATCCTATAGCCGATAGAAGCTTATATACCAAATTTCATCAAAATATATTCATATGTGCGACTTGTAGTTTGATTACAAGGTTTACATGGACACACAGACGGACGGACGGACGGACGGACGGACGAAAGTGATTCTGAGCTGATCGGTATAATAAAAGATGGGTCTAGGTGAAATATTTTACCTTAACCACATAGTGGTTGGGAATAAAGAAAAAGCCAAATATTAAAAGTTTTTCCTTACTCATTGAATTAAAAGGATCAGTTCAGTGGTCATATGCATCAAAATCTGGGATATATACTGGGATAAACATGGAAATATTTTAATTTACACTAAATGAAATTTACATGATTTGAAAGGAACTTTTGTGATATTTTTGTACAGTTATCATCTTGGGCTATGGAATATATATATGATTAGTTGCGAAAATCTTAATTTTTTCCTATGTAATTTTTTTTTGTAATGCTCGTATATTAGATTAAACTTTTTATATTTTATTTGTTAGATTTATAATCATTTTTCAGACATATTGCAATTAATACTGTAATTAATATGCAAATTTTAATTTTGTTTCAATGGTGCGTGGTGAAGAAGAAGAAGAAAGCATATATTTCAAAAATTCATAACTGCACAGTATTCTTAATCGCACCGGTTTCTGGCATTTCAGCATTCATGAGCGATTTATTGAACATTGTGATAATTGTTATGTTTTTTAATTGAATAGATTGTTTCTATATGAAATTTTCTGTACCTAGGGCGGCCGTGAGGTTTGAACCATGAACCTTCACATACACTCGTACTTGCACTTTTTGATCAGCGCTTTAACACACTCACCTAAAGTCAGGCCTACGAGAAGTGTGGTTAGATTCGGTTTTCGTACCATACAGCTTTACGTTGTATTAATTTCAGAAGATACAACTCTGTCCAAACAAACAATCGTTATTTTTGAATTTTTAATTTTTTTTTTTTTGCATTTATACTTATAATTTCCACTATTCTCCGTTTTCGTAAGAGTTGTCATATGTGATGTACGGTTTTATACATACCTGCACTTTACATATATTTTTATATTTTATATCACTATGTAGTGACTAAAACCCACCTTTTATCAAAAAAAGCTGCTCGATTTTCACCTCATGTATCATGCAATAAATTGACGAGGAGTTATTGATATGTTTTAACATTGCAAATTCAAACCTGTTTCAATTATTTCTGTTAAAACAATATTTCTTTAAATTCTTAATTTTGCTTTGTCAATTTGTTTATAATATTTTCGTTCGACCGTTTTATCTCGATTTTGACCAAATGTTTATTATTTGAAAGGTATTTCTTTTTAGCCGATTTGCAGATTTACAGATTTTTAAATTTTTTTCCTTTATTTTGAGTAAATTGCATTTGAAGTTTCTACTAACACATACACAAAATTATACATATGCTATGTGTGTTTATTAAATTTGTTAATGTGTTTGTTAATGAGTTTGTTATCTTCATTCACAATAATAATAAACCATAAAAGTGTTGCTTTGTGAATTGGCTAAGTTCAAAAATAAAGCTGCCTAGAAATTGCACTCGAACTTCGAGCGCTGGAATCTGCTATTTTTAATAAATATGAAACTATTTATTTGGTTATAAGCTATTGTGGAAACATTTCAATTCGCTCTCTCTTTATCTTATTAAGTTCTATTTCCACTCCTGAAATCCCTGAATCCTTTAAGAGTATTGTTGTTAGTGGTGATCCAAAACTTTCATTATACCCTATACCCTATGCTGCTGTTTGTAACTACCAAAAATATTTGACCTAGACCCATCTTTTATTATACCGATCGACTCGGAATCGCTTCCTGAGTCAGAATTGCTTTCTGAGTCGATTTACCGATCCGTCCGCCTGTCCGTCTGTGTGTCCATGCAATCAAACTACTGGTCGAAAATATGAATATATATTAATGAGATTTGGTATATAAGCTTCTATCGACCATAGGATGAACGCTATTCAAATTGGTGAAATTCGATCTATGTTCAGACCTAGTCCCCATACAAAGATACTTATGAAATCAACTCAAATTGCCATAAGATCCAAATTTTCATATAGATCTCAGTCAAATTGGGTTTGTGTGTGTTTATTAAATCCATTTGTTATAGCCCCCATATAAAGCTGCTTCCCGATTTTCAATTAAATCTATTGGTTTGTATATATTTTGTCAAAATGTAAGTGACTTTACCAAATATGGTCAGGATCGGTCAATTTTTCGACCTAGTCCCCATATAAATATTGGATCAGATATGAACTTTTTCATATCTGCAGCCAAACAAAATTATTAACAATGCCACTCAAATTTGGTTTATGCTTATTTTCTATATCCACTTAGTTGGACCGAAGAGATAGGGTATCTAAACCGCGGTATAGGGTATCGTAGAGCCAGTCTGGACCGACTATAATTTTCTTACTTGTTTTATATTGATTAGTTTCATCTTCGTAAGTTACAGTAGCAATTACTCTTAATATCGATGAGGCTTTCAGCGGAACTTGTAGGTATAAATAGTTCACTATGAAGCAGTAGTAACCTTGGTCTTATCTGGACAACATAAAGCTTTCAGCAGCACCTTTTAATGAAGGCTATCATTTATTTTTATACCCTATACCACTATGTGGTTTGGGTATAATGACTTTGTGCTGCTGTTTGTAACAACCAAAAATATTTGACCTACACCCATCTTTAATTATACCGATCGAATCAGAATCACTATCTGATTCGATTTAACGATGTCCGTCCGTCCGTCCGTCCGTCTGTGTGTCCATGTAAAGCTTTTAATCAAACTGCAGGTCGCAAATATGAATATATTTTGATGAAATTTGGTAATACATCTTTCATCAGCCATGGGATGTACGCTATTGAAATTGGTGAGATTCGGTATATGTTCAGACCTAGCCCCCATACAAATGACCCCTATGAAATTAACATATACTGCCATAAGATCCAAATTATCACACAAATCTTAGTCAAATTGGGTTTATATGTATATATTACATCCATTAATCAGTAGTCCAAAAATGATCCCTATTGGACAACTCTTAGTCATAGGCCCCATATAGAGCTGCTTCCCGATCTTCACTTAAATCTATCAAAAAACAAAAATATTGCACTGATTCTTCTCAAATTTTGTTTGTATATATTTTTCCAAAATACAAGAGACGCTGTCAAACATGGTCAGGATCGGTCCATTTTTGGGCCTAGTCCCCATATAGATATAGCATCCGATATGAACTTTTTCATATCTGCAGCCGAAAAAATTAATAAAAATCCCACTCAAATTTGGTTTATGCTTATTTTCTATATCCAGTTAGTTGGGCCTGAGAGATAGGGTCTCTAAACTCATGGTATACGGTATCGCATAGTCGGTCTAGACCGACATTAATTATACCCTATACCACTATGTGGTTTGGGTATAATGACTTTGTGCTGCTGTTTGTAACAACCAAAAATATTCGTCCTAGATCCATCTTTAATTATATCGATCGACTCAGAATCACTTTTTGAGTCGAAATAGCAATGTCCGTCCGTCCGTCCGACCGTCTGTGTGCCCATGTATACCTTCTAATCAAACTACAGGTCGCAAATATAAACATAATTTGATGAAATTTGGTATATAAGCTTTCATCGGCCATGGAATGAACGCTATTGAAATTGGTGAGAATCGGTCTATGTTCAGACCTAGTCCCCGTACAAATGACCCCTATGAAATCGACATAAATTGCCTCCATTGCCATAAGTTCCAAATTATCATATAGATCTCATTCAAATTGGGTTTGTATGTGTTTATTACATCCATTAATGAGTAGTCCAAAAATTATCCCTATAGGAAAATTCTTAGTAATAGGCCCCATATAGAGCTGCTTCCCGATCTTCACTTAAATCTATCGAAAAACAAAAATATTGCACAGATTTTTCTCAAATTTGGTTTGTATATATTTTTTCAAAGTATAAGTGACTTTACCAAATATGGTCAGGTTCGGTCCATTTTTTGACCTATTCCCCATATAGACATATCATCCGATATGAACTTTTTCATATCTGCAGCCGAAAAAATTAATAAAAATGCCACTCAAATTTGGTTTATGCTTATTTGCTATATCCAATTGGTTGGACTGAAGAGATAGGGTCTCTAAACCATGGTATAGGGTATCGTATAGTCGGGCTAGACCGACTATAATATTCTTACATGTTAGGTTGGTATTTAGCTTGTCTAACTCTTATAAAAAATGATGTTGTCCCTAATCAGTGACATGTTTTTTGATATTCAAATATATAATTTAACTCTTTAGGCCAAAATAAATCAAGAAGCCTTCAATTTAGTGTTGTTTATTACTTGAAACAAAGTAACATTATCTGCAGATTAAAATTTCGGCAGTGTTAAAGGAAAATATTTAAAAAGTCATCAACCGAAACGAATGTGATGATCGTAGTTTGTGATGCTTGTCGAATTCTGATTTATCGTGAATTAAAAAAAGAATTGAATTTACGTTTTATAAAATTATCAATAAAATACCGTTATTAAAATTTCAAAATAATGGATCATATCACCAGATCTAACATTGATGTAAAAAAATGTGAGTGTCCCAGCAAAACCTTGGTAATGATTAATTATTACCGTTGCATTACATGGTAATGTTAACCCCATACCTTTTGAATAATTTCAAGCTAAATGTAAGGACTTCCTGATAATGATTTATGTAAATAGTTACTGGTAATGCCCAATGTTTGTATTAGTAAAAACTATAAATAACGAGTTAAATTTAATGAAACAAACTATTTCGCGGCGATAGTCATCATTTGACAAAACACTCAGAAAAAGCTGTTAAATTTTACACTACACTATTTACAACATATTGTGCGATACCAATGTGTTGTTTTCACAGAAATTTACTTTACTCCCTACATGTAACATATTACTCAAACCCCTTCTTGTTATCTATAAAGTAACTAGTTATTTGTAAGGTGCCGGTAAGGCCTTTCCTCCAAAGACACCCCCATGTTAAAATAATGGGTTTCGTAATGGAAAGGTAACTACTGAACACTTTTGATTTCATATTCTAAAGCTCATTATATATAATGCAAAGTTTTGCTGGGGTACTTTATGCGATTTAAGTAAGAAACCAGGCCACGATAATTTGCATATCCGTACAATCTTCAGATCTACTATTAGAAAATGATTTCGTTGAATACGAAGGCGCTGTGATACCAGTAAAGCGCCAAAAATATTGTGATAATGTACTGGCAAAAAAAGACAGACAGTAGGGTAACAAAGATTTTGTTGTTTGCAATAGTTGCTAATACATCTGAAAACTACGAAAATGTGTTTATGTTATGGTCATTATTACGTCTTGAAGTTTAAGAAGGATTTATTGCAGCTGATTTGAAGCTAGCAAATGTAAGGACAGAAATTATCTCACACGCTCGTACATATCATTGTATCTGGTGTATATCATATGCTGATGGATCGTCAGTGACAGCTGCAAACAATATTACTAAATGTGGCAAGAAAAGGGAGGTGACAAAGCATCTGATACTCGGTGTAGTAAATACTATATACAACAAAATGTTGTTACAGTTTGAAGATGTCAGTTACCAATGGGCTAAAAAATGAAACGTAACTCGAGAAGTCCGTTATGAATCTCAAGCTATTGCGTGAAATTCATGCAAAATCCTTTTAGATAAAACAGATTGTACAAACGAGTTTTCTTTTACACTCTACTTAAATTAGAGAGAATGTATGTCATGTTTTAATAGTAGTTACTGTGATTTGACACAAAAGTTCATGCTGTATTCTTTCGTGTTTCTCAAATTTGTGAAAAAGTTGGTAAAGGACTGGTATTTTATAGCAAGCAAGCCAGATTTTAAAACCACTTGGACCAAATACAAAGTATTCAAGAACCATCCTAATTATCCAACTTCATTACTTAGAGCATTTCAAGAATATAACGCTCAATATATATAAACATGTTGAGAGTATTATATTATATGAATTTATTAACGGAACCCCAGTTTTTACTCACAATCTTCTCGACTGTGAAGATCTCAACCATGTATAATTTTAATTTTAAGCCTTGTTTTTCAAACGGTGTGTACACGGGAACTACGTGCTCTGCATTTCCCTCCTGGTTAGGTCATAGCGGGCAGCTAGGTGAGCTATCCCAAAGCGGTATAAGTTGCTCCTATAACCTCCGTGTCCATTTAGGAATTGTATTCGGTTGTAGTTAACTTCTCCATTACTACGATTTAGCAATTTATGCATGTTTGGGATTAATTTATAAAAAAATTTTCCCTTCTAGTGTGAAATTTTTAAATGGATTTAACTCTTTCAGCTACTCTTGAGATTCATCTCCGAAAAGTCGGACTTTCATTTCTTCCTCGTATATCTCTAAGAGCTCCTTTACCGCTATATCCATTGGGATAATTCCTGCTTCGATGCTAGCTACGTCCGAAGATAATGTGCGATAACTGCAACATTCTCTTAAACAGATTCTTCTGAATCTGGTTGTCGGTCTGTCCGTCCATCTGTCTGTCCACATAAATCTTCTAGAAGTCGCAAATATAAATATATTTTGATGAATTTTTTTGTTTGTATACGCCTTTGTCGGTCATAGAACGAACACTTTTGAAATTGGTGAAAATCGGTGTTCAGAATTATACTGTATACAATTAGCACCTAGGAGTTCGACTTAAATTCCCCTAATATCCAAATTATCATATAAATCTTCTTAAATTTGGATTCATACATCCATTAATTAGTACCACAAATACTAACCCTGTAGGATCATAGTTCACATATAAAGGTGATGATTTCGATCTTCACTTAAATCTACCAAAATACAAATGTATACCACGCATTTTGTCTAATTGGGTTTGTATATGTTTTTTAGAAAAATTAATTACTTCGATAAATAAGATCAGATTGCTCCATTTTTATTAGTAAAGGACATATTTTTGAGTCCGCATTGACTTACGTTAACTTCTTATAAGTATTTAATATATTTTTTGTGCCTTTAAATATCACAGGTAAATTGGTATAAAAATATTTAGCAATTTGTTTATTTTTTGTTAAGGTAATATCTGAACATTTTACTGGCAAAATAAAATGCCAAGCTTTTTAACAAGGCTGATTTGAAACTTTTTCCGAAATATCTTATAATTCGATAATTCGGTACAATTCGAAAAAAAATTAGAAAGTGAGTTGTGGCATGAATAAATACATTAAGATAAACATTTTTGTAAAACGAAATGTTAAATTCTTACAAGTATCTATAATATTAATAGGCTAGGCGATTTCTTGTGACCGATGTTTTGTTATACCGTTTTATCTTGATTTTGACCAAACGTATATTATTTGGAAGGTATTTCTTTTTAGCCATTTTGCAAATTTACAGATTTTTAAATTATTTTCCTTTAATTTGAGTAAATTGCATTTACAGTTGTGACTAACACATACGTAAAATTTTAAATATACTATGTGTGTTTTATTAAATTTGTTGATGAGTTTGTTATCTTCATTCACAATAATAATAAACCATAAAAGTGTAGTTTTGTGAATTGGCTAAGTTGAAAAATAAAGCTGCCTAGAAATTGCACTCGAATTTCGAGCGCTGGAATCTGCTATTTTATTTAAAGTATAATTACTTGGGTTATTTGAAATATATCGGAACGGGGTTTTCTCCATTTACTCGTACTTAAAAAAAAAATATTTCTGTGAAAAAAAAAATTATGAAAAATTTAAAAATTCAAATAAGTACAATTTTTGTTTATCGATAAGTTATTAAGAAGCCATTCTAACTTAAGAGGGTTAAAAAATAATTCTGGTTATTATCATCAAATAAATAACAAACAAAAAATTGAATATTATGTTTATACCCTATACCACTGTGTGGTTTGGGTATAATGACTTTGTGCTGCTGTTTGTAACAACCAAAAATATTTGACCTACGCCCATCTTTAATTATACCGATCGAATCAGAATCACCATCAGAATCACCATCTGATTCGATTTAACGATGTCCGTCCGTCCGTCCGTCCGTCTGTGTGTCCATGTAAAGCTTGTAATCAAACTGCAGGTCGCCAATATGAATATATTTTGATGAAATTTGGTATATAAGCTTTCATCGGCCATGGGATGAACGCTGTTGAAATTGGTGAGAATCGGTCCATGTTCAGACCTAGCCCCCATACAAATTACCCATATGAAATCGACATAAATTGCCATAAGATCCAAATTGTCATATAGATCTAAGTGAAATTGGGTTTGTATGTGTCTATTGTATCCACTAATCAGTAGTCCAAAAATAATCCTTATTGGACAATTCTTAGTCATAGGCCCCATATAGAGTTGCTTCCCGATCTTCACTTAAATCTATCAAAAACCAAAAATATTGCACCGATTCTTCTCAAATTTTGGTTGCATATATTTTTGCAAAATACAAGAGACCAAACATGGTCAGGATCGGTCCATTTTAGGGCCTAGTCCCCATATAGATATAGAATCCGATATGAAGTTTTTCATATCTGCAGCCGAAAAAATTAATAAATATCCCACTCGAATTTGGTTTATGCTTATTTACTATATCCAGTTAGTTGGGCCTGAGAGATAGGGTCTCTAAACGCATGGTATAGGGTATCGTATAGTCGGTCTAGAGCGACTATAATTTTCTTACTTGTTTTTTTTTTTAAATGTTGAAAAATTATATATTGCTGACCTTTTAATTTGTTTGGTATTAAATTGTTCGGCATGAAAAAATTGTAAACGCTTTTTTTACGTAATAAATTTTAATATTTTAGGTTTCCAATTTTTCGACCAACTCTTAGTTGGTCATCCTCAGCAAAATCTATAATAAAAAAAGAATACAAATAACACAAAAGCACAAAAATAGTAAACAAAAAATGTTTTAACAAAAATAAAAATTTAAAAATAATTATGTGGTGTTGTCCTAGTGTTGACTTCTGTCAAACTAATCTATAATATTAATAGGCTAGGCGATTTCTTGTGACCGATGTTTTGTTTTACCGTTTTATCCCGGTTTTGACCAAACGTATATTATTTGAAAGGTATTTCTTTTTAGCCGTTTTGCAGATTTACAGATTTTTAAATTTTTTCCTTTATTTTAAGTAAATTGCATTTAAAAGTGCTACTAACACATACATAAAATTATACATATGTTATGTGTGTGTTTATTAAATTTGTGAATGTGATTGTTTAGTGAATTTGTTTTCTTCATTCACAATAATAATAAATCATAAAAGTGTTGGTTTGTAAATTGGCTAATTTGAAAAATTAAACTGCCTAGATATTGCCTCGAATTTCGAGCGCTGGAATCTGCTAGTATTTACTTAAACTTTCTATGTTGTCTTATTATGTGTCGATATATTTTAGCACATTTCTCAGTGTCGGTCTTACCATTTAGTCTCTTTTCAGAAGCTACATCAATAATATGTATCATTTCTAAAGTAAACCTTCTCCCGTTGTTAGTCCCTTCTTTTAATATTTCAATATTTCGTCAAAATTTGAAGTGTGTCCAATTATTGCACAACAAGTGCTACAACAAGTGCTGTTTTTTGCTCTAATGATTTTTATTTTAATCTTATATCTGATTTATGTCTAGTTTTAAATTTTGTCCTCGTCGTACCAACATATACCTTCTGGCACATGCTGTACTTGTCCCTATTACAACTAATCTTATACACTAAATTCGATTTTTCATCTTTGTTTATCCCAGATTTTGTTCTGCTAAAAAGTTTGTTAACCGTTTTGTGTGTTTCAAATGCTGAATTGTACATTTCTTTGTCATAAATATTCGAATTTTTCAACCGTTCTGAGTATTTTGGAACGTAAGTAATTGATTTGTAAATTTTTCTTTGTTCCCCATTGTCCGTTCTAGGTCTTTTATTGTTCACAATTTTTATAATAGGTTTCTTTGGGAAATCATTCATTATTAATCATTCATTATTAATTCATTATTAATGAATGATTTATGAGAATCTTTGTCACTAATATCTAAACCTCTACTAATAAAATTTATTGGTGTGTTAATAATTATTCGTTTATTAATCTGCTTGACGATGTTGGCCTCTGGTACCAGTCTAGTTTTAGTAAGATCCCTTTTCTTAAAATTATCGAATCAAGATAAAGTAATTTTCATCAATTTCTTCTTCCATTGTAAATTGGATTTGTTGATTCAAATATGAAGAGTACCTCAAACATAGTCCCTTTTTATAATTCCACATATTTGGTAAAAGTTCTGGGTTTTTCTTCATTTTGTCCATCGAATTATCTAGTAGTTCTTCCATTATAATATCAGCAATTACTGGTGAGGCTGGTGAACACATTGGCATACCTTTAAGTTGCTCATATATAATTTATCTTCGAATTTGAAATATTATATGTCTTTAATGCAAAATGTCAATAATTGAAAAAATAAGACCTTAGGTATTCGTGTATGTCTTTCTAATAGATGCCATTTCTTTTCTATAGATTTCAAGGCAAGATTCACTGGTTTTCTGGGAAATAATGGCACGATGTCGAATGATATTAATATTTCATCGTTCTCAATGCGTTTATCTTCAATTCTATATTTAAATTCTATGGCGTCTTTTACATTATATTTGGAGTCTTTGGTTAAATTCTTCAGAATGTCAATAATAAATTTATAAAGTTTGTAGGACAGTTAGTTTGTTTGTGAACAGATAAATCTATAATATTAACAGGCTAGGCGATTTCTTGTTACTGGTGTTTTGTTCTGCCGTTTTATCCCGATTTTGTCCAAACGTATATTATTTGAAAGGTATTTCTTTTTAGCCGTTTTGCAGATTTACAGATTTTTAAATTTTTTATTTTGAGTAAATTGCATTTAAAGTTGCTACTAACACATACATAAAATTATACAATGCTATGTGTGTGTTTATTAGATTTGTTAATGTATTTGTAATAAAAATGAGTTTGTTTTTTGTGTTGATTTGTGAATTGGCTATAATTGATTAGCATATTTTTAGGGTTCTTATTTAATGAAAACTAAAATTTCCTAGAATTTGGGCTCGAATTTCGAGGGCTGGAATCTCCTAGATGTGTGCTGATGCTTGGTACCACCAACAGTTTTTAACAAAAAAAATCATATTTGAGGTTTCAGGAAAATAACACTGTACAACAATCTGAAAACATCATTGTTTTTATAAAAACACAATAAAATATACAATGCTATGTGTGTGTTTATTAGATTTGTTAATGTATTTGTAATAAAAATGAGTTTGTTTTTTGTGTTGATTTGTGAATTGGCTATAATTGATTAGCATATTTTTAGGGTTCTTATTTAATGAAAACTAAAATTTCCTAGAATTTGGGCTCGAATTTCAAGGGCTGGAATCTGCTAGATGTGTGCTGATGCTTGGTACCACCAACAGTTTTTAACAAAAAAAATCATATTTGAGGTTTCAGGAAAATAACACTGTACAACAATCTGAAAACATCATTGTTTTTATAAAAACACAATAAATAAGAAATTAAAATTAAATTATGGCCAAAACAGAAAAGCAATTTAAATTTAAATGGTTAAATACTCAGTTAAGTTAATTTACAGTTCGAAAATTGTTGCACAGTTTAATCTTAGAATTGTAGCACTTTTAAATAAAAGGATTATCGATAATTATTTTTTTCTTCCACACGTCAACAAATTAGTCGCTTATCATTATCAAATTAGAAAATCCCACATACGATTCATATTTTATAGGTCGAATACAGTCATAAATAACAGTTGTTATTTCAAATATATTTTGCAAGAGACTGTGAACTACAATAATAAATAGACTACATATCTATGTTTGTAAAGTAGAACATTCACTACACATAGTATATACAAGTATGTTTGTATGTTCTATGATATGATATGCCCAGCAGGCGTTTTGTCTATTTGTTTTCAATAGAAATCCACTTTATTATTACTTTTGTATAATGTTTGTCTATGTATTACAAAATGTATTGAATGTGACAATTTGCTTATTTGTGTGAGAATTGCAAATGATACCGAAATTACATACAGATAATTTCATAAATACAATAATACAGTGTTGCATAATTAGCAACATCATTTATATTGACTATCCTTTAAATACTTGACATAATTTTTTTTTTATGTATGATATTCACAAACCATTTTGTAGTTTGAATATATAAATATATACATTTGTATGTATGTGTGTACAAAAATATTATTATTTTGTATGGCATATAAGCTATAATAACAATATAATTAATTTTAAAATCGGACAGATTAAAAAAAAATTATTATTTAATCAGAGAGAATTTTTATTAATATTCATAATAAATTAATATTTTCATAAAATTTTTTGGCATATTAAACCAAAACTTTCTGTTAGAAAGAAATAGTAGACTAATTTTGCCACTCTTAGAAAAGATTATGGATTCAAGTTAAACCTAGTTTAGTTAAATTCACATTTTGTATACTAATGATTTGAAAGCCTTTATGTAAATCGTGAGCTTAATTAGACTAAGTTTTCTTTTAATCGCAATAACTCGGCTATTTGGTTAAAGAGTTACAAATTTGGGCTTTGCCAATCCAAGTTAATGTGGTAAGTACATTTTCCTTTACAACAATAAATATCAACTCTTCTTTAAATCATTCATTATTATTTATATTTCTTTATTATAATACAAAAGTTATTTAAAGTTACTGAAGTAATTTGAAGCAGAGCTGGGCACGCTGAACAGAAATTCTATGCAAATAAACCAGTATTCAAGATCAACGTTAACAATACCGGAGCCAAATGATGCACATCCAATAAGATTTTAAAAAATAATTACTATTTTAAAGTTTTAATGGTCAATAAAAACATGTTTTTCCTCTACACTAGTCGGGCATAATTATTTTTACAAAAACAAACTGATGCACTTTTGTATTCAATTTTTAGTTGTCTTTATAAAATAAAATTTTTTTTGTTTTGTTTAGGTATTGCTAATATAAACTGAAAAATAACTAAATAGAGTTTCTTTCACCTATAATATGAATTGGCTAGGCGATTTCTTGTGACCGATGTTTTGTTCTAGCATTTTATCCCGATATTGACCAAACGTATATTATTTGAAAGGTATTTCTTTTTAGCCGTTTTGCAGATTTACAGATTTTTAAATTTTTCCGTTATTTTTTTTACTAACACATACATAAGATTATACATATGCTATGTGTGTGTTTTATTAAATTTGTGAATGTGTTTGTTAATGAGTTTGTTATCTTCATTCGCAATAAAAATTAACCATAAAAGTATAGGTTTATGAATTGGCTATGTTGAATAATAAAGCCGCCTAGAAATTGCACTAGAATTTCGAGCTCTGGAATCTGCTAGTAAAAATCAAAAAGATATGAATGAAAGTAATTTTGAGGTGTTGGCATAAGTATTTTGACAAGTTATTATTATTAAAAAAAGAAACTTAATATTTCGCAAATGTATAGAAATTTCATTATGAGTTAATAATATGTATAGCCCCCTTTCGCTTCAATAACTTTTTGAAGGCGTCTTGGATCTTAGTGCAGTAAATTTTGAAGGACCTCTGAGGATATCTCATTCCAAGAGGATGTCACCTTGGAAATTGTCTCTTCTTTGATTTTATGCAAATAACCAATTCTTTTACGTTTGATAAGAGACCACACGTTGTCAATGGTATGCAAGTCTGGACTTTGGGGTGGCCAGTCCAGAGTAGTAGCACCAACATCCTTCAAATATTTTGACTTCGTCCTGCTTTTGTGGCATGGGGCATTATCCTGCTGCAGGATAAATGATTCTCCGTTCAACCTGTCACCTGAAGGGAAAGCGTTATCATTTAGGGTGCTCAAATACTGGCCTTGGCACATCGAGCCGGCGCACATTGGGTTGAAAAGGGTCAAAAGTGAGGATTAATTCAAAAATTGAAATGAGTATTTTGTAACAAATTTTTATACCGGGTAACAGAGTATAAAATGGGTCATCACCAACTGTCAAAATTATTGTTCTAAGTTGTTTACTTTTCTTGCTATACTCTCTCAAAGTTCAACAATTTTTTTTAATTTTTCTCGAAGTGGTAAAAAGTGAAAAACGAGATATTTCAAGTTTAATTCTTTTTTCATTTTTTTTTTAAATGATGCATCAACTTCAGGTATTTGACTGTATTATTAAAAAAAAATTTTTTAGATAAATGTTTTAGAAATATTTTTAATAATTTTTTGAAAATTGTCCTAAAAAGAGGGTATATTTTAAAAAAGAATAACGTAATTCTAGATGAGATCGGGTAAAATTATTTACATTGTAGTAAAATATGGGATTTCTACTTGTGTATTCCAAAAAAACATTTTGCCAATACTTGCCAACGAATGTAATATTCAAGTTTTTATTAAAAGTCCCCAGTATAAAGTTAAAAAAAATGCTTGAAAACACAACAGAAAAAATCTTTGTTTAGTTTTTGTTTTGTGTTTATTTTCGTAGCTGTGATTGTTATTGTTGCTGGTGTAAATGTGTAACCTAGTCGAGATAAAACAAACTGAAATTATTTCTTTAAGCCATGAACAACTGTCCAAAATAACATTATTTTCTAAATGGGGATTTGATGGTAGCTCTGGACATAGTTCCTATAAACAAGCATTTCATGGCTTAAATTCTAGTGATTCTTCTGTATTCATTACATCTATTGTACCACTGAGATTAGTTTGCAACGACAAAATAATTTGGCAAAATCCTCCTCCATCTTCCACTAGATTCTGTAGACCTTTAAAAATAGAATTTATAAAGGAAACAGCAACTACTGCAAAACTTGAAAAGGAACGGGTTGAAAACGAAATTGAACTTCTTTTGGATTCTGTAGTTTCATTAGGAGAAAAATCAATAAAAATAAATCACAAACTTATGTTAGTAATGATTGATGGAAAAGTTTGTAATGCTATTACGGATACAACATCCACACAAAAGTGCTACATTTGTGGTTCAACAAGCAAGGATTTTAATTCTGTTGATAGAATGATTGGTAAAGAAGTAAATACAGAAACTTAACAGTTTGGTTTATCTATACTTCATGGATGGATACGATTTTTTGAATGTCTTCTTCACTTGTCATATAAAATTCCAATCGAAAAATGGCAGGCTAGGTCTGATGATGATAAAAAAAATGGTTTCAGTAACAAAATTACGGATTAAAAAAGACTTTAGAGAGAAAACTGGACTGATCGTGGACCAACCAAAGCCAGGTTTTGGAAACTCTAATGATGGCAACACTGCCAGACGGTTTATTCAAAATGCAGATGTTTCTGCTCAAATCACAAAAGTTGATGCAGAATTGATAGAAAGAATGCATGTGATACCTTTTGCTGTATTTTGCGGGCACGAGATTCACGTAGAAAAATTTAGAAAATATACTCAGAATACAGCCAGACATTTTGTTAAGCTCTATCCGTGGTATTATATGCCTACAACTTTACATAAATTCCTTATTCACGGGCCAGGAATAGTAAGATACGCCTTGTTGCCAATAGGTTAACTATCTGAGGAAGTTCTTGAGCTAGAAATAAAGATTTTAAAAATTACAGAGAACACTATTCTCGTAAATGCAGTCGGGAGAAGTCAAATGAAGATATATTCAATAGGTTACTTCTTAGGTCGGATCCCTTAATTACCACTAAAAGCAAAAATTATGCCAAAAAAATATATAATATTCCACAGATGGCACTAGATTTTTAACTTTGCCCAAGATTTCTGATGAAGAAGAGATTAATGAAGATATTGATGATGATAATTATGAAGATGCTGATTATATTTATGAAGGTGATGATAATACGGAGGATCCTTGACTTTAATTGTATATATATATATATATATATATATATATATATATATATATATATATATATTTAAGTTTCTCTTAAATAAGAACAATATAAAATAAAAAAAAAAAAAACAATAACAATAACAACTATTCTCGTAAATGCAGTCGGGAGAAGTCAAATGAAGATATATTCAATAGGTTACTTCTTAGGTCGGATCCCTTAATTACCACTAAAAGCAAAAATTATGCCAAAAAAATATATAATATTCCACAGATGGCACTAGATTTTTAACTTTGCCCAAGATTTCTGATGAAGAAGAGATTAATGAAGATATTGATGATGATAATTATGAAGATGCTGATTATATTTATGAAGGTGATGATAATACGGAGGATCCTTGACTTTAATTGTATATATATATATATATATATATATATATATATATATATATATATATATTTAAGTTTCTCTTAAATAAGAACAATATAAAATAAAAAAAAAAAAACAATAACAATAAATGCATACAAAATTTCAATTATAAATATAGCAATATATTCAATATTAATTGAATTAATTTTTTTAACATTTTTTTTTAATTTTTCTGAAATGGTTGTTTGTTTTGTACTTATAATTATTCATCAATAAAAACATAATATTATTTTATAATGTGAATTTTTTGAGTTAAATTTGTGGAATTGTGGAATTTGGAAAATAAAATCGGATAATATAAATACATTTTAAATATTTATTCCTTTTTTATTTTTAAAAAAGAATTTTATTTTTTCTAAAATCACATTAACTAAGTTCTAACTTGCAATTTCATTTACTAATTTATCGCTTTTTATTCCAAAGTTACAGCGAAAATTGTAAGAAAAGATCATTTTTTCCAAAACACAAAAAAGCTCCTAACGGGTTAAAACAAATTTTTTTTCACTTTTTTTTTTAAATGGTGGTTTTTTATGCATTAATGAATATCCATTAAAAAAAATTAACAATATTTTGAAATTACGTCTTCCCTGAATTAATCCTCACTTATCATGCTTTTCAACCCACTGTGCGGCGATGGGAACCAAGTCACCCAACCCGTTATTCGCAATGTACACCCGGAACATGACAGAGCCTGCTCCATGGCTCACTTTTTGTCTTTCGTAGCTGTGGCAGTCTTATAAAAATCTTTTGTTTTGATGAGTTCAACTAAAAGGAGATTTGATCTGTCCATAGAACGATTCTTCAAAACTCTTTTGGCTTCTGAAGATGCTCCTTTGGGAAGGCCAATCTTTTCAGCTTATTCACATCTGATATGGAGGTATGTTCTTGCTTTATATGTTTTAAAATCTCCGTCTTTTAAACATCGCCGAACACTATACTCACTTATAAGATTCTTTGCCGACTGATTCCATTGATTTGCAGCAGATTGAGGCTTTAGTTGAATATTTTTGTGAAATTCCCGCAGAAGGATTCGGTCTACAATTAGCGTTGTTTTGCATTTAGCACCTGATCTAGGTAAGCTTCTGATGTCATTATTGTCCTTAATTTGTTAATTTGATAGAGCAGTGTTTGGCGCGACGAATTAAAATTGCCAATATTGAAGCTCTGGCAACACAGCTTAACTCAACCGCTTTTCCCATGGTCTCCAATAACTTTTATTCAATATTTTGTTCGCGGATGTTATAAAAATGCCAATAAAATTTCAATACCAAAGTTATTAGTTTGTCACTTGCGAAGCCATGCGCGACACTGTCACAAAGATTTTGTCACAATACTTATGCCACGAAAAAATTCGCTGTCTGCTTGCTTTCTTATCAGCAGAAAGGGAGTGCAAAGCGTAAACGACAAAATATTGGGCACCTATATAGCTATATATATATGGGGGATTTCATGTCAAGTGCACCAACTTTTGAAACCGATGTCTTCCGATCGGGATGAAATTTGCACCAAGGTTAGTCCTATTGCATAGTAGTTAAGACACAATTTTTCAACAAGATCGGTCCAGATCTCTCTGAGTTAGAGGGGATCAAAATTTGAAATTTTGGCCAAACAGGTGTTTTTTCTCATCCATGTAACTTATTACCTATTGTTCTTAGAAAATTTTCTCCTAAAGAGTTTAAAAAAAAAATTGTAGACTTTTTTTTTTGTTAAATTAAAGCATTTTTTGCCTTTATTTTCAAAAAGGGCATTTTTTTTTCATAAGAAAGCTTAGGATTTTTCCTTTAAGAGCTTTTTCGTCGCTTAGTGGGATGGGAGTGGGATATATATCAAAATAAATGTTTTGTAACTCAAGACAACGGTTTTCCAATTTTTCACAAATGCACTATTTTGAATTTTTTCCGATTTGTGTTTAAAACCTTACAAATAAAACTTATACTGAGAAACTAGACAAATTAACCTTTCCGAAGGTATGTAACATACCTTCATAACATAAAAGAAGAGAATGGTTATCTGTAACCTGAAAGAGTTATTTGCAACATTTCAATCTGAACACGAGGATGTTAGAATTGCCTTCACGAAATTAACCCAAATGAGGCCAAAACATTGCGTTTTGGCAGAAAGCAGCGGAACTCACACAGTATTCGTTTGCATTTACCATGAAAATGTTAAACTGATGTTGAAGGAAATCAACTTAAAGTATTTAACAGATGATTCGGCAGAAGATTTACACGATTACCGCGATTGCCTTAAATTGACTATGTGTCCTAATGCAACAACTTCTTGCCACTTAGGTGAATGTACCAATTGCCCGAAAACCACATTCATCAAAGAAAATTTAATCAACTCATTAGATCGAGATCGAGAATATATAGAATATATATAGAATATATAGACTGACAGATGCACATTTAAAACAATCATTTTAAATGTGGATGATTTTGTGGAAGAAATGTGTACAGGATTGCTAAACTTGAGAAACCATGACTTTTTAGTCAAAGAGCAATGGTCATTCTTCAAGGATTTGAAGATACATTTGAAGTCTGGTGAATTCGTTATTTCATATGATTTCGCAGAAAACTATAAATATGTTCTTTAGGATGCCATACAAGCATTCCACTTCAATAACGACCAAGCAACTATATTCACAGTAGTTATTTACTACATGAAGGATGAAAGATCAATGGAACACAAAAGTATGGCAATCATATCCGACGATTTAAAATATGATATCGTTGCAGTTTATGAGTACCAGAAGAGAATACTAAAATTTCTAAAATCTAAATTTACAGTAAAGAAGGTATACTACGTTTCGGACGGAGCTCGTCAACATTTTAAAAACAAAAGTAGCTTGGCAAATCTTATGGCCCTTGAAAAAGATTTTGGAATGCCAGCTGAGTGGCATTTTCATCCTACTGCTCATGGTAAAGGAGCATGTGATAGTATTGGAGCAAACCTTAAAAGAAATGCAACGAAGTATAGCCTCCAGTGCTCTCATCAAGATCGCATCTTAGATGCGACTGCTTTATTCCATTAGGCAAAAAGTTATTGTAAAGAAACTAAAATAGTTTTTAGTAGCAAAGAGGATCATCAGGAAACATTTAAAACACTGAAGAGCAGATTCGATGCTGCGGTAACAATCGATGGCACCGCTGAATACCATGCTTTTATACCGCTTGTCGATGGAAGACTCAAGTTGAAAAAGTTTTCTGCCTCTATTCAATGCGATTTCTTTCCAAAGACAACAAATAAACAAGCAGCGAAATCAACAGCTGAACCTAGTAACGCCAAGAAAGGATTGACAAAAAAACGCAGGAAATAAAGGCGACAAAAAAGCTGGATGAAGGACTGGGTATTTAAAAATTTACAAGACTTAAATACTTCATCAGCTACAATATATTAATTAAAAAAATAGTTATGATATAAATGGAGCTAATGCAATTAAGATTAAATTTTAATAAATTATTTATCTTTTTATTTTTTAATTAATTTAATTATTATTAAAAATAAATAAAAAATAATAATTTTTCAACATTTCTATAGAAAAAAAGCGATTTTTTTCCTGAGGTTAACATATTCTGGGTATTACAATATCGAGGGTATAAAATTTTAGTTAGGTATGTTATATACCTTTAGAAAGGTTAATTTGTCTAGTTTCTCAGTATAAGTTTTATTTGTAAGGTTTTAGACACAAATAGGAAAAAATTCAAAATAGTGCATTTGTGAAAAATTGAAAAACCGTTGTCTTGAGTTACAAAACATTTATTTTGATAGATATCCCACTCCCATCCCCCTAAGCGACCAAAAAGCTCTTAAAGGAAAAATCCTAAGCTTTCTTATGAAAAAAAAAAAAAAAAAAAAAAAATGCCCTTTTTGAAAAAAAGGCAAAAAATGCTTTAATTTAGCACAAAAAAAGTCTAAATTTTTTTTTTTTTTTTAAGTATTTTTTTCCGAAATATTGAATAAATAGCTATCTAAACTCTTTAGGAGAAAATTTTCTAAGAACAATAGGTAATAAGTTACATGGATGAGAAGAAACACCTGTTTGGCCAAAATGTCAAATTTTGATCCCCTCTAACTCAGAGAGATCTGGACCGATCTTGTTGAAAAATTGTTTTTGAACTACAATCCAATAGGACTAATCTTGGTGCAAATTTCATCTCGATCGGAAGACATCGGTTTCAAAAGTTGGTGCACTTGACATGAAATCCCCCATATGGATTTTATTTTGAACATAACCCGTGTACCGTTAGTTCATGCAACCAAACGAACTGGACAAGAAAACATCACAGTTAGGTATGTCATTATAATTATGCCGACTAGTGTAAAACTATTAATAAAATTAAAAAAAATTTTAAAAACAAAATTAATTTTACTTATTTTAATATAACCTTTAAGAATGTACATTAAAGCTAGACCAACTTTCTTTTGGTTTTCTCGTGACATTTTTTTAATAAACGACCAGCACAGCACAGCACAAAAAAACAAAAATACTGGCGCGGTAAATAGTGAACGTGTAGCAAACGTGGATCGCGATCCAAATATCACAATATATATGGAACGTTTAGTAGTTTTTTGGATTTTGCGTTATTCCCTCTCATTAATAGTTAATAGTTAGCCATCCTTTTCAGACAATTTTCCATTAATATTATATCTAAAATTATTTGATTACGATATTACCCGAAATCAAAATAGTTCATTTATATCTTTTAAAAATATCAATTGGGATTTATTTAAAAATGATATTACAATTGATCTTCTACAATAATTTCCTTCATCGAAAAGAACTTTATCTAAATTGAAAAAAATTATTACGTTGAAAAATTTACATCCATTGTAAATATTTGTAGTGATATTCATTAAAAAAAAATAATATAAATCCAAAAGTTTGCTGCTTCTTTTGTGAAGAATTTATTAAGAATTAAGTATGGTTGGAAAAAAAAATTTGAGAAAAATCTTCAACAGAACTTTAAATATATATAATGATCAATATTAATTAATTTGTAAACAAATTCAACTTCTAAACATTTTAATAAAAGAACTGGTGAGCAAGGAATAAATTCAAAGCTTTAATGATAAACTGATAACATCAAACCAGGACTTCTTGCTCATAAAAATATTTGTAATATTATAGGTTATAAAAAATGTACATCAATTGGGTATTTGGCTGTGAATGGATTACTTTTAGAAAATGAGACAATTAAACTAAATATTTTAAAAGAACATTTTTTGTATTGATAGAGACATCTCAGAAATTGAAAAGTTTGTGGAGTCTTTGGCGGACGATATATTATTTAATTTTACTGATGACTTTTCTGCATTGAATAATAAAAATTGTATAAAATTAGTAAAATTATTGTTCATTCAATTTCTTTGAATAATAAAAAGTCTGCAGGAATCGATCGAATTTCTAATTTTTTAATTTGAAAATTTCCTATGAAGGCCTTTGAGTTTTTTGTTATTATTTTTAATAATTGTTTAAATAATGCATATTTTCCTAATAATTGGTAAATATCAAAAATAATTCCTACCAAAAAGAGAACAAATTCTTCCGATATTAACAATTTAAGGCCCAAATTAGGGAAATTTTTTGAAAAAAAATATTCGTGAAAAATGGATATCGGTTTAAACAACTCGTATATTCCTTTATATATGTACTGTAGGCAACCGGAACAGCTGGCCTTTCATTTGTTATTTGTTTTGTGTAACAGGACCGCCTTTAAACTAAACATATAGCTGTCAATAAGCAACCTCCAGTCTGCCGCATTGTATTTCATATTCATCGCTTCCATTAATTATTGACATCAGTGCAATATGCACTTGCCTTGTCCGAACTCTCTATAAAGTTTTTTTTGGATACTCGCTTGGCGTTTTCTGTATGTCGTTACGTTGACGTATGGTTCTAGGTGGATATTCGCATTTGGAAAAGAAGCAAGCTCTTCGGACTTAATTTGTGTAAGCTGCAATTTAGCAACAATGAAATTCAGCTTAATTTTGCTTATGAGAATAGGTCAACAAAATCAGCTTCTATTTCGAGGTTTTCAATAATATCAGCATTAATTTCGTTTTCCGATTTGGAGCTTTCAATTTGAGAATGGAATATTGGAGTTTGCGCGGATACCACATATATATTTATATTTTTTTCTGCATGTTTTATACTCACTGCTCCTGTGCAATTTATTGAAATTTAAGAATGACACATAAAAAACTATAATAGAAATTTTAGCTTTAAAGTTATAAATTTTTTTAATGAGGGTAAATGTATTCATTTGTATTCTATACCTGGTTATCTTGCTGTACATTGTTGTCAGAGTGATAGATATGATGGAACTTCCATTTTTGTAGCAGCTAATTTAAACTACCGAGTTCTTATAAATCGAAGTGAGGAATTTTTGGATTTATTGATGATTGAGCTGCCCAGTGTAATTTTGAACAATAAACCTCTGCGATTCGTGTCACTGTACCGATCACAGAAATGTAGTTTTCCGCAATTCATCAGTAAAATTGAAGATATTCTTCCAGAAATTACAAATGGTCAGTGTATGGTGTCGGGAGACCTCAACGTAATCACCTTGTCTAATGACTATTGCTGTAGATGCTTGGTAAATCATTTTTCTGAATTTGGAATGTAGTTATGTGATAAGCTTATTACTAGACCATTGAGTAAATCGTCAATTGATTGTATTTTTAGTATTATAATAATAAGCAAATTTCTGTCGATGCTATTGAAAACAAACTTACTGATCATAACATAGTCAGCTGTAGCTTGAAAGTCAACAGATCATTTAATGAATATAGTTCAAAAACACGGTATAAATTTGACTATGACCAATTTGTTTCTTTACTTGATCAGAACTTAAATCAAATTTGTAGTTATAATAATCATTCGGAACAGTGTAAACAACTTATAAATGTATTGACCAATGCGATTATACAATGCAATTCAACGAGTACCACAGGAATTAACATTCGAACAACAATTACACCATAGATAACCAAAAACTTAGCTTCCCTATTAGAGCTTAGAGAAAAATTATTAAAGGCACGAAGAAAAGATAGAAATGACAAATTTATTTCCGAAAAGCTAAAAAGGATTAGCAAAATAATTAAGTTGAGTAATCGAAATTTAATGAACAATTATTATGCTCGAAATTTAATTCAAGTGCGTGGTGATACTAAGAAACCTCAAACCTCACAACAAATTTTTTCAAAGGATGGTAACCTCATGATAAAGTCACGGGTTTTAATCAGTTCTTTTTTGATTTAACTGAAAATCAATGTAGTAACATACCTCGTTATTCAAATGATAACATTAATAATTTTGGAACGTTAACACCCCTTAGAACAAATTTTAATCTTGCAAATATTACCAACAATTGTGTTGTAGATATTTTAGTTGGAGTTCTGGTTATGATAGGATAACACCTAAAATGATGCTGTGTAAAAAAGTCAAACTTTCAGAAATATTATCAAATTTGTTTAGGAAGATGACTGAGCATGGTGAATACCCTGATGTTTTGAAAATTCATAAATTTGTACCAATTCTAAAAGGAGTCGGCTTAACAAATGTTGTTATGTTTCGACCAGTCTCGGGTTTATCAATTATAGATAAGATAATTGAGAGAATTATTTTTAAGCAGTTATCTGAATATTTGGATAGGAACAAAATTTTATTTGAACGTCAATTTGGATTCTGCAAAGGTTCTGGAACTGATGAAGCGGTTGTCAATATTGTTGACTACATATGTGGGGGATTCGATGCGGGGTTTAAAGGTGTAGCTGGAGTTTTCTTTGACTTGTCAAAAGCTTTTGACCTTTTTGATCATGACATTTTGATTAAAAAGCTAGCCACAATTGGTGTATCAAATAGTTCAAATAAGTTACTGAAAGATTATTTAGCAAATAGGAACAACTTGTGCAGATTGGAGAAGCTAAAAGCTCACTCTTACCTGTTAAATGTGGAATACCCCAAGGTAGTTTGCTTGGGCCACTATTGTTTAAATTTTTATATCCAAAACCACTATGCGGTTTGGGTATAATGAATTTGTGCTGCTGTTTGTAACTACCAAAAATATTTGACCTAGCCCGATCTTTTATTATACCGATCGAATCAGAATCACTATCTGATTTGATTTAATGATGGCCGTCCGTCCGTCCGTCCGACCGTCTGTGTGTCCATGTAAACCTTGTAATCAAACTGCAGATAGCAAATATGAATATATTTTGATGAAATTTGGCATATAAGCTTTCATCGGCCATGGGATGAACGCTATTGAAATTGATGAAAATCGGTCCATGTTCATATCTAGTCCCCTTACAAATGACCCCTGTGAAATCGACACAAATTGCCATAAGATCCAAATTATCATATAGATCTTAGAAAAATTGGGTTTGTATATGTTTATTGTATTCATTAATCAGTAGTCCAAAATTGTCCAATTCTTAGTCGTAGGTCCCATATAGAGCTGCTTCCCGATCTTTACTTAAATCCATCAAAAACTCAAAAAAATTTCACAGATTTTTCTCAAATTTGGTTTTGGTATATTTTTTTAAAATATAAGTGACTTTACCATCAGGATCAATCCATTTTTTGACCTAGTCCACATATAAATATAGCACCCGATATGAACTTTTGTATATCTGCAGCTACAAAAATTAATAAAAATCCCACTCAAATTTGGTTTATGCTTATTTTCTATATCCAGTTAGTTGGACCGAAGACATAGGGTCTCTAAATGTATGTTATAGGGTATCGTATAGTCGGTCCAGACCGACTATAATTTTCTTAGTTGTTATAAATGACATTGGAAAAGTAGAGTATGATTCAGCTATATAAGCGGAACATATCAGGCTTACCAGGCTGATTTTAAATGCACAAAAGTCTAAGTTTATTAGATTCAGACCATACATTTTAAAGAACGATGAACCAGTTGCCGTTCGTATTGATGGTATGTTAGTCGAAGTATCAAATAAAATACAGTATTTAGGCAAGCTATTTTGTAGCAATTTACAATGGGATTGTCATATTGACTCCATTAAATCAAAAATATCATCAGTAATTGGTATTTTATATAAATTCAGACATAAATTTGATGTTAAAACGATGTATCTAATATATGACAGTTTGATACATAGCCACTTCACTTACCTTCCTATGATATATGAGTTTAAGAATAATGCTTCGCTGAAGAGCTTACAATCTGCGCAAAATAAGTCATTAAAGTTGGTTTATAATCTGCCAAGCAGATATCGTACTTAAAATGCAGATAACGAAGTTCATCTTTAAATCGATACGAAATCTTGGAAATTCTTCATTACAGTTTCAACAAAATGTGTTAATCCACATCGAGTTACAAGACAAGGACAAAACTTGTCGATATCTAGATGTCGCCTTGAATTATCAAAGCAGCGGATTTGTTTTGCGGGCCCAACTGAATACAACAATTTACCAATTCATTAAAAATCCATTGTACTCTTACATTCAAAAAAGAACTTAAACTATTTTTGCTTAGCAACATCGAAACACTTCTGGCGTAATTTTTAATACTTATTTTTTGTAAAATTTTAAACTTGTAAAATTAATATTTGGATTCTAATAATGAATATTTTTTGTAAATAATTAATAATTACTAATTGCCTTTTAGCCTCTTTAATGCCATATTTGTGCAGAGGGTTTAATTTAATTATGTAATACTATATTATTTGTAAAATAAACCAAAAATAAATAAAAAAAAGTAAATTTCCATGAAAATCTATAGTTTTCATAAACTCAGACCCGCAAAAATTGAATGCAACTTCCAAATCCGCAAACTAAATGTACCTACGTGCATTTGCAGGTAGGAAGCATGTTTATGGTTTTTCCACTTCAATAAATGGGTGTTGCAGATTTTGGAGCCCACTTTTTATCTTTTATTACACTCATATTAAAATAGCTTTTATAGGCATTTTATAGGCATACTAAAATAGCTTTTAATTCAGACTGTATTAAGTTTTCTTTGCATATTTTTTTTACAAAATATTATCCTCAAACGTAACAGAACTTCAAATCACACTTCTTCATTCAATCACTTAATTTCACAAGCGATTAACAATTGAATATATTTTTGATGAATATAAAACAAAATCAAGGATTGCTTAGAATATTGTGTTTAAATCAAAATCAATTTTTTTATTTCTTTAATAATTGCAAGGTTTTTGCTTTTATTTAATCGATGTGTTTTTGAAGGATCACCAGTCATTTTAGTAGAAGAGAACTTAGGAATATCAATTTCTATTTTAGAGAGTATTCGCTTTGGATCTCAACCATATTTTTAATGCTATCTTAGAAAAAAGGATTAAATTGCTTTGCATTATTTATATTGCATAGTTTGATTGTAATTGCTATTTATATCATATCGATATATACATATCTATACTAATATAATAAAGAGGTAATGTGTGTTTGTTTGTTTGTTTGTTTGTTTGTTTGTTTGTTTGTTTGTTTGTTTATTTGTAGGAGGTAATCTTCGTAACTACCCATCTGATCTTCCTGAAATTTTCACAGAGTCTTACTGCGGATATGGGTAGTGCTATAGGCTATAATTTTTTAAATATTTTTGGTGGGCGTGGCACCTCCCACACAAAGTAAATTTTTAATATCATATACATATATTGAGTACTATGATAGGGAGAGCTTTGCAAATTTGTGTGAGGTCACCCATTGTTAATATAAGTAGCCACGCCGGAAATGGGCGGGATCGAATAAGTGGGCGTGGTACCTCCCGTACAAGTAATAGTTCAATATTATGTATCTCGAGTAATGTGATAGAGAGAGCTTTTCAAAATTTTCTGATATCACCTATTATTAGTGTGAGTAGTCGGATGCAAAATGGGCAGTATCGGACCAATAGGCGTGGCACCTGCCATACAAAGTAAATATAAAATGCCATATATCTGGAGTACTGTAATAGTGAGAGTCTTGGGACTTTGTTTGATCCCATAAGTTATTCATTTGATTAGTTAGACAAAAAATGGGCGTGATCGGAGCAGTGGGCGTAGCACCGCCCATACAAAGTAAATATATATGATACCATATAACCGGTGTGCTAAAAAAGGAAGCTTTGACACTTTGCACGAGCCTATCAGATCTTAGTATGAGTAGTCGAACAAAAAATTGGCGGGTTCACACCAGTGGGCGTGGCACTCCCCATGCAAAGTAACTATTTATTGTCATATATGTGGAGTACTGTAAAAGAGAGAGCTTTGTGGTTTTGCCTGAGCCCATAGGTTCTTTGTGTGATTAGTCGAACAAAAAAATGGGCGTGATCGGAGCAGTGGGCGTAGCACCGCCCATTTAAAGTATATATCTAATATCATATAAGTGGTGTACTATAAAAGGGAAAGACTCGACATTTTGCATGAGTCCATCAAATATTTATGTGATTAGTCCAATAAATATTGGGCGGGATAGGATTAGTGGGCGTGGCACCTCCTATGTAAAAAATATGAAGCATTACGAAAGCGACAGTCTTTTGACAAGTTCATTAGTTATCAATGTGATTTGTCGTGGAAAATATATCGCCAAAATCAAAAATCACCCAAAAACAAAAATCTTTAAAATCAAAAATGGGCAAAAGCAGAAATCGATAAGAAGAAAAATTGCCAAATGATATTCTAAGTTAAAGGCCAATAGTTAAGTGTTGCCAGATATAATATGGATAATCCATCTTCTTCTCATGGGCAGCTACATGTACCTTGCTCCAGGGTAGGAACGCCGAAAAATCTGATAATTGTTGTACCGAATGAAAAAACAAAAAACATTGTATATCAGCAAGTATCGAAATAAAAAAATCTGTACTAATAATCTATACTAGCATAATAAAGAGGTAATGTGTGTTTGTTTGTTTGTACGAGGTAATGTCCGTAACTACTCATCTGATCTTCCTGAAATGTTCACAGAATTTTACTGCAGATATGATGTTACAGGCTGTATTTTTTTTTAAATATTTTTATTGGACGTGACACCTCCCATACAAAGTAAATTTTTATCATCATATATATTAAGCACTATAATAGAGAAAGCTTTGCAAATTTGTCTCAGGTCATCTATTATTAACGTGAGTAGTCAGACAAAAAAATGGGCGGGATTGGACAAATGCGTGTGGTGCCCCCACACAAATTAAATTATAAATGTGATTTATCCGAATTACTGTATTAGTGAGAGACTTGGGACTTTGCGTGAGCCCTTTCATAACGATTCGAAGGGAGGGGGGAGGGGGAGGGTGTAGCGAAGCACACCGGGTTACATCTAGTATATTATGTTTGTATTGAAAATTTTGTATGGAACTTTTTTTGCATCTGGTGGAGAAACCCCACTTGGAATTTTTTTCGTGTCTATGAAGACCCCTAGTGAAATTATTCGCTCTATATTTTTCGTGAAAATATTATATCAAAAATGTACGTAGTTAGGTATAATTTTGGACATTTTGGAAATAAGGGCCTAAAAGGCCCACTTCCGTAGGAACTTGAGGGTAAAAATGTTCTAAAAAAATATTCATCGTCCAATTTCGTGGAACAAATGTCAATACTGAATTTTAATCAGAGAACTCGTTAGCCATCTTTTTTAATTTTTATTAACCAAACGAAATTTCTGCCACGGAGCCCCAAATGCTATATCTATCTATATGATAGAGATTTGCATGCCCAAAACATCGTGTTGCACTTTGTAATATATGAAAGCCTTTTATATTTCAAAAATGTTTCAAATACATTTATATCAAATAAAAGTTTTTCTACAAAAGAAATTTGTTGATAATTATTTAATCGGAATCCTCAAGATTTTCAAGAATGACATCTTATAGCATGCATAAAACAAATTTTTGTGGTATTGTTGTTAGTTTATGGCGTGCAGTTAGGAAAATGATTATTACGGATGCTATTCTTATAAGGGGAATAGGTAAGAAAATGGACTGATTATTGCCATTTTAATAAATATATGATGCTTTCTATTATCAAGTCTCTGTCTCAGAATGTAAACTGCAAACTAAAAACTAAAAAAATACTTCACTTTATACCTTAAATAAACTGGATTTGTATCATCCTATGTTAAAAGATTTGCATGCATTTATATTAAACTGTAAGTTTAACACCACAACTCTGAAAATACTGTATAAATTACTTCTACAAAAATATTTTTAAATTCAACCGCTAAAAGGTAAAACTCAAAGATAAATGAGAAAAAGAAACGACATTGAAAAGGAAATTATTTTTATTTCTGCTTGAAGGATAATATAAAGCAAATTAATGCATTACAAAGCGCGTACAAACAAAAAAAAAAAAACGAAAAAAAAGAAAGACAAAACAGAAACAATAGAAATTAATGTGGATGTAAATGAATGTATTTTAAATGAAAAATAATAAAACTACGTGATGACTTTGTGATTATTTCAAGACAAAAGGAGAATTAATATTAAAAAGTAAGTGATGATTGTAATTATATATAGTGCAAAATGTTTGTACCCGTATTATTCTTTTCAAATCAGACATGACTAAAAATGCTCAATTCCGGACATGAATTTGTACTCAAAATCCGGCCATAATCTATTTTTCCAAATTCGGGAATAGCTATTTTTAATAATAATTTTTATATTTTATGAATGTTTATTTAAATTGTATTTTTCTAAACAAAATCCGTTTCAAAATTATGTAAAATTAATGGAAATATGTTATTTGAAAATAGAAATATTGAAATATTGCAAGCAAAGCAAAAATAATCATTTAAGAATGATTTAAATTTTTTTTGCTGGTACTGTATTCATATTAAAAACAGTCAAATTCTTTTATGTTTTTCTCAAGAATTTTCTATAATTTGTCGAGAAAACGATATCTTGGAAAAAAATATTTTTAATTCTCAAAAAACTGGATTTTCGAAATGCAAAATTGAAGAGTATCTATTGCAATATCTATGAACCTTTTTTCGATTGTAATAACAGCAATATATTTAGCAGCAGTAATATAATTGCAGCAAACATAATATTGTGAAAATAAATTATATGAAATTGAGAATACGGAATTGTCAGTATTGAAACATCTTTTTTTTTTATGTCGGAATGGCATAATATAATAATTTTGACATTTGGCATGTATCGCTTTACACCAAAACAATGCGTCAAAAAGGTGAAGCTGTACATTAAATATAGTCGTTGAATTGCGTTAAATCAACGTGCATATCTTCGAAAATATCGTGGCCAAAAAGCAGCGTCTGACAATACTATTCATTATTTATAGCCGAATTCTGTTAAGCACGGAACATGTCGATCATGAACACTCAAGATGTTCTAATGATGCGGTAAAATAGAATGTTGCCGAGAATCCAAATGAGTCGTAACTTACCGCGCTTAACGTTTTGGCTTTAGTGGAACCAATTTACGGCGCCATAATGTTCAATTGACTTAAATGTTTTTGATGGCAGACTTCGTATTGTTGCAAACTGCCAAACAGTCACTCGAATGGTTGACACTGTGTGGTGGCGTTAACAAGCAAAAATGCCGCATTCGCGGAACGGAAAATTCAGCGATATCCAGAGAAGCCGGAACTCTCCATGTAAACGATGTTGGTGGATGTTGGCTCATTATGTTTGCCCGAAAATTCGTGGAAAATGTGTGCACGCTTACTCGTTTCAACAAGATGATACACCATGCCATACAGTTGCTGCAACAAAAATTCCCTGTATATGTGATGTTAAAAAAAGGTGACATTGTTTTTATTATTATTATTTATTTATTAGGTCAATGGAATAAATCCTTACAGACCTGTATAAATGATATAATTACATATGTACATATATTGAAACAATTAAATGATTTAAAAATAAAAACAAATAGTTAGGAATTTAAGAAAATAATGATATTATGCTTAATTACATCAGTGTTCAACGAAAAATCAATTAATTGATAAAGATTATTATAAACACAACAAATTCTTCTAAAAGGATCAGCTAGAGCATAGTTGGATTGAAAAGATTTAACAAAGAGTGGTTGGAATTGGCGTGATACTCGTTGAGGAACATTAAAATTTATATTGTTGACAAGAAAGTCAGAACAGATTTCACCATTAATTAGGTTGATCATAAATGTTACTTTTAGCATAGTCCTACGGCTTTCCAAAGTAGGTAATTTTATTAATTTAAGTCGATCAGCGTATGAAGGACGATTAATTGCAGAATTCCAAGGTAAGCCACGTAAGCAAAAGAGTAGAAATTGTTTCTGTACAGACTCGATTCGTTGAATATGAATATTATAGAAGGGATCCATATTATTGACCCATATTCTAAAATAGGTCTTACAAGAGATGTAAAAAGTTGTTTGGTTATGTAAGGATCAATAAATTCTTTTGCCCATCTTTCAATAAAGGCGAGTGTACCTCTAGCTTTATTAACTGTCATGGTGACGTGAGATACAAAGTTTAATTTAGGATCAAGTAGAATCCCTAAATCCAGAAAAGTATCAACAAGTTGAAGCTGATATCCGCCCAAAAAGTAGTTAGCAGGAAAAACATTATTTCTAGAAAAAACGATTAGATTTACATTTTTTCAAATTTAGTTCCATTAGGTTACGGTTACACCACGAAAAGAAATTGTTGAGATCTGATTGAAGATGAATATGATCATTATGTTGACAATAACTTAAAAAAATTTTAACATCATCAGCGTACATTAAAACGTTGCAAAAATTTATCACTTTTGGAAGATCATTGATGAAAAGGGAGAAAAGAATTGGTCCAAGATGGCTGCCTTGAGGAACACCAGAAGTCACAGTAATATCTTTAGATGACATATTATTATACATTACACCTTGTGTTCTCTCAGAAAGATATGATTTTATCCATTTAAGGCTTAATGGTGTTAAACCTAATAAACCCAATTTGATCAGTAGAAGGTTATGGTTTACTTTATCGAAAGCCTTACTAAAATCGGTGTATACTGCATCAGTTTGTTTTTTCTTGACAAATTCATCGTTAATTATTGTCGTAAAATGAAGCACATTTGAAGCACGGTAGAGCATCCTTTCCGAAATCCGTGTTGAAATGGTGACAAAATTGACGATGAGTGATAGCACAAAAAATCGGTAATAAATTTCTCGAAAAGCTTAGGGATTGCACTAAGTTTAGCAATACCACGGTAATTAGAAACATCCGATCTATTTCCAGATTTAAATAATGGAATGATGTAAGAAGTTCTCCAAAATTTTGGAAAATAACCGTTTTTATTGACGCATTAAACAACAGAGTCAGTGGTGTTGCCAAGAAAGTAGCACAATAATTGAGAATAGAACTAGGTACTCCATCAGGTCCATGAGTAAATGAAACTTTAAGTTTCTTCAGGCTATTAACAAGTTCTGCCTTATCAATTAGGGGAAAAGATATAGCTTGATTTGTGTTTATTGGATATGAATAGTTGTTGGAACAATATTGAGCAACAGAATATGTACTAGCAAAAAAGTCTGCAAACATGTTACTTATTATAGTATCATCACTAGATTCGATATCGTTTAATTTCATTACAGATGAATAACCAGTAGTTTTTCTTTTTGAATTAGCAAAGTTGTAAAATGCTTTGGGATCACGATTGAAATCTTCCTTCATTTTGTTTAGATAGTTTTTGTATAAATAATTGTTGAGAATATTATATTCGGCACGATGAATGGAGTATTTTTCAAAAAATACAAGAGAACCAAAAATTTTATACTTTTTATAATACTTGTTCTTCAAATTTTTTAATCTTGATAGTTGTTTTGAGTTCCAAGGCGGGCCAGTTCGTTTATAGACAGAACGCTTTGGGATGCATTCATCCATAAAAGAATACATAGTTCCATAAAAGACCTCCACCATTAAATCAATAGAAGTATGGCACAACAAATCATTCCAGTTAGTGTTAGAAATTAGATCAATCAATTTGCTATAGTTGGTTTGTTTAAAACAAAAAACTTTATCTTTATTAATACGAATATTGGATCCACCAAAAGTAGGCAAAACATAGCTAATTTCAATAGTTGGATGAAAGCGATCTTCCGGCAAGGTGATAGGATCAGAGCGAGTTATTATACAATCTTCTGGATTATTTGTAAATACCAGATCTATCAGTTACCGCGTTCATTAAATACGCCATTCATCTGGTAAAGACTAAGATCAACTATCTCATTCAATATTAAATCATCACAGTTATTAGATTTAATTGGAATAAAATCAGGAGCATCAGGCGAATTTTTCCATATTATAGATGGTAAATTAAAATCTCCAACAACAAAAATTAAATCCTCAGGTTTAGCACGTTGAGCAACTGATTTGATGGCCTGAACGTGTTCAAGGTATATTTCTTCGGGAGAATTAGGAGGTATATACGAACAGGTTATGAAAATGATTTTATAATTAAGCTTTATCATTACACTGACAAACTCAATATTTGGAGAAGATTCAGATTGAAGAGATTCGGAAGCAAACAGGCATGATACAGCAATTAAAACACCACCACCATTACGATCGTTTCTGTTATATCTATATATTTGATAATTGTTACATAGTAACTCAGAATTAAAAACATTATCTTTCAGCCATGTCTCAGTAAAGATGATAACATGAAAATTAAAGTCATAACTGTTAACTAGTAGATTAGACATTTTAGTATTTAAACCACGAACATTCTGATATATAATGATTAGTCGTTCAACGGGTAAAGAATCTAGTTTTTTGAATTAATGTTGAAATTCGTATTTTCATTTATTCGATGTCGGGGCGGAAGCTCAGCAATGTTGTTTCTCCATGGATTTTCTTTAAATTCATATTCACGAACTAAAGTATTCACAGGCCAGAAAGCAGGGTTAACGATTTGCTCATAAAGATCGAACGGAACGGTTATTTTAAAACATGTAATCCTTCTTGGTACGGAATAGGAAAATTTATATATCATAACATCAGCTTTAAAACTTAGTTTAGAGTTTATATAAAAATTAAGAAGAAAGACGCGAAATAAAAATAGATGTTTTTGGCGGTATTACTTTTAGTTGTTTCGGTAATGCCTCTTCATTATTTAAAGATGGTGGGGTTATTTGAAAAGCAAAGTATACCATAACAAGCCTTAGACAATTGATAAGCTTAAGGTAAACATACAAGAAGAAATCACCACCATGCCGCCAGAAATGCTCGAAAAAGTTAGGAAAAATACAGAAAAGCCGGCACATTTTGCCGTGGATGTTGTATTCAAAGGGTACTCCAAATGCATTGAATTGCTCCCTTTCAATAAATAAAAATTTCGCATGTATGGAAATCTTTTTTTTTTTTATTAAATTTGCGTAATAATGAAATCTGTTGGCATTACAGCCAAGAGTTTATTTATTTTTTTTAATCTGATTTTATATTCCCAAAATTTTCTCCATTTACCAGCCATGCCAAGTTTTATATGTTAAGAAAATAATATATTTAATATAAATTAACGACGAAAAACGTGAGAGCGTGAAGAAGTAAACACGTACGGATCAGATGATACCGTAGTACTGATACTTTTTGAAATTCAATTGATGTTTTATGAAATAAAATTGATATTTTCTAAAATGTAATAAATGTTTTATGAACCTCAATTGATATTTTTTCAAATACAATTGATACTTTCTGAAAATCAATTAATATTGTCTGAAATAAAATTGGAAAAACTATAATATATATTGTGCAAAACCTGTTATATTAAGGAGTCGGAGTTGGAGTCGGAGCCGGTAGTTGTTCATTCATTCTGCAGCTGTACCTGGCATGATCTTTTTAGGCGATATTTATGGTTATGATTAAGAAAAACAAAAAGATGTGCTTAAAAATCAATAGAGTACCGGTAAATTATCTCGTGACTTTCAGACATTTATTTCGACGAACTGACTTGGCAACGGAAGTTTCTTGCTTATTATACTTCCACGCCTGTGTTGAAGTAAAAATGTCTGTAAGGCGGCACGTAACCTTAAGATGGCTCTGATGTTATATGTAGTACATCCAGCCTGTATAGACATAATTAACCCCAAGTTCTTTCTACGAATGAATAGTAAACAAATTTTCATGATGGACGCCCTCGCGATCCAATATTGCCTTAACATTTGGCCCACTGTTTCTTCTCCTGGTCAGCGTGCCACGCGATGAATTGTAAAACCTTCGTTGTTTCATGTGAGGACCTGTTAGATCTCTAGTGAAATGTGAAGAATTTACCCTGCAAATATGAAGCAGTGGCAAGTGCATTTTAAACAAGAAATTGGTAAACTTAGTTTCAATTATTTTCTATACTACAAGACGCAAATTCGATCTAACGATATGATTATATATTGAGTAGGTAATAATTATATATGTGATTTCTGTTGTAATGGTCAGACTATAATGAGTTTGTGTTATTGTTCATAACTAACAGACAAATAGTAACATTGTTGTAAAAATTGGCAAATTCAAGAATAAATAAAATTGTTTTTATCAATGTTAATGTAATATGAATAGTTAATGTTTATTATTTTAGTATTGTTTGCGGAAAATAGATGCGTATATGGCATAATTTTATATTGGCGTACCAGCACAAAATATTTATCTAAAAGTGTTAAATTTTAAAATTTTATTGTAACATCTGTATCATTTGGTATTATGTAATGAATACGTGAATTATTATCTATTTTGTTATTTCATTTAGGTTAATGCCAAATAAATAAAAAAAAATAATAAAAAATACATATCAATAAAAAAATTTTTTAACTTAAATTAGTGGTTGTCATAATCATTTAAAAAAAAATTAATGACTCCACTGTATCAACTTATGCCTCCATCCCAACAATGGATTTTTTATATAACTAGCCGGAAATCGATGCGCTTCGCTACGCCCATCCTAACGAGATGAAAAGCTGGGAAAACATTTTGTAGAAAATATTGGCCATTTTTGATTTTGTCGATTTTTGTATCTGCAACTTTAGGTTTTGGCGGTTTTTGATTTTATCGATTTTTGAATTTGACGATTTTGGTTTTAGCATTTTTCGTTCTTTTTGTTTTTTGTTTGATTTTTGATTTTTGTGATTTTTGGTTTTGGCGATTTTTGTTATTCGCGATTTTCAATTTGGGCGATTTTTTGCAATTTTTGATTTTGGCTATTTTTAATTGGTATTTTTTGATTTTTGGCGATTTTTGTCCTCAGCGATTTTTGTTTTTGGCGATTTTCGACGTGGGCGATTTTTTTTTTGCAATTTTTGATTTTGACGATTTTTTATTGCTATTTTTGATTTTTGGTGATTTTTGACCTCAGCGTTTTTTTTTTAATGTTTGATTTTGTAATTTTTTTGTTGCTATTTTTGGTTAAGCATTTTGGTTTAAGCATTTTTCGTTACTTTTGTTTTTGTTTGATTTTTGTTTTTTGTTATTTGTGATTTTTGATTTTGGCGATTTTTGATATGAGCGATTTTTTTTTTAGCAATTTTTGATTTTGGCGATTTTTAATTGCTATTTGTGATTTTGGCGATTTTGACCTCAGCGATTTTTGTTTTTGGCGATTTTCGACGTGGGCGATTTTATTTGCAATATTTGATTTTGGCGATCTTTTTGCAATTTTTGCGTTTTTTATTGCTATTTTTGATTTCAGCGATTTTTTGTTTTTTGCAATTTTTGATTTTGGTGATTTTTTGTTGCTATTTTTGATTTAGGCGATTTTTAACTCAGCGATTTTTGTTTTTTTTTTTGCGATTTTTGATTTTGGCGATTTTCGTTTGTTGCAATTAATGATTTAGCGATTTTTGTTTTTTTCGAATTTTGTTACTAGCAGTTTTCGACTTTGAATTTGACGAATTTTGTTTTTTGTGATTTTCATTTAGGCAATTTGTGGTTTCTGCGATTTTTGATTTTAGCGATTTTTGTTATTCGAGAGTTTCGGTTTTGGCGATTTTCGATTTCGACTATTTTATTTCAATTTTTGATTTTGGCGATTTTTTTTTTGTAGGTATTTTTGATTTTTGTCGATTTTTGACCTCAGCGATTTTTGTTTTTTTTTGCAATTTTTATTTTGGCGATTTTTTTGATTTTGGCGATTTCTGACCTCAGTGATTTTTTTTTTTTTTTTCGATTTTTGATTTTGGCGATTTTTGTTTGTTGCAATTAATGATTTGGCGATTTTTGTTTTTTTCGAAGCAGTTTTCGACTTTGAATTTGACGAATTTTGTTTTTTGTGATTTTCATTTAGGCAATTTGTGGTTTCTGGGATTTTTGATTTTAGCGATTTTTGTTATTCGGAAGCTTCGGTTTTGGCGATTTTCGATTTCGACTATTTTATTTCAATTTTTGATTTTGGCGATTTTTTTGTTGGTATTTTTGATTTTTGGCGATTTTTGACCTCAGCGATTTTTGTTTTTTTTTTGCAATTTTTATTTTGGCGATTTTTTTGATTTTGGTGATTTCTGTCCTTAGTGGTTTTTGTTTTTTTTTTTGCGATTTTTGATTTTGGCGATTTTTGTTTGTTGCAATTAAAGATCGGCGATTTTTGTTTTTTGCGATTTTTGTTACTAGCAGTTTTCGACTTTGAGTTTGACGAATTTTGTTTTTTGCGATTTTTGATTTAGGCGATTTTTGGTTTTTGCGATTTTTGATTTTGGTGATTTTTGTAATTTGCGATTTTCGTTTTTGACAATTTTTGGTTTTGGATATTCTGCCATATTTTTCACTACTGTCATTTTCATAGTACTTCATATTTTTTTGTATAGGAGGTGCCACGACCAAACTACTCACATTAATAACTCATGAACTCTCACAAAGTACCAAGGCTTTTTCTTATATTATTGCAATCCATTTATATGACATTAAATATTTACTTTGTATGTGGCACGCCCACTGATATGATCCCGCCCAATTTTTTTCCGAGCACTAACATTGATAACTTATGTACTCACACAAAGTCCCAAGGCTTTCGCTATTACAGTACTCCAGTTATATGAGATTAAACATAAACTTTGTATTGTGGGTGCAACGCCCTTTGGTCCGATCCCGTCCATTTTTTCGCAACTCTTCAATTTATTTTTATATGTGCATGTACATAGTTTCAGAACTCTTGCTCCCATAGTACTCCAGAGATTACATGTTAAAATTAGATGTTAGAAATCCGCTTTATATGTGAGGTGCCACGCCCACTTGAAAAATCTAAAAAGAATATTGCCTATATTTCCTTCCTGATAGAAAGTTACCTACTGTAAAAATTCAAAAAAATCGGTCCAGTGGTGTAGGCTCCTACAAATATAAATTGACTTCACCAAATTATGAGAATATGGATTGTATAATTCCGTTATCACAATAGAATGTTGTGAGTTACATGGAACTGCCAAAATTCAATTGGGAACGAATTCGGTTGCAACAACCAATCCATTTTCTGTGTGTATCAACAAATATATTCATATTTGCGACCAATAGTTTGATTACACACAAGAGTCCGTCCACCAGACAGACAGACAGAAGGTATATTAAAAGGTGAGTCGAGGATAAATATTTTTGATATTTTCAAACAGCAACGCTATCTCATTATAACCTGACCATAGAGTTGTACAGCGTATAACAACTACTCATTCTGAGCGCAAGTTTGCCATATAAAAATCATGCCTTTCGTAGGCAGGATTTTTAATGGATTATTTAACTTGTGTTCCTTACATTCATGCTTATCCGAGCTCCTTTTTTTAGTGGATGTTCTCTAACCTAAACTCAGTTTATTTCTGTATAGATTAAGCTTTGTACTACTTATAGAATATCTTCATATATATTCAAAAAAAAAACTTTTACTGATAAGAGGAAATGCTTTTAAATATAAAATCGAGACATTTACTCTCTTTTATTTTACTAAACAAATATTTTGCAATTTTTTCCTCTACTCAAACATTTTATTTTTCTAACCTATAACGATTTTTTCTATTGAATGTATGTTGTTGTCTATAAATACAACGTCAAACAAACATAGATTAAAAGATACATTGACATTCATACAGACATGTCTTATGGCATAATAATTTTGTAATAATCTGTCAACGACATCTGTTGATGTCATAAAAGGAAAATGAAACCAAAGACCTTTTTCCTGAAGATGTTTTTTAGCTTAACTATCTTCACATAATGCTGGTAATGTCATTGATAATGATTATACTGGTAATGGCCATAATGATGGCAATTTGTGATATTTTAGACCAACACCAATAACAACAACATAAACACATACCTAAATATACAATACGCCCATTTAGCCACCCATTCAAAACAAGACATCATAATGTATTTGCTTTATGTCACACAGAGGTCTGAGTTTTCGGTAATTTGTGTGGTTTTTATAATGACTGAGGCTCTTAAATGTTTAAATATATAACACAAAAAGGGGAAGTACGTAAATCGTTAAGATAATTGCAATGATAAAATCATTGATAAAGTTGCTCTAATTGAATGCTGAATTTTAAGTGCTGACAGTAAGTATTTACAAGAAAAAGTGGATGGTCGATTAAAGAAAAACTTGAACTTTTAAATATTGTAGAGGGTGTTAAAACTTTACATAGAAATCTATTAATTACGTCATTTTAAAAATCTTTCGAAACTTTAAACCACAAATTTGATTATCCAAGGAAAGCAAAGTAGTATTTAGTAGTGGAAACTTTACACAAATTTTAAAACGAATTCCAACTTTCGTGTGTAGATAGTTAGTTTGGAATTCAAACAGAGATTCCAAATGAGCTATCGGTATATATTTAAGATTATTCTTTCTATAAAAATTTAATTGCAATTTAATGAATATTCATTTAATTTTTCTAAATATATGTTCATACCTTCACCAATATTTATTTATATCAGTAACCATAAACATTTTAGCACAATCACAAACATACGCAATTGTTTATTAAACGCATTTTAGATTTTAACAATTCATCCCATACAATAATACGGACGTCTAACAATCAACAGTGGAGTTTTTTTTTTATAAATTTAGCTTGAATTGAAATAATAAAGAAAAATGTATAAAAAGCACAAAATAAACAACTATAAAAATGACTAAACACAAAACGTCTTTTATTATTTTTATTTGTTTCTTTGTTGTAAAGAAAATAAAACGCAAACAAAATCTCTTAAATTAAAAATTAAATTTTAATCTCTATTCATATGAATGGTACAATACGAAAACAAGTACTTACGTACATACATACATAGAGCAACTTACATTTACTGGAAACTCACCTTACAAGTAGAAAAAAATAAATGAATGAATGAATGAATGCGTTGATACAAGAGAAATATACACTATGTTCGAAAAGTATAATGAATTTTAGACATTAAATTATGAAGTAATTTTCCTTGTCTATTGATGCTTATTGTACAATGTCAGTAGGTAAAATTATATATGCAGGTTAGGGCGGGTCGATTTGTAGAGAGGCAAAAAAAATCGTTCAAGTGACAAGGAAAATCATATTCTAGGCATCAAAATAAGAAACTTTGCCCAAGGAACCATACCCTTAAAATGAATTCTGATGTCCGCCTTTTGACCTGTCTGTCTGTCTGCCATGGGGCAACCCCATTCCCCCTCATGCAATTGATCTGAAACTTGACCCATAGTCTTGTTGTGACTACAGATTAATTTTGGGGTAGTCTTGTAGAGTCACGCATAGACACGGAGTGATCAAAAAGTTATTCACCCCCATCCGATTTTTTTCAATAACACTAGAGGACCCCAGCTGCTCCGCAGCATTATATTATATTATTTTATATTAATTTTTACAATATAATACCAAAATTTGCCAAGAGAAGTTAACGTACAGTAATGCCAAAATATGCCAAGAGAAGTTAACGTACAGTAAAAGTAAAGTTGATTGTCCACGCATAACTTTCCTCAAACCCAACGAATTTGCCAAGAGAAGTTAACGTACAGTAATGCCAAAATATGCCAAGATAAGTTAACGTACAGTAAAAGTAAAGTTCATTCTCCACGCATAACTTTCCTCAAACCCTACGTTAATTAGAACTCTAGTTATGGAGGTTTGAGAGAAGAAAAATATTGAAAAACATCTTGAATGCAAAGTTTATTCATAAATTCTTTTAATATATAAGAATAACATAACATAGTCAAGGCGTATGATTATTATTTATTAGCGGAGTAGAAGATACGTATACGTATGAGTGTTAATATTAATATTAAATCAAACATAGTCAGCCTAATTCTAAACAAAAAATGGTGATTTTTTGATATGTTTGCATGGGCAACCCCCAGGGGGTTCCAGTGGGTGTGCCACTGGAATGGGTGGGTCGGCCCTCCAAAGTAATGGGGGTCGATAATACATTTGGACTCGATTGGGACAATCTAAATGGGCCAAAGTGAGACAGGCAGGTCAAAAGTCTGGACATCAGAATTCGTTTTAGAGGTATGGTTCCTCGGGCAAAATTTCTTATTTTGATCCGTAGAATACGATTTTACTTGTCACTTGGGCGATTTTTAAATCGACCCGCCCTAATGTAAGTATAGAAAAACAGAAAAAATCATAATTGACATCAAAACGACGAACATCAGCTGGGAAGAACTACAAATTTATGTAAAAGTAGCTGACCTGGTGAACTACGTATCGCCTAAAAGTCTATGAAAGTCGTGTTAACTTTTAGCTAGACTTATGCCGTTTTCTTTTCTGACAAAAAATGTCGTCCTTTTTGCCCTTTTTTCGAAAAGTGCATTTTTTTATATATTCTGAATTAAGAGCAACCTTATCTTATATATCAATCGAAAGGCCTCAAAGTCGAGCCTTCATAAATCACAAAAAATTCGAGCCATTGACTTCTTTCAGGTCAGAGTGGGAGAATATTTCCCCATTGTTCCCTTTTTTGGAATATTTTCACCCTATGACTTCCAAGAGGATAATAATCAAATTTTTTTTTTGTATTTATGAACACAGCACTTTGAGACCTTTCGATTGATATATTTTACAAGGTTGCGCTTAATTAAGAATATATACAAAAATACACTTTTCCAAAAAAAAAAAAAAAGCAAAAAAGGGCGACATTTTTTGTCAGGAAAGAAAACGGCATTAATTTTGCATTTTAACAGAGTAAAATGTATACTTTAAATTTATTAAGTTCTATAGTTAAGTTCTATAGTTATATTAACCCATTAAAAGCAAATAGTCTTTATAATTAAAAATCATTAATTCTGTTTATTTAGTATAAATGAAAGGAACATAAAGAACTAAAAAATATGAAAGAATAAAAAGTGTATTTTAACCCAGCAAGTACAATAGCTCAATGCATGTATTCATATATGGGACATTTCATGTTAAGTGATCCAACTTTTAAAACCGATGTCTTCCGCTCGGGTTGAAATTTGCACCAAGGTTAGTCCTATTCGGTGGTAGTTCAGGCACAATCTTTCAACAAGATCGGTCCAGAACTTTCTGAGTTAGAGGGGGTCAAAGTTTGTTATTTTGACCAAACAGGTGTTTTTTCTCATCCATATAACTTTTTACCTATTGCTCTTAGCAAAATTTGTTCCAAATAGTTAAGATAGCTATTTCTTCAGTCTTTCGGAAAAAAAAAATTAAAAAAGAAATAAAAAAGGAAATTTTTTTTTTGGGCTCAAAAGAAAGCTTAGGTTTTTTCCTTTAAAAGCTTTTTGGTCGCTTTTTGGATGCGAGTGGGATATCTATCAAAAAAAAAAAGGTTTTGTAACTCAAGACAACGGGTTTTAAATTTTTAGCATATATGCACTAATTTAAATTTTTTCGTATTAGTGTGTAAGTGTTTCCAAAACCTTGAAAATAAAGCATACACTGAGAAACTAGGCAAATTAACTTTTCCGACGGTATGTAACATACCTAACTAAAATTTCATATCCTCGATACTTTAATACATGAAATATGTCAACCTCAAGAAAAAAAATCACTTTATTTTTATAGAAATGTTGAAAATTATTTTTTTTTATTTATTTCTAATAATAATTAAATGAATATATAATAATAATAATAAAAATAAAAAAATAAATAATTTATTAGATCCATTTATAACATAACTATGTGGTTTGGGTATAATGACTTTGTGCTTTGACCTAGACCCATATTTTATTATACAGATCGGATCGGAATCACTAACTGATTTGATTTAACGATGTCCGTCCGTCCGTCTGTGTGTCCATGTAAACATTGTAATCAAACTGCAGGTCGCAAATAGGAATATATTTTGATGAAATTTGGTGTATAAGTTTTATCGGCCATAGGATGTACGCTATTGAAACTGCCGAGAATCGGTTCATGTTCAGACATAGCCCCCATACAAATGACCCCTATGAAATCGACATAAATTGTCATAAGATTCAAATTGTCGAATAGATCTTACTCAAATTGGGTTTGTAGTCTAAAAATGATCCCTGTGGCACAACTCTTAATCATAGGCCCATATAGAGCTGCTTATCGATTTTCACTTAAATCTAGCAAAAAACATAAATATTGCACTGATTCTTCTCAAATTTTGTTTGTATATATTTTTGCAAAATACAAGAGACTTTACCAAACATAGTCTGGATCGGTCCATTTTTGGGCCTAGTCCCCATATGGATATAGTATCCGGTTTATGGTTATTTTCTATGTCCAGTTAGTTGCGCCTATGAAATAGGGTCTCTAAACGCATGGTATAGGGTGTCATATAGTCGGTTTAGACCGACTATAATTTTTTTACTTGTTTTTTAATTGATTTATTGTAGCTGATTCAGTATTTAAGTTTTGTAAATTTTTAAATACCCTGTCTTTCATCCAGCTTATTAATCGCCTTTATTTGCTGCTTTTATGCCAATCTTTTCTTGGCGTTACTAGGTTCATCTGTTGCTTAAATTGATGTTGAAGGAGATCAATTTAAAGTGCTGATGTGGTTACGATAAAATTTTATTAAGTTCTTTATTTTTTTATTTTTATTATTATTATTATTATATATTTAATTATTATTACAAGTTAATAAAAAAAATAATTTTTCAACATTTCTATAGAAAAAAAGTAATTTTTTTCCTGAGGTTAACATATTGCGGGTATTACAGTATCGAAGGTATGAAATTATAGGTAGGTATATTACACACCGTCGGAAAGGATAATTTGTTTAGTTTCTCAGCGTATGCTTTATTTTTAAGGTTTTGGAAATACTTACACACTAATAGAAAAAAAAATTCAAATTAGTGCATATGTTAAAAATTGAAAAACCGTTGTCTTCTGTTACAAAACATTTTTTCTTTTTATAGATATCCCACTCGCATCCCACTAAGCTACCAAAAAGCTTTTAAAGGAAAAACCTAAGCTTTCTTTTTAGCCCAAAAAAAAAAAATCCTTTTTTGAAAAAAAAAATCAAAAAAATTTATGATTTTGAGAAAACAAGTCAAATTTTTTATTTTTTTTATATTTTTTTTTCCGAAAGACTGAAGAAAAAGCTATCTAAACTATTTGCGACAAATTTTGCTAAGAACAATAGGTAAAAAGTTACACGGATGAGAAAAAACACCTGTTTGGTCAAAATGTCAAATTTTGACTCCCTCTAACTCAGAGAGTTCTAGACCAATCTTGTTGAAATATTATGTCTAAGTGACTATCCAATAGAATTGACCTTGGTGCAAATCGGAAGACATCGGTTTTAAAAGTTGGATCACTTGACATGAAACGCCCCATATGCTTATTTTTTGAATCAAAATCATATAAGCACTTATTTTCTACGTCACAATGTTTAAGGCGAAAAAACTTTTTTGGTTAATAGGGGCGGTGGGGTGCCATAATTCTGTAAAGCTATGCAAACATTTTTACTTCACATTACTGATAACTTGAGTTAAGATACAAGACTTTTAATGAAGAAACTTCAACTTCATATCACTGATGACTTATGCCAAGTTTCATGACCTTTTGTTAGAAAATAAAAATTTGGGCCGAAAAAAATATTTTCGGTTTATATGAGCGGGGGGTGATGGGCATGGTAAATTTTGATGAAACTTTAAATTTTTCTTAATTGAGTTGATAAAAGGTTCTGGACAACATTTCAGTGCCGCACGAGCTTTCTTTATACTTTTTGCCAAGAAATGTACGAAGCGACCTCACTGTGCACCGTGGAGCCTTTAAACTTATTTAAATGATTTAACGTAAAAATTAGTTTTATATGCATGAAATTGGTTTCGAAATACTTTTTTTACTAATATAGTAAACTAAAAGAGCTTTTGGGTTGAAAAGATATTGACTGTAGAAAACATATTTAAAATTCGTAATTTTACTTTTTAAGTTCTCAAATCTGCCGTAAAACGTAGAATTATATATTCGAGAAGCAGCAAAGTTTGTTTTTCTAAATAAATATAAATTTATTATTATGTAGACATTCTGAATTCTTGTTGATACAATGTTAGAAATGTTACTGTTGAATTAAATAACAACGCAAGCAAATCAGTTGGCGATCAGTAAAGAACTGAACTTAAATACTTTATAAGTAATGTAACAGAGTAGAGAAATATGGAAAAGTAGGTATACATATTTACATAAACATACATATCTATAGCTAAGCAATACAGTGGGTTGATTTTGTTTAAAGTTTAATCAAATAATTTAAACACTCCCACTTTAGGTAAACTTTCCAAAACTTTAATAACAAACTTATCTATTTTCTTGTTTTGCCATAAATATTCTTAATTTTAATCTATATAGATTTCAAATATTTAATATTTCATTTAATACTTTAGTTTTTTAGAATTAAATTTACCAAAAATAATTCAAAATTTTATTTATAGTTAACAATATTCATTAAACTTGTTTTTTGCTTTGTTCCTTTACGCAACGATCCTTTGTGCGACAAAATCTTTTTCTACGGAATCATCAGCTTCTTCAAAAATTTCGTTATCAGAAATATTATTTGTTCAATATTTACAATATTTCTATCACTTGTCGCATTGTCTGTTACCTGCGCTGGAAAATCATAAATATTTGCATCAGCTGGTTCAATAGATGACTTATTTGCATGTGTTTCTGAAAAAAGAGTGTTATAGTTGTTGTTATTATTATATAACAAACTATTAAGTGGGAATTTATACATCACAATTATTTCTAGTTGAATGAGTGCCTTCGTTTAAAGGGATAAATGAACTACCAGAACCTTCGTTAGTTGCTTTGTAATTTTCATTATTAGAAAATTTTACATCTCTTGCAATTTCAATTTTATTTCCGTCTGGTATATATACTCGCAAGCCAGTAGAATCTTCTGCAAAACCAACAAAAAAACCTTTCTGGTATTTTTATCCCATTTCAATCGATTTTGCTTTGGTACATGTATGAACACAACACACAACCAAAATCTTGTAAACTTTCAACATTGGCTTTCTTACCAAACCACAGCTCAAAAGGTGTTTTATCATTTTGTTTACTGGTTGCGCATCGATTAAGTACATAAGTAACCGAGAATACTGCTTCCGTTCAAATCTGTTTACCCATATATTTTGCATACAGTGCTGTTCTTGCTGCTTTTACAATAGTACGGTTCTTTCTTTCTACGGACCCATTTTCCTCTGGGTTATATGGAACTGCTTTCTAATGCAATACACTATTTCTGCGTAGTAATAGCTCGACATTCTTATACCCTATACCACTATGTGGTTTGGGTATAATGACTTTGTGTTGCTGTTTGTAACAACCAAAAATATTTGACCTAGACCCATCTTTAATTATACCGATCGAATCAGAATCACTTTTTGAGTTGATTTAACAATGTCCGTCCGTCCGTCCGTCTGTGTGTCCATGTAAACTTTGTAAGCAAACTGGAGGTCGCAAATATGTATATATTTTGATGAAATTTGGTATATTAGCTTTCATCGGCCATGCAATAAACGCTGCTGAAATTGGTGAGAATCGGTCCATGTTCAGACCTAGCCCCCATACAAATGACCCCTATAAAATCGACATATATTGCCATAAGATCCAACTTGTCGTGTAGATCTTAGTCAAATTGGGTTTGTATGTGTTTATTACATCCATTAATGTATAGTCCAAAAACGATCCCTATGGGACAACTCTTAGTCGCAGGCCCCATATAGAGGTGCTTCCGATCTTCACTTAAATCTATCAAAAAACAAAAATATTGCATTGATCGCAAATTTTGTTTTTACATTTTCGCAAAATACCAACCATGGTCAGGATCGGTCCATTTTTGGACCTAGTCCCCATATAGAGATAGCATCCGATATGAACTTTTTCATATCTGCAGCCACAAAAATTAATAAAAATGCCACTCATAATTGGTTTAGGCTTATTTTCTATATCCAATTAGTTGGGCCTAAGAGATAGGGTCTCTAAACGCATGGTATAGGGTATCGTATATTCGGTCTAGACCGACTATAATTTTCTTACTTGTTATTTATAAATTCTTTTCCATTATCTGATCTAATCGCTTTCACGCCATTATCAGTTTCAGTTTTGACATCGTAAAGATATTTTTCAAGAAAAACACAGACTTCATTCTTCTCTTTTAAGAAGAAAATTCTGTGGTTTTCTGGTATAACCGCGTATGTCCATTTTTGTCAGTTTTGAGTTAAGGATGCCAAATATATTAATTTTTAACACTCTTTACATGTGTTAAATTAAAAAAAAAAAGAAAATATTGACCATTTCTGAGTTTTTCTTTAAATAACGACGTAACTTAAATGTTTATTAAATTAGTTTGCAGAACTATCGACGTATGTCAAGCTACGTTTGATCTCTGACAAATTATTTTCTCAGAAAATGCCACATAGCGACATACGTTGTTATTAATAAAAAAAAAAAATGCAAAATAATTTTGGATTATTTTTCAGTTTATAACCACTTATAAAAACTTGTGTGTTTATTTCTGTTATTTTTTGTCACTATTATTCTTGATACGTTGTTATATTCTCATTCCAAGTCCCGTTAACTTTTTTTTGACGAACAAAAAAATCCATTTTTCAAGCAACAACAACTTATGTCTACATGGGTGGTTGCATTGGTAGTTTTATTTTTCAATGAAAACGACGTTTGTCAACATAAGTTGTTTTATCTGCACACACTTTAAGTGTTAGTTACATATTGTTTTTTCGTCCTGCTCTAGGATCTATTCCTTTGAAGATTTTTGACTCAAAATTTTATATAAAATATTTATTGGCCATATCTGCAGGACTGTTAAATAAAAAGCTCTAAAAATTTTATATCGAGCCCATAATTTCAAATATAACGTTTTTTGGCTCCCTTCATCATTTTGATTTTATGACATACGCGGTTATTCTGGAAAACCATAGAACTTTGCTATAAGGCGAATATCATCCTTTATCAAGAGAAAATAACGTGCTTCACTAATTGATTTCTTTTCCATTGGACCGCATAAATCAACATGAACAACCTTTGTGGTTTTAATTTCTCTACTCGGAAATCATGAACAATATTGCTTTCCATAAATGCAAGCATCACAAAAAATTTCTTCTTCGTCTTTAAATGGAATGTTGGCATTTTTCACAAAACGCCTGTAATGTACAATATTTTGATGTTCCAATTTGCAGTGCCACTCAGTTAAAGACAGTGGTTTAGACTCTGTAATCCCCCTATCACACATCACACTGCAATTTCGAAAAGCTCAATACACTCACATTTGTTTAATAATACACATACATTTTCCGCAGTGGTCACACTAATGGCACCAAATTTTTCGTGCGAGTAATGGCTGCCACTAACGATGATTAATGTTACCCTGTTATAAATTTAATGAAAATTTACTGGATTTTGCAAAATTGTAATTAAAGTTTTAACTTGTTAAGTCTATTGTTATGATTTATTTCTTGAAATGCGCATATAAAAACGCAAGTTTGTTAATTATAGATCGTAAATATTATTAACTTTTATTAAAATTATACTAATAATAAATGTAAACATTTTCCCTCAAACATGTGCCTGTATAATAAACTCGGTAACTCTAATTAAAAAAAAAAAATAAGAGAGAGAAGTAAACAAATTTTTTCAAGTTCACGCTTCGACAACATTTTAAAAATGAGATTGCAGTCAGATGTGTGAACACAAAAGCTAATGGCGACGGATTCGACTAATTCGAACAATTTTTCGTTGATAATACGTACACAACGATTTCGCAGTTGCAGTGTGATGTGAGATAGCAGGGTAACATATTATTATTATTGGGTTTTGATGGTAAATTTACTTTTAATAATAATTTAAACAAGTTTTGAGTGCGTACTCCCACTAAAACAGTTGTGTTATTTTTCGAACACTTTTCTAATGCACTTGTTGTAGAAAATAAGTTAAAGCATATGTCTGGTACTTAGAGTAAATTAGCTAAATGCTTTTCACTCCACATGTTGTTATTCGAAAGAATTATGGAAGAAGTAAGATTAAATTCATTTAGTGAAACTAAAAACACAGGCGAAGCATTTGTAGATAGTACCAGAGACACCATACAATCCTTTATTTAGCTTGTCACTATAGGTATTTGGTTACCGCTCTCCAGTCTCTCTCTCTTTATTTCTCTCACTGTCTCTCACAAACTAACGTACTTTCCCACTCTCGCCCACTATCTATATCACTCTCTCTCAATCTTTCTTACCTTCTTCACTCTCTATTTTACTCTCTCACTTTTTCTCACTTTCTCTTACTTTCTCTCGCTATCTCTCTCTCTCTCTCACTCTATTTATTTTTCCCTGAAAATCGAAAAATTCTGTGGACTAAAATATCTTACAGTATATTTCGATACTCTTAAACGTTTTTTTTTTAAATTTTATATACTTCATAAGCACAGTATATAAATCCCTAAATGTTTGAAAGTTGTGTCTTTAAGCTGACTATATGTCGAACCTTAAGATTGTTCTTATTGTGGCATTGGTATCATCATGATGCCCATAACTATAACACCACATTCCATTCATAGTAGTCTGCATTTTTATCATCAAGCTAAAATTGGTCTTAGCATATAATCCTCATTCAATCTTTTACGCTGGTTATTCATATTTATTTTTTAAGTCTGCTTTTACTTGCTGCCTTAACTACATGTACAATATATACACATACTGTATAGCGTCATTGCCATTCTACTACCATTCCACCATTACTCTCGTCATCAGTCAACACTCTTCTAACATTGCTGAAATAATTTCACTGAAATCCTTATGAATTGCTTATGGCAATTTTGCCTTCATTTCAAAACTTGTTTGCAAATATAAGGAATTTAATGTTTAGAAAAAAGGACTTTTCTCGCAAATATAAACATTACAGACGACCACAAAATTGTTTGTGTTTTGAAAACCTTTTCACGTTTATTAAAGCTTTTCAAATAGTATTATGTGTGTATATGAATTTATATTAAAAAAAAAATATCGGGACTTTAGGCCGACTTTATGCCATCCTCCACCATAATAGAGTCCACATAATATGTGAAGCGAAATAAAAAAGATAACGGTATAATTTCATTTGCAACTTTGTAAAAATGTGAGGTCTTTATTAAAGAATCAGAGTTTTTTCTGTCTTACTTTAGTTTATTTTATTAACTGTCAAATTAATATTGCGAACTACAAATTTATTCCGAGAAATGTAAAAAATTAAGCAATAAGTTCAAGTCCTTATTGCAGCGAAAGCCGCACATGAGAAGCTTTACAGCAATAATTATTTCTGTAAAATTATGACTACTCTCCAGATAAGAATTTATTGTAAAAATTTAAGTTACAGAATAGATATTGAAATAAAAATTTCTCAATAGATGGTTTTATTTCTGGGTTATTTAAATTTTTTTTTATGAAAATTCATTAAGAATACGCATTTTTTTCGTCCGTCTCTTCTACAAAAACCAGATACTATGTTTTTGTGCCAGTATTAATATATCAATATGTTATGTACAATATCAACTATATTATTGTAATAGTTATATTACAAAAACACAATTTATACTGAACTATAATTGCATAACATCCATCAAATACAAATGTTAAAGACATCTAAGCAACAAAACAATCTTTTACTAATTTTTTCAACAATATAAATCTAAAAACATCAAGCAATCAAGTACGACAGTCTCCAAGGATATACTTACATACTAGAAGTTATACGTATTTGTTTCATCTGTTTGAGCATGTTTAAATTGTAAAATTCAACTACAGCAAAGTAGCAGCAAATACTGCCCACAGCAAAGAGATGAATACTTGTGTACTTAAGTACTGGTGCGAAAGAAAGTAAATTGTGGAACATTTCTTAACACTTTTGAATTTTTTATGGGTGGCATTCAATGAGATATCTGCTGGCAGACCTTTTATACCATCTTTTGAATACAACTCTCTATTATTTTCGAAAATATACGATTTTCAGTACCATTTGATCTTCTATACCTCAGACAATATTTTAGTATTTCTTAGCCAAAGTACCAATTCTTTTGAATTTTGGTACCATTTAAGAAATATCGTTTAACATCCGTGGCATCTATAGCATTATATAATAAACAAAAATATTTTTCAAATACATGCATGCATGTATCTGTTAGGAATGAATTAAATGTTCTATACAAGTTCTTGTTGTTTATGCATCTTTTTGTATTTTCTCATTGACCAAAAGAGCACTGTACGTATTGTTAAATGTGCATACAACTTATCTGTGTATTCCATATAAACGTTTCTGTTTTCGTTGCATTCATTTCAGTTGTGTTGAGTAGTGAACTCATATACATATACATATTAGCTCAAAAACCATTACAACTCGCCATTCATACAAACATGATATGCAGCGATGCATTTCATCTTGTACTCCTACATATGTTGTTGTTATCCATTACTATTACCACTTCATGTCAGACAATAGTATTGGTTGAAAAAAAGATTGCAACAATTGCTATGGCAAATGTGTGTAATATAGAATAATGGGAGTAGGACAGCATAAGTGTATGTGTGAATATGAAGTTGTGTAAAAAATTAGTAATTTTTAACTTTATGTCGGTTTGTCACTGACATTAACAGTAACAATACTATAAACAAACACTCACAAAAATTATTCAGTTAGGCTTAAAATTATTTATAGGATTGGTTCAATATATTTGTTAATCCTGCTGTTAGGTTAAGCCCATTTGGTCCAATTTTTGGATTGTTTCCTTTGTAATTTTTGAACGGTGACATATGGTGACTTATTTTTTTTAGCTCACGTGGTCTTTTTATAAAATCATGTTATATATAAAAAAATCAAGGTACTGACTTAAAACAGGACTGAGAAAAATAAAATATTACGAATCTTAGGTTAAGGGACCATTTGGCCCATAGAATATTTTCTTGATTTTTTTTACACTTATTTAAAAAAATAAGTATTTATTAGTTGGTTTTATAATAATTGTCATTGCATGATAAGCCACGGTTAGTTTTGCAAATAAACAAATGGAACATTTTATATCAGACTTAGACTTGCAGCAACTACAAATTCCACGCTTTCGAGCCCCTGAATTATAAGTATTATTTGAAGAGGCCACTGGAGCTATGCATGGTGATCGTATTTCAGTCAATAACTGTGCTGAGAACTTTTGTTGAGGTAATCTAGTCCGTTTCATCATATACGCGTTAGCCAGAGAAAGTGTTAGTTGCCGCAAAAACTCGGGTCTCCTGCGATTCCGATCAGCTGGAGCCCATGAAACGTCGATTTCAGAAAATATTATGTACGCATTCAATGCGGATATATCAAGTATGTTTGCAAATACAATGTTTGGCGATCGATTGTTTTGCGTTTTGAGCTGTAGGAACCAACCACTTGATCAGCAGTATCTACGCCACCTAAAATAGATGAAGTATTAGAAATTATAGGAGAACATGAAACTAACATACCCTTCGTTGGATTGTAATACGAAACAATCTCTGGTTTTTTCTTCAATCCACTCTCATCAACTGCAACTGTCTTGTGCATTGATCTAATCAATATTGTTGCTTTGTTCTTGTGGCTGATGTATGATACTAATGTCGCAATGCCATCGAATGTAAATGTAGAATGGTATAAAGGGAGTTTTTTGACAGTCAGCAATTTCGGAGGAATGAATGTTTTATTTTTGCATACTGTTCCCACAATGTAAGTTTCATTTCCTGATTTTTTTTTTTACCAACTCAAAAGTGGAAAAAGTGGTTCTTTTCAGGCTGTGCATTTCTAGGCTTACCAATGTATGGTTGTATTTTCCACACGTAGCCTGACTTAGAGTCCACCGATAACCAAAATTTGAAACCATATTTTGCTGGTTTTGATGGCATTAACTGTCGAAAACTACATCGCCCCCTGAATGCAACAAGTTGCTCATCAATGGTGACATTTTCGTGACAATTGTAAAACTTTGGCAGAAGTTGTTCCCAACGGTCCCACAGTTAACGAATAGGGCAAATTTATCGCAACTACGCATTTGTTGTCGACTGAAAACATCATCGAAACGGATGGCACCACTAATCATATGAAATATATCTTCAGACATAATAGCTCGTAAAATGGACGACCAAACTTAGCATCAAATAAACCATGAACATCTTCATTTCTTCCACTTTCAGTAATAGATTTTATATTAGCCAACTATTTTGCTGAAATAAAAATAAAAAAGATTATACATGCCGACATACACCTGCAAGAATGAGCACAGCAATATATGCGTGCAATGCGTCTTCATCAATATCTTTCCACTTGCCACCAAACTTGACCCTGCCATACCTATTAGTATTTTCGATGATAATTCTTTCTGTTGGAGGCGGAAAAAAAACAAAAAAGCTTACAGAATGTTATTGCATCTGGACACTGCAAATCGAGTTGGTCCTGGTTGCGTTGAGATAATATTCTCAGCCGTAGCTCCAATAGGCTGAGGTAATGGAGTGGCACTCCAAATCATTTTATTTTTAGCAATAAAAAACGGATCAACAGAGCTAGCTGCAGCTAGGACAGGTTCCCGTTCAGTATCTGTTTTAGAAGAAATTGTTTCGCTATTTTCTGAAATATAATCAAATTCCGAATCTGAAATATCGGAGTCACTTTCTGCATTGAGCACATCTCGCATCTTATTTTCGTTCAAGTTTGCCATGTCGTAAGTAAAACACGTCTGAACTATTGAAAACAACTCACAAAATGAACCATGCAGTACAAATATTTGTGCTTCTTTACAACAAAAATCAAAAAAGGGGGATCCCACAATTGGCTTTTACATATTTAATCTATGTTGTGTTTTGCAAGATGCAAAAAGGGGAATCCTTCAACAAATTTTTACATTAGCTGTATTGAGTAGAGATTTGCGCTGATCACGTGATTTGCGTGGTTCTCGTGAATCACGCGTGAGCGTGAGTTATTTTAATTCTACTAACGTGAGTAGTGCGTGAGTAAAGAAAAATTCGAGTTAGTGATTCATTAGAGATTATAAAATTTTTGCGTGAGCGTGAGCCAAAATTCACTCACGCGCCCATCTCTAGCGTTGAGTAAAGCTTATATTAATAATATTTAGAGAGAAGTGTGCCAAAATAGATACAAATATAAGACAAAATGGTTATTTTGTATGAATATTGAAGTATGGACCAAATGGTCCATTAACCTAACATTCGTAAGTTTTTTCTAGCCTAACAGCAGGGTTAAATGAAGCTTTTTTGCTAAGCTATATTGATATGTTTTTGCTTTGTAAATGTAAACCTGTCTCAATAATATCTGTTAAAATAATATTTTTGTGAATTCTTAATTTTGTTTTGTCAATTTGTGTTTTAAATTTTTTATCGTTAAAAAATTTACTCTATATATTAATACGGAAGGAAAAATTTTTCATCCCTTTGTATACCCTCCACCCCAGTGTGCAGAAGGTACATATATATAAGTTTGTCATGTCTTTTGTAATAATTAAAAAAAAAGTTCTGAACCCCATAAAATAATATATATATTTTGATCCTTATAACAAACGGAGTTGATATAGCGATGTCCGTCTGTCCGTCTGTGGAAATCACGATGACAACTTGAATCGGACAGCTAGGGTGCTGGTTTGCATAAAAAATGATTCGTTGACATTCTGGGAAGTTTGCTGTTTAAACCGTCCAAATCGGTTCAATAGGGCCCGAGATCTGAATGAAGGACTAAAAAAAGTCTTGAAAAATATGGTTTTCTATGTTGTTCTTGTCATGATCACGGCCTCAATAGGACAGATAGGGTGATCATTTTTAGTGAGAATGATTCACCAAGATCATGGAAAGATTTCTGTTTCAAAAATCATTAAAATCGGTGGAACAGGTCCAGGCAAATCTCTGAAAAAATAAAAAAAAAAATGAAAAATATGATGTTTCTACATTGTTTTTGTTATTATTCTAAATGTTGTATTGTTGTCATAGCTGGACTTGTTGTTTTTGTGGTCGTTGTGGTAATAATATTATAAAAACTAACGCTTTGTACGTTTTTTTTTATCAACTCTGGTAGAAAAATTTTAAGTTTCCATTGTTTTGACATCACTAAAAAAAACTTTTAAGATCATTTTTGTCTTCTTGGCTCGAGCCTGCCAGATCGATTGGGTCAAGGGAAAGGGGTTAAAAACCAATCCAAAATTTTTTCGACAAGCAGACACTACGAGAGACACTAATGTTAAACTACCTAGTTGTTAAAAAAAACAATGTAAATTTACCAAACAAAATTTATATATTAATTTATTTAAAGAAAAACACGAAATTAACTTTTGATGTTGTATTTTTTGTGTATAATATTTATATATATGTATGTACATATATTAAGTAACAAAATAATATACATATATTCTATACATGTATGTAGAGTATATTCATAATAACCGCATGTTAGAAATAAATCCGTATAATACTTTATTTATATAAAATTCTCCAATATGTATTTTGTTTTAGGGAAAATACATTTCTTTTGTATTAAGAATCAGTGTCAGTTCATTTTGCTCAGCGTTGCTATGCCACAGTAGATGGCGCCACTATTTTTGTTCTAGTAAGCTTTGCAATCGTTATTTCTACTTTACCATTAGTGTCAGCATTTTCAATTAGATATCAAATACAACAATGTTAAGAGTATACACAGGGCTGGTCTTTTATTTCATATGTTTTTCCATTATTCTTTTACAAATATGACCATAAGTTTGTCATATTAACTTTTTGTTGTGTTTACAAAATAGAGTTACCGAGTTCATCAATGAGTTTTTTTTTTTGCTTTCAGAACAGTTCTGCATATATATATAAAATTATTATTCTGCTTTACCTACAAAATATCTGATTGCGATTACATATAATTTTTAAATATTTTTTATAAATACTAAAGCATTACTATCTATAATATTAATAGGCTAGGCGATTTCTTGTGAATGATGTTTTGTTCTACCGTTTATCTCGATTATGACCAAACGTATATTGTTTGAAAGGTATTTCTTTTTAGACGAATTGCAGATTAACAGATTTTTAAATTTTTTTCTTTATTTTGAGTAACTTGCATTCAAAGTTGCTACTAACACTTACATAAAATTATACAATGCTATGTGTGTGTTTATTAAATTTTTTTAATGTGTTTGTAATAAAAATGAGTATGTTTTTTGTGTTGATTTGTGAATTGGCTACAATTGATTAGCATACCTTTAGGGTCTTTATTTAATGAAAAAATAAAATTTCCTAGAATTTGCACTCGAGTTTCGAGGGCTGGAATCTGCTAGTTGCCATATATACAAAATTGCAACTTTTAAATTTTCCATTCAAATTTTATGAAAATATCAATTCTAAAAATCGGAATTCAGATTTCCAATTATAAATTAGAAAATTTCAATTGAATTTCAGAAAATCATATTAAAACGTCGGAAATAATAACTTGAAATTTAAAAGACATCAATTGAATTTTTAAAATAAAAATTCTATTCTTTAAACTCAAATTTAAATTCAGAAAACGTCAGATATGTTTACATTTAAAAAATCAACTGAAATGAAAAAAAAAAATATTGCGATTGAGGAGACATTAATAGCATTTCAGGATAAAAAAGTATTACTTGAAATTCAATTAAGTTTAGAAAACCTTAAATGTTGTTGTATTGTGTAAATAGTGATAACTCCCTTTTAGTATGTAGGAAAAATTTGTTTTCCAAATATGGCAATATTTAAAAAAAAAAAAAAAATTGAGAGAGCTTTTTATACCCTATACCACTATGTGGTTTGGGTATAATGACTTTGTGCTGCTGTTTGTAACAACCAAAAATATTTGACCTAGACCCATCTTTAATTATACCGATCGAATCAGAATCACTTTCTGAGTTGATTTAACAATGTCCGTCCGTCCGTCCGTCCGTCCGTCTGTGTGTCCATGTAAAGCTTGTAATCAAACTGCAGGTCGCAAATATGAATATATTTTGATAAAATTTGGTATATAAGCTTTTATCGGCCATGGGATGAACGCTATTGAAATTGGTGAGAATCGGTCCATGTTCAGACCTAGCCCCCATACAAATTACCCATATGAAATCGACATAAATTGCCATAAGATCCAAATTGTCATATAGATCTTACTCAAATTGGGTTTGTATGCGTTCATTACATCCACTAATGAGTAGTCCAAAAATGATCCCTTTGACCCCATATAGAGCTGCTTCCCGATCTTCACTTAAATCTATTAAAAAACAAAAATATTGCACTGATTCTTCTCAAATTTTGTTTGTACATATTTTTGCAAAATACAAGAGACTTTACCAAACATGATCAGGATCGGTCCATTTTTGGACCTAGTCGTTTTATAGATATAGCATCCGGTATGAACTTTTTCATATCTGCAGTCAAAAAAATTAATAAAAATCCCACTCAAATTTGGTTTTTTGCATATTTTCAATGTCCAGTTAGTTGGGCCTAAGAGATAGGGTTTCTAAACGCATGGTATAGGGTATCGTATAGTCGGTCTAGACCGACTATAATTTTCTTACTTGTTTTTGTTTATTATTTTGTTACTTGATCCGACCTATACGGCCGCAATGAAGAATTATTTGGCCAGTTAAAAGAAACTATGCAGCCATCTCCAATTAGCACGATTTAATGCGTATAGTTACCCTAAACAACCATTTAATTCATAATGGAGGTTAGGGCGAGCTATTTGATTTGCAAAAACTTAAACTAAATTAATTAACTAATTATGTGATATAACCGGAAACGCATGCATATAGGTATATAACCTAATTGCATGCCGATCAGCAACCCCGATGACCAAAAAGCAAACACTGAAACGTGTTTTCTTTTATCCGAAATAATAGAAAAGACGAAAACGATCTTTTCTCGTTGGAGCGCGATTTACTAATGTGAGAGAGCTCTATATACCAACTCTTGGAATAAACAAAAATCCAAATCAAACCAAGAATTTGCTATAATAATTCTGAAATTAATACAAAGTAAAGCTGTATGGTACGAAAACTGAATCTAACCACACTGCTCGTAGGCCTGACTTTAGGTGAGTGTGTTAAAGCGCTGACCAAAAAGTGCAAGTACGAGTGTATGTGAAGGTTTATGATTCAGAGCTCACGGCCGCACTAAGTAGACAAATTTTCATATAGAAACAATCTATTCAATTATAACATAACAATTATCACAATGTTCAATAAATAGCTGATGAAGGCTGAAATGCCAGAAACCGGTCCGATTAAGAATACAGTGCAGTTATTTTTGAAATATATGCTTTCTTCTTCTTTACCACGCACCATTGAAACAAAATTAAAATTTGCATATTAATTACAGTATTAATTGCAATATGCCTGAAAAATGTCTATGAATCTAACAAATTTGGTATTAAATTTAACAAATTGACTACTTTTTCAAATATTTTGTTTACATTTATTATCAATATTCAAACTGATTTTAACACTCTTACTTGTTAAGCATAATTCGGTCACGGAGGACTGTGGAAATTGACGTAGCTATAGTTCGTATGGAGAAGTGCAGAATTTTAAAAATTTTGTATAATATGTGTTAAAAATATATTTAATTAAATAAGCACACCTGTTCTTGAAATCACTATCACAAAAAAAAAAACTCGTGAATGAAAAAATTCTTAAATATACGAGTTTTATGCTGTTCTTTGATTTCAATAAGAATATTTTTTCTAGTTTGAATTCACATAGGAAAGGCTTTGTGAAATCAAAACGAATGCCCTTTTTTCTACTAAACAGGTCTTAAGAGATAGAAAAAAAAACAATTGGTATTTAAACTTTGACATGCTTTTTATTGATCCCTGTCATTATTTAAAAAAATTAAATATTGGTTTTATGAAAAAAAAACGATTTTAATAAACATCTACATATTGCGTTGATTAAAAAAAAAAAAACTAGTAATCACTGGTCAATGTTAATAAAACATTCTTTTAGAGATGATGTTGTTCTATAACTATAATAATAACTTTTTATTTGAACAATACAATTATAACATAGATTCTTTATGCACTAATGCAAATAAAGGAATTTAAAATAATATTTCACTCAAATCACATATACCACTATGTGGTAAAATTTCTAAAACTTCTGAGTCGATTTAGCGATCTCCGTCCGTCCGTTCGTCCGTCCGTCTGTCCGTCTGTGTGTCGATGTAAACATTTTAATCAAACTGCAGGTCGCAAATATGAAAATATTTTGATGAAATTTTGCATATAAGCTTTCATCGGCCATAGGATGAATGATGTTGAAATTGGTGAAAGTCGTTCCATGTTCAGACCTAGTCCCCATACAAATGACCCCTATGAAACTGACATAAATTGGCATAAGATCGAAATTGTCATATAGATCTCAGTCAAACTGGGTCAAGCAGTCAAACAGTAGTCAAAAAATAATACCTATAGGACAATACTTTGTCATAGGTCCATATAGAGCTGCCCCGATCTTCACTTAAATCTACCGAAAAAAAAATATTGCACAGATTTTTCTAAAATTTGGTTTGTATATATTTGTTCAAAATATAAGTTACTTTACCAAATATGGTCGGGATCGGCCCATTTTTCGACCTAGTCCCCATATAAATATAGCACCCGATATGAATTTTTTCATACCTGCAGCCAGAAAAATTAATAATAATGACACTCAAATTTGGTTTAGGCTTATTTCCAATAACCAATTAGATGGACCGAAGAGATAGGATCTCTAAACCATGGTATAGGGTATCGTATGGTCGGTCTAAACCGACTTCAGTTTTCTTACTTGTTTTTTTTTTTGCATATGACTGCCACAACTTTGTTTATGTTCGAAACAGTAGTGATGCCAGTCAAATCCAATTTATTTAAATGTCGAATTGTCTTTAGTGATGCCTAACTTATTTAAAGAAGATTAAATTGAATGAAATTGAAGAACAAAACCAATTAAATGAACAAGAAAAATGTTATTTTAAAAGAAATTGTTTTTACTTTTTTTGTAAACTTAAGGAAAAACATGCAAAAATTACTTAAGGCTTTTTGAAAACTGACTAAAGAACCATATGGCACCTCGGTTTCTAGATAACATATGGTTCTGCAGCTAAGTCATATGTTTCATGTCATTTGACAATAAAAAACAAAAAGATTTCGAAAAATACTTCGAAAATATAAAATTTGTGTTTTCAAAAAACCCACAATTTCAATTTCATGTTATTTCAAATTCATTCTTATTCAAATAACAACGTTTCAAGAACAGGGGTCGAATCGTCGCATTCGTTATCGAAATTTTTCGATCGAAATTATTTTTTTATTTTCCAAAATAAAATACAAATAATAATTTTACTCTTCACAGCTAACGAGTTATGGTCCATAGTTAATGGTAAAAGTGAAGCGAGGTCTGACGACTGTCCGTCTTTGTTAAATAATAAACCAAAATATGGAATTTCGATTGATTTTAGTCGATATCGAATGCGACGATTTGCCACCAGGGCTGAAAATATAATTTTAATAATAAATCATTTTATGAGAGCCTAAAGGTATGGCAATCAATTTTAGCCAATTCACGATTCATCGAATTTCATTATAATTGTATATCACACACCCTGTGCTGAATTGTGAATAGCCTAGAACTGATTAGCATATCTTTATGATCTTATAAAATTATTTTTTTTCATAAGTTTGAAAAAACATCGATAGAAATAAATTAAAAGAAAAAATAAAATTTCCTAGAATTTGAGCTCGAATTTAGGTAGTTTTAATAAATCTACAATTATTTGTTTAGTAATAAAATATAGTGAAAACATTTCACATAAAGTTAATACATAAAGTATTCATTGATTTATATATTTATTTTAAAAATCATTCATAGCTAACAGGCTTTTCTGCGTTATTCGAAACCTATTTTTTTTCAATATGATCTCAAATATTTGTTTAATCAATATTAGTTACAAATTTTGTCAAAGCGTATTATTTTCATTGCAAGAATTATAAAAAATGCTGAACGTTAGATTTTTACAAAGAGAAAGTATTCAGCTGCTTCATATTTCGTAAAAATTGCCCCTTATTAAAGATACATAATATATCGGTATACATTTTTTTGTAGAAAATTACACAACTTAGAAGTGGGACGCAAATCCAAGGAAATAACCAAACAGAAAGGGAAATTATAATAAACTTGATATAGAAATTCCATTCCTATAAAGAAATAGCCGAAATAGTTCATAGACCTCGTAGTACAGTCAAATAAATAATTTACAGATTTGCAAGTACAGGTCAGGATAAAGCACGACCTGGTCTTTTATCCGTAATGACTGAACATAACATTCAGTTATTGTCTGAAAAATTAAAAAGGAATTCCAGAAAAAAAGGCGCCAGCAATAGTTTCGGAGCTTTTTAAGTGTATGATAAGCAGGTTTCTGTTTATACTGTAGGAAATATACTCTATAAGTCATACCTACAACATAGCTCTATACGCCTTCTAACTCGAACTGAGCTTTCAACGCGAAACAACATGTGGTCCAATTATCAGATCCCATAAATTTTTCAATTTGAATTGTGTTGACGCTAAACATTTTTAAAGCGCGAATAATTTCGAGATCACAATTTTACGGGGGTGTTATTATGTAATTCGATTCGAAAGAAGAATTCATACAATCTGTATTGTGTAGTACTATTTACGAAAATTTATTTGCGACCGTACGGAAATATTTTTTGAACCAGCTACTTTTTTTTTTTTGGTTAATGCAATTATGTAATAAGCACATGTCAAATTCTTTTTAACGTTCGTATCTTATTCGAAAGATATTTTGTTGTCGAAGAAATAAAAAAGTCTTAAAATGTAAGTATTATAATAAATACATGTATGAAAAATATTTTTATTTAATTTTCATGTTGCTGGAGTGGACTACATAAAAAAATTAATGCAAAACAAATATGAAATAATGGTAGATTTTGTTATAAAATATCCCGATATAGCAAAAGGCTACCTAAATTTTTCAAATCCTAAAAGCGAGTGCAGAGACTTGTGGACAAGGTTGTATATGGATTTAGATACTGCTGGTACCCCATGTCAAGATTACGCTAAATGGAAAAAAGTAGAAACGTTTTTAATAACTCAAATTTTAAATAATACTATTATAGCCCAGCACTCGAAATTCGAGTGCAAATTTTAGGAAATATTATTTTTCATTCAATTTTTGTCTTCCTGTGGTTTTTAATCTATATATATATAAAAAATTTATGAATATTTAGATGAGCCTAAAGGTATGTTAATCAATTTTAGCAATTTACAGTTCAACACAGCGCATCTGATATATAACTTAAATCATTCGCTTTACTGGGTGTAACGAATTATTTTAAATATTTTATTTCATTTAATGAATATATTTTTAAGACAGATTTAACATAATTTTTATCACTCTCAGCTTCTCCTCCATATGAACTATAACTATGCTAATTCTCGCACTCCTCCGTGCCCGCATATTGCTTAAAAAGGGAACTAAAAACTTTCGTTCACGTATTAATATATAGATATTCAAATTCAAATATATATGTTTCTAGGTATGGGCAGACGATAAAAACCACAAGCATTTCAGGTACCAGAGGTGTAAAAAGTAAATGTTGCTCCCTAACACAACTTGAGGAAAAAGTTGCCTCATTGTTGGTTTTAAGGCTGTGGTCAGCATAGTTGGATCTTCTCATTTTGGCGCTAATTCAAATTCAAAAATTGTCACACCGTCAAAGCAAAATTCTGTAATTAGCAGAATGGTTCAACATCAAGAGCATGACGATACTACGGAAGAGTATTTAAATACCGCTGGCTAAGAAACATGTTCAGTCTTCCAAAACAATATAATACAGTATAATACTCCACGTACACGAAGTCAAAGACAATCCCACTGAAATAAAGAAATTCTTCTATAAAAACAAAACGACGATCAAATAAAGCATCAGGAAAATTCTATAAAAGTAATGTCTGAGATTGATCAGAATGAAGACTTGTTTAAATTTATTAAGTGAATTTTTTTTAAATATACTTCTAAATAATATAAAATTATAAAAATAATAAAATAATATAAATAATAAAATTTTAATAAAATAAATTAATAAAATAATAAATAATAAAAAAATTTATATTAAACTTTTAAGTAAACTTTTTATACCAACGTTTTTCTTTATTCTTCATATTTTTAGTTTTTAATTTCGACGTTTACCTACAAGTGCTGACAACATTGATGCCAAAATGAAAATGCTGCTAAATTTTTAACCGATAAAAAATTTAGCATCACTTGTTTTTACCCTTTTATACATAAATACAACTCTGTGACATATTCGAATGAATTATAGGATACGAATTTAGTTTCGAAACGAAAATTCCTTTCGAAAGGTTTTTTCTTTCGAATCGAATTACAGAAGAGACCCCTTGAACTTAGTTTCAATAAAAAAAATCATGTGAGTCCGATCACAAGGGAGATGTGTAAACATATAATAATTAAAGAAAACATCAACATCATATTTTCCAGTGCATAAAAAATAAGTCGATTATGCTGTTTTCTGAAATTCAATTGATGTTTTCTGAAATGCAATTGATGTTTTCTGAAATTCAATTGATGTTTTCTGAAATACAATTAATGTTTTCAGCAATTCAAATGATGCTTTTTGAAATTCTATTGATGTTTTCTGAAATTCAATTGATGTTTTCTGAAACTCGAATGATGTTTTCTGAAATTATATTGATGTTTTCTGAAATTCTATTTATGTTTTCTGAAATTCAAATGATGTTTTCTGAAATTCGAATGATGTTTTCTGAAATTCAATTGATGTTTTCTGAAATACAATTGATGTTTTCTGAAATACAATTGATGTTTTCTGAAATTCTATTGATGTTTTCTGAAATTCTATTTATATTTTCTGAAATTCAAACGATGTTTTCTGAAATACAATTGATGTTTTCTGAAATACAATTGATGTTTTCTGAAATTCTATTGCAGTTTTCTGATATTCAATTGATGTTTTCTGAAACTCGAATATTGTTTTCTGAAATTATATTGATGTTTTCTGAAATTCTATTTATATTTTCTGAAATTCAAATGATGTTTTCTGAAACTCGAATGATGTTTTCTGAAATTATGTTGATGTTTTCTGAAATACAATTGATGTTTTCTGAAATACAATTGATGTTTTCTGAAATTCTATTGAAGTTTTCTGATATACAATTGATGTTTTCTGAAACTCGAATGATGTTTTCTGAAATTATATTGATGTTTTCTGAAATTCTATTGATGATTTCTGAAATTCAGTTGATGTTTTCTGAAACTCGAATGATGTTTTCTGAAATTACATTGATGTTTTCTGAAATTCTATTTATGTTTTCTGAAATTCAAATGATGTTTTCTGAAACTCGAATAATGTTTTCTGAAATTATTTTGATGTTTTCTGAAATTCAAATGATGTTTTCTGAAATACAATTGATGTTTTCTGAAATACAATTGATGTTTTCTGAAATTCTATTGATGTTTTCTGAAATTCTATTTATATTTTCTGAAATTCAAATTATGTTTTCTGAAATACAATTGATGTTTTCTGAAATACAATTGATGTATTCTGAAATTCTATTGAAGTTTTCTGATATTCAATTGATGTTTTCTGAAACTCGAATGATGTTTTCTGAAATTATATTGATGTTTTCTGAAATTCTATTTATGTTTTCTGAAATTCAAATGATGTTTTCTGAAACTCGAATAATGTTTTCTGAAATTATATTGATGTTTTCTGAAATTCAAATGATGTTTTCTGAAATACAATTGATGTTTTCTGAAATACAATTGATGTTTTCTGAAATTCTATTGATGTTTTCTGGAACAGAATTGATGTTTTCTGAAATTCTATTGATGTTTTCTGAAATTCAAATGTTTTCTGAAATTCCATTGATCTTTTCTGAAATTTAATTGATGTTTTCTGAAGTACAATATAGTTTTCTGAAATTCTATAGACGTTTTCGGAAATACTGTTTATGTTTTCTGAAATTCTATTGATGTTTTCTGAAATTCTATTGACGTTTTCTGAAATACTGTTAATGTTTTCTGAAGTAAATTGATGTTTTATGAAATTCTATTAATGTTGTCGAAATTCAAATGATGTTTTCTGAAATTCTGTAGATGTTTTCTGAAATTGTATTGATGTTTTCTGAAATTTAATTGATGTTTTCTGAAGTACAATTTAAGTTTTTTGAAATTCTTTTGATGTTTTCTGAAATACAATTGATGTTTCTGAAATGCTATTGATGTTTTCTGAAATTTTATTGATGTGTTCTGGAAAACATTTTTTTTCTGAAATTCTATTGATGTTTTCTGAAATACAATTAATGTTTTCTGGAATTCTATTGATGTTTTCTGAAACTTGAATGATGTTTTCTGAAATTCTATTGATGTTTTCTGAAATTCAAAAGATGTTTTCTGAAATTATATAGATGATTACTGAAATAGAATTGATGTTTTCTGAAATACAATTGATGTTTTCTGAAAGACAATTGAAAAATATTTAGTTGTTTTGTAAGGTTTTGATTTATTTTCTTAATGAGACTTTTTTATGCGGTCCCAATTCACCGCATTAAACAAATAATTTTTAGTTGCGTCGCGAAAACTATTTTTTATAACGACTCGTGAAGTTTTTTTTACGAATTTTTTGTATGAGTTTTTTTAATGCGGTCCCTAACCCTCGCACAAAAACAGGTTTGAGTGTATTTTTTTATGATACGATTGTCCTACGCTTTTCCTTACTTGGATGACGGTATTATATATAGAATTTTATATTAAGATGTCGTCATGTGTAAAATTGATTTATGATGTACAATGGAACTTAAAGCTATTATTAACTAATTAAATTTAATTAAAATTTCAACTAACAAAATTTATTTAAATTATATCCTAGTTATTGGAAAATATTCCAAATTTATATCAATTTAATGCTTAATAAGAATTAATTTAATGCTTAATAGTAATAATTACTAAAAATGTTTATTAATGAAAGTTGTTAACATATAATTGTTTATATGGTCTGAGGCGTTGCCAACTAACTATATTGAAAAAAGTACGAACAAAGACAACCATGTCAGTTAACACTGCTTTTGCATTATCTTTACTTGCATTCTATTATTACATCGTCATTCGTACGTAATAAAAACAGAAAAAAAGATTTCTTTAGAACTCAAATAAAACTTAAGAAAATACAGAAATATTTTGGTGGAATTCTACAAATCGTTGTGGTTTGTGAATAAAAACTTAATTATAGTTTATTGAGGAATAAAGTATTTATAAAAATACACATCAAAATAATACAATAAAAATAAAAATACAATAAAATAAATAATGTGTACACTATTTGACAAATAGTTGGTCAGGTAATGTTCAAGAAAATGTTTAAAAAGAAAAAATGGTATCAAATATTTGGTCTATGGAGCTAATTTGAAAATTAAAAAAAGTGTTAAAAACACGAGTTACTTAGGTTTGTATCTCCTTCCAATTTCGAATGCATTGGGTAATTGCTCATGAACAGTTTCTCTTGAAAATATTTTTTCACCAATACAATCATAAGTCACACAGCGTTATCTCCTTCAGCTCACACCGATATAAGTTACGCTGTTTTTGTGATTGTATTGTGAAATAGAAATTTACCCCCCTGCGCGTATAGATGTTTAAACATCAAAAAGGTTCTATAACCTTTTGAAAAAGTAAAGACAATATGTTTTCGTTGGAATCTCAATACGCAATGAATAAAATTTATTTTTTATAAAAATGTTTACAAAAAATATTGTAATAAAAGCTAGATGTTAGAGTAGAATTTGATCAAGTAATTTAAAATTGTGGCCCAAATATTCGATCTCTTTAACATTCTTTATTTGGGACCCCTATATTAATAAACACATATGTACATATCTAGTATGTTAATTTCATGGTATAGAAGCATATATTACAACAGATTTGCCTAAGTTTACATTAAGAATAATTTAGATGATAAGTTCATTCATAATCTTTTATGCGCCATTGAAGATTACAAATATTTAAAGACCCATAGACGAAATTTGGATGATGTTTCAAAAGATGAAGCAAATGAAACTGATAACTTTCGTGGTTCATTCTTTTCTAAAGCCATTTAAAAATGGGAGAGGAGCTTTATATATGTTAACAGTAAGCCAATTGAAGCACAAGTGGTATGAAGTGGTTGCTAAACCATTCTATTTCTGGATTAGCTCTGTTTGATATTGGGATACAGTCGCAATATCCTTAAGTTCTTCTGAAAACAATAATAATATTATCTGCCACGACCGTTGTTAATGACAGTTGTTTGAGCTGAATGAAATAATAACTCTTTTTTTTTACCAGTGTAACCAATAAATATCATGACTGGTTGTGACAATACTTACGCATGATTATGTTTTATGTTACGTTACACAAGCTTCTGTGTTTGTTGTTAAACGCTAATGAAAGTATTTCAATTTAAAAGCGAAAACGTAAAAACTGGTCAAAATTGTATGAGATTTCAATAGTTTGAATTACATAGTACAGTCGTCCGCCCATAAAAAAAGTATTACACCCCTTGATGTTACTTATTTTTATGTAATTAATTTCCCTCAGTAAAATCAAATGTTTGTTATTTGAAAATTCTTATTCGAATTCACATAAAATTAACTGATTGAGAGAGATATCGACAAAAGTTTAACATATATATATTCTTTAAATATGTCGACATATTGCAGAAACGATTTAGGTGGGTTAATTTGTATATATATTATCATTTTCAGTTCCTTAAAAAGTATTTTAAACTTGCATTTGTCTCTAAAATGTATGTAAAAAATTAACCTATCAAATATTTCCTTTTAAAATTTTTTAAATAACTTTATTTTAAAATATATTTACTTCTGAATAATGCTTCATATTTTTATTTTCAACATTCCATTGATAATTGAAAAACGACCTAGTGGGGGGTTTCAAGTCTTGTTAAGTACATCGCATATCAGTTTTAAAAAGTTCTACAAAATTTTGCGTTAGTTCGAAAAGACTATTTTCGGGTGAGTGATAATTCAACCTAATTTTATTTTTTAAACATTATTATAAGCGAGGGGAATGTACATTAGGGTGACCTTTAATAAAAAAAGTATTCAAACTCTCGGCCAAACCCCCTAGAAATATGCGAATAGCAAAAAAAAACTGAGAAATACAAAGTTTTGGGCCAATCAAAAAACATTTAGTCGTGACTGAACGCGATTGAAAATTTCAATTGTGTTTATATGTTTCAGATTTTGCGCAAATTTCGTTCTATAGTTTAATTTTTCCGACAAGTTGTTATATAATTCGGGATCAGTATTAAATTATCCTTTCAAAAAGCTACAAAACTTCAAAATCGAATAAAGCATCGCCAAGAAATAGCAAATGGCCCAGACCACTTTTGTGCTAAAAAAAACTAGCTCATGAAATATGATGGCATTTTTTTCAACTTTGAGAAATTGATTAAAGCCATAATTTCTTTTTGGTCTCTATACTTATAAGTATTCAGATGAGACCGAAAATGGGAAATTTTTTTGATAAAATTTTGAAAACAAAAGATCATAAAAAAGTTTGGCCTGCGAATGTCAAACTATTTTGAGATTTTACTATACTGGCCTACTGCTTTCAACCTGACTTGAAATTTCTTATCCCCCAAAATGGTTTTATATATGTAAAGAATATGAGAAATTTCTACAATCAAAGCTTAAAAAGTGAAGCCAATTACAATAAATGCAATTTAAAATAATGTTATATTTCAAAGTGAAATTGTAAAAACATTTCTTTGCAATAGAGTATGGGAGTCCCTTACATCTATTTCCACTTTTTTTCAGTTTGTTGCGGGGAAAACTGTTTGTTTGTTAATACATAAATATATTAGAAATAAGCATAAAAGCCAAGCACCATTAAAATCAAAAAGACAAAATTGTTAATTTTTTTTAAACACTTTCTAGCACACATATCTGACACGGGCTCTCCAGATAACCTCATAGGCCCTGATGGAGACTATGACTTATAGTACCATACTGTTTATTTCAATTTGGAGCGATGATTTGTGGACGTAATTATCACACACAAATCAAACATGATAACGGTACATATTTTAGTGGTTAAAGAAAAAATAAAATTAATATGCTAAATATAAAATAGTATAAATCAAAATAAATATATATTTTAGTATATTGAAAAAAAAAAAATATATAAATAAAAATTTAAATAAATAGTAATTGAATGAAATACCTTCAATTAATTAATTTTATTTTATACTATCACGAATGTACTACAGGTCAATTCTCTGTATGTCAGTAGCACACAATATAGATGGATCAAAACAAGTTTATATATCAAACACGATTACAAAAAATCAATTACTTGGCAAATGCATAACAACAATAAATTCCACTAAACATGATATTTTTGAAAAAAAAAAAAAATTATTGAAAGGTTTTTGCTTTGTCATTTATAGACTTATGTATGAAACGGCCTTGGAAAGGCGAGGGAGTTTGTCGTTATTGAGCTGGTGTTGTATATTTTAGTGAAAAGAAATAATAATAAAAAAAACAGTTAAGCCATAAATATAACAAATAAAAATTTCATTATCATATTTTAATCTTTTTATTGTTGATTTTTTTTGTGATCTATATTTAAGTGACTTGAAAGAAAAAAAAATTAAAAATAATTGAATTGTTATAGAAAATTTGTTTATTACCGTTGCTTTTGTTAATAAATTATTGAATGAAGCTTAGTTTTAAAATGAGTGACACCTTAAAAAAAAACATGTGTGTCTGAACTTACAGTAATGTTAAAAATAATATGAAAGACATAGATTTGATGATAAAGCAAGTAAATTAAGAGAATTTTTGCTAGATGATAGAATAAATTGTTTGCTTATAATTTACAAAACTAAATACCGTTCAGATTTTACCTGCACTGAAGAATATATGTATATTTTGCATATGAAAAAAATTAAGAAACTGCTGCTTTTCAAACAAAATTAAAAAAAAAAAAAACAAATAAGAAAATTATAGTCGGTCTAGACCGACTATACGATACCCTATACCATGGTTTAGAGACCCTATCTCTTGGGTCTAACTAATTGGATATAGAAAATGAGCATAAACCAAATTTGAGTGCCACTGTTATTAATTTTTTTGGCTGCAGATATGAAAAAGTTCATATCGGATGCTATATTTATATGGGGACTTGGTCAAAAAATAGACGGATCCTGACCATATTCGGTAAGGTCACTTATATTTTGAAAAAATGTACACAAACCAAATTTGAGAAAAATTTGTGCAATATTTTTGTTTTTTGATAGATTTAAGCGAAGATCGGGAAGCAACTCTATATGGGGCTATGACTAAGAATTGTCCTATGGGTATTATTTTTGGACTACTGATTAATGGATACAATAAACACATACAAACCCAATTTGACTAAGATCTATGCGATAATTTGGATCTTATGGCAATTTATGTCGATTTCATAGGGGGCATTTGTATGGGGACTAGGTCTGAACATGGACCGATTTTCAATTTCCAATTTTAGTAGCGTTCATCCTGTGGCCCAAAGTTTATACACAAAATTTCATCAAAATATATTCATATTTGCGACCTGTAGTTTGATTACAAAATTTACATGGACACACAGACGGACGGACGGACGGACGTACATAGCTAAAACGACTCAGAAAGTGATTCTGATCTGATCATCTTTTATTAGATGGGTCTAGGTCAAATATTTTTGGTAGTTACAAACAGCAGCACAAAGTCATTATACCCAAACCACTTGGTGGTATAGGGTATAGATTGGAAAATTATGGTCGGTTTGGTCCGAATTACGATAGCTTATATCATGAGTTTAATGAATGGGTCTTAGGTCCAATTAATTGAGTATAGAAAATAACTATAAATTAAATATGAATGGCATATTATTAATTGTTTGCCTGCAGGTATGAATAAGTACTTATCGGATGCTATATTAATATGGGGACTAGGTCGAAGAACGGACCGATCCTAACGAAATTGGGTTAATCTTTGATTTTCTTGAAAAAACATATACAAACCCAATTTTTGTTTTTAATTGACTTATGTGAAGATTGGGAAGCAGCTTCATATGGGGGCTATGACTAAGATTTGTCCTATAAGAATTATATATGAACTAGTGATTAATTAATGTGATAAACGGAAACAATAGCGTTCGTCCTATGTCGGACTAAAGCTTCTATATCAAATTTGAGAAACATATATTTATATTTGCGACCTGTAATTTGATTACAAGGGGGACACAGACGGACAGACAAATGGACGAATGGACATCGCTAAATCAAGTCAGAAAGTGATTCTGCATCGGTCGGTATAATAAAAAGTAAGACTAGGTAAAATATTTTTGGTAGTTACAAACATCAAAACAATCTCATTATACTCTGACCACATACATATTGGTATAGGGCATAAGAAGACAAACAAAGTAGATTTGAACTAGTTGATATTTCAATACGTTTATAGTTTGTCTAATACTTTATTGAACACCCTTTATTGTGCGGTAATGCTCGGCATCGTCTAAGCATTGAGTCAGTCAAGTTTTGACAGGAATGATACCGGCATCGTGTTTATCGAAGCCATAAAAAGTTGGTTGGATTTTTGCATTTAATCGCCGTCATTACTAATATTCCCAATATTTAAAAAAGGTAGTTGCTGAGAGATGCCATTTATGAATGGAATTGCTAAATTTATTATGGGTGTGATTAATGGGAGATGCATAGGCATAACATTTTACCGGAATCTTTCGGCATTCGTGTATTTGCAAATTAATGAGAAAGATGCGTTTTTTGTCGATTTCAAACCCGCTTTGGATAAAGTGTTTCGCAGGCTCTTTCTTTTTGAATTTTCTTGAATTGAAGTCTGTTGTGTGGGTAGGAAAGGAAATTTTGAGGTAGTTGGGTCGAGATCTGGAGTAAAAGAGGGGGACCTTCCTTCTCCTTTACTATTTGCACTATATATTAAATATTTGTACGACTTGCATGGTGGTCTTTGTATAGGAAATAAAAAATATCGGATTGCTCTTATTGCTCATCATTGCAAAATTATTGCGATGAGTGGTTGAAGTCAACCTAAATAGATCACAAATTATAGGATTTAGTTTCTATTACTTAATTTCTATTACTTAGGAATGACACTGTCTCCAAAGATGATTTTCAAGCAACACATTGAGAAAAGAAATATCGCTGCAAAAAACAGCTTAAACTGCACTTGGAATAATTTTTTGGATAAGAAAAATATTTCTATTCATCCTAAATGTCAACTTTTTCAGCTAGCATCTACAGCTATTCAAATATATGGAGCTTTAGTATGCCTCTTTCTTCGAGGAACTCAACAAACTACAACATAATTTTATGAAAAATACTATGTTTACCATCGTTTACACTGACTTATGCCGATCTTTATAAAGGGTGTTTTTTTAAGAGCTATAAGAAAATTTTCCAAAAAAAACACATAAAACTCAGAGAAATGCATGAAATCTTTACTTGAGTAGATAGTGCGCTGAGTCCAATTTTGGCATACTCTTTCCAACATTTCGGCCTGTATCTTACGAATAAATGCTTCAATGTTGTCTTCCAATGCGTCAATTGAAGCGGGATTGTCTGTATAGACATGAGCTATAACAAAGCACCACAAAAAATAGTCTAAAGGCGTTAAATCGCACGATCTAGGCGGCCAATTGACCGGTCCCGAAAGTGAAATAAAATGTTCACCGAACTCGCCTCTCAATAAGTCCATTGTTGCGCGTGCTGTGTGGCACGTGGCACCGTCTTGTTGAATCCACATGTCATGCAAGTCAAGCTCTTGCAAAAAAAAGTTGGATATCATCTCTCGGTAGCGCTCACCATTCACAGTTACGTAACGATTCGCATCATCTTTGAAGAAGTACGGTCCAATGATGCCACCAGCCCATAAACCGTACCAAACTGTGACTTTTTTTGGATGCATTGGTAACTCTTCCAATGCTTCTGGCTTATATTCACTCCAAAATCTACTCCCGAATAGCCGCTTCAGTGGGTAGATTAAACTGACCATAAAATGGAAGAAGCGCGCGATGAACTTTCTTAACAGAGTACGCATTTTGATAATAAAATTCAATAACTTGCAAGCGTTGTTCGTTTGTAAGACGATTCATGGTTAAATTATAGACCAAACTGAAGATGTTTGACAATGAAACAAAACACGAAACGTGCGTCAGCTGTTTAAACCAGTGTTGCCAAACAGATAATAGCTAAAAAAAATCACCCTTTATAAGATATGTGGGTCGGACCCTTTATGAATACGGTACTAATAGCTTACTACACAGGATACCTCTACAATGTATACAACGAAAATTTGTTACGTGTGAAAAAACAACAACAACTCTGTAGATGAGGATAGAAACAAACAAGTAAGTGTATAAAATTCGGTTATGCCGAAATTTGATATAATCCATCTGATTTTAGCGACTTATTGCACTATTTATAGCAAATATAAACAAAATATTTGAAAAAGTAAATCACTTGATAAACTTAATACTGAATTATTATAACACACTGAATTTGTAGAATTTTTTGGCGGTATCTTCATATTTTGGAACACATCCTGGCACAATGATGCCCGATTTACCATATTTCAAATACGAACCTGCTCTATATCATGGCAAACAATATTATCCTAAGTTGACCCTGGTATAACTATTTACTTTGCGAATGAGCGTGATTTCAACAGGCAGACGGACAGACGGACATCGCTATGTCAAATCAAGTTGCTATGAGGATAAATTATATATATTGGGGTGACAGCCATTTTTTATTTTTTGGAATTTCAAGACTTTAGTGCCCAAATTTGAGCCAAATCTAGAGTAAATAATCTTTCAAATAAAGCAACAAAATCCGTTATTGGTTAAAATCCGGCCAAGTTATATCAAGTTCCCCAGGCAATAAATGCACCGCAGACCACTTGATTAAGAAAATTGGGCTCACATTTTTAAAGACATTGAAATAATTTACAACAACAACATTTTTGCATTTTTCTGATCCCAAAATGATATTATGTAAAGTATTTTGCATCTCGTCTATTGTTATCAAAATCTCAAAATCTCCAATTTTACTTTTTAAAAAATTTTGTTCAAGAAATTTTCCGAAACGATCGATTGGACTTTGATGTTTTATTACCAAAATATATCTGATTAGAAATACCAAATATTGCAGGTAACCTGTTCTTAATTTGGCGAGGGCAGCGTTTTTATGTTAGCGGATTTGAAGAAAAATTTTATTTTTCATATTTTTTCAACTTTTAGGCTACATATTCATATTTCAGATATCTTTTGTCAGAATATTATACTACTTGATATAAGTTCCCTATCTTTTAAATTAAGGATAAATTAAAACACTAGAAATTGTCCCTCTCTAAGGCCAAAATGATATTTAAGGAGATTTACATATTTTTTTTTTTCAAAATATCGAAATAATATATACTTGGATTTCGATAAAACTTGTTGATAATATTATAATAATTCTAGAAAATAATATTCTGTACTTAGTTTCTGAAATTAACCGATGGGGTACTCTTAATGTCAAATTGACTCTTTATGAAAATCTATAAATATTTTCTTCGTCAGATTTATTTTTAATTAAAACAAATTTAATATATGGGGGTTTCATGTCAAGTGCACCAACTTTTGAAGCCGATGTCTTCCGATCGGGATGAAATTTGCACCAAGGTTAGTCCTATTGGATAGAGTTTAGACACAATTTTTCAACAAGATCGGTCAAGATCTCTCTGAGTTAGAGGGGATCAAAATTTGACATTTTGGCCAAACAGGTATTTTTTCTCATTCATGTAACTTATTACATATTGTTCTTAGAAAATTTTCTCCCAAATAGTTTAGATGGCTATTTCTTCAGTCTTTCGGAAAAAAATACTTAAAAAAAAATTTTTTTTAAACTTTTTTTTGGTAAAGCAAAGCATTGTTTGTATTTTTTTTTTTTTCAAAAAAGGCATTTTTTTTTCTGCTCATAAAAAAGCTTAGAATTTTTCCTTTAAGAGCTTTTTGGTCGCTTAGTGGGATACGAGTGGGATATCTATCAAAATAAATGTTTTGTAGCTCAAGACAACGGTTTTTCAATTTTTCACAAATGCACTATTTTGAATTTTTCCTATTTGTGTGCAAAACCTTACAAAGAAAACTTATGCTAAGAGACTAGACAAATTAACCTTTCCGAAGGTATGTAACATACCTAACTAAAATTTCATACCCTCGATACTGTAATACCCAGAATATGTTAAACCCCCTTTCATTGCGGCTTTTTTTTTTGTCGATCCTATAGGTGGTTTTGAGCGCACGTAATATTGAATGTGATTTTTATTGTCAAAATAGCAGGTGCCCAAGTTACAAGTTTTTGTATCAGGTGGAAATATATTATGGCCATTCTCCGAATTACCAGTTTATTTATTATTTTATGACACTTGACTTTAAAAAGTGGGTGGAGAGGTAGAAATTAAAAGGTAGTTTATTTTAATATGTTGAAAAGGTAAAAAAATAACAGGTAGTTTATTTTTATTATCATTGGCAACATTGGGTTAAAATATGTACTTCATTATTATTTACCGAAATGAGGCCAAAACATTGCGTTTTGCCAGGAAGCAGCGGAACTCACACAGTATGCGTTTGCATTTGCCATGACAATGTTAAACTGATGTTGAAGGAAATCAACTTAAAGTATTTAATAGATGATTCGGCAGAAGATTTACACGATCACCGCGATTGCCTTAAATTGACTATGTGTCCTAATGCAACAACTTCTTGCCACTAAGGTGAATGTACCAATTGCCCAAACCACATTCATCAAAGAAAATTTAATCAACTCCTTAGATCGAGAATATATAGAGGAGGTTAAATTTGATTCTTGGATTCAGACTGACAGATGCACATTGAAAACAATCATTTTAAATGTGGATGATTTGTGGATGAAATGTGTACAGAATTGCTAAACTTGAGAATCCATGACTTTTTAGTCAGAGAGCAATGGTCATGTCAAAATGCCCTTTTTGAAAAAGAGGCAAAAAATGCTTTGATTTAGCAAACAAAAAAGTCAAAAAAAAAATTTTTTTTTAGTATTTTATCCCGAAATATTGAAGAAATAGCTATCTAATCTATTTGGGAGAAAATTTTCTAAGCACAATAGGTAATAAGTTACATGAATGAGAAAAATACCTGTTTGGCCAAAATGTCAAATTTTTATCCCCTCTAACTCAGACAGATCTTGACCGATCTTGTTGAAAAATTGTGTCTAAACTACTATCCAATAGGACTAACCTTGGTGCAAATTTCATCCCGATCGGAAGACATCGGTTTCAAAAGTTGGTGCACTTGATATGAAACCCTCCATATTCATAAAATTCCTCAAATTAATTCGTTATCTTATGAAAATATGTAGATCAGTCAGTTTTTATATTTAATCCTTGAAAGAAGCAAGTAAATAGTTACTTTTTTTTTCTCCGGATGCTACAATGTCACGATATACATGTGGCGATTTGCTCGATTCCTTTATGTAATAAGTAACTAGTTTCTTTATGCGGTTATGAATCGAGTTACTTACTCCCTACATGTAACGAATTACTTAAAGGCCATCTTGTTTTCTATAAAGTACCTAGTTATTTGTAGCACTAGTTAGTAAGTTACCGATAAGGCCTTTCCTCCAATGATACCCCCCTGTTCAAATAATGGGTTTCAAACAGAAAGGTAACTATTGAACACTTTTGATTTCTTATTCTATAGATCGATAAATGTAATGCAATTTTTGCTGGGTAGTTGGACCCAAGATCCTTTCTATAAACGGATGATATAAGATATCGTATAGTCTGTTTCGACCGACTACAATATTCTTATTAGCTAATCATTGTTTTTGAAACTCTGAATATCTCTGCCACCTTTCTATAAAAACTAGCAGATTCCAGCCCTCGAAATTCGAGCGCAAATTCTAGGAAATTTTATTTTTTCATTAAATAAAGACCCTAAAAGTATGCTAATCAATTATAACCAATTCACTAATCAACACAAAAAAAAATCATTTTTTTTACAAACACAATACCAAATTTAATAAACACACACATAGGCATTGTATAATTTTATGTATAAGTTAGTAGCAACTTTAAATGCAATTTACTCAAAATAAAGGAAAAAATTTTAAAATCTGTAAATCTGTATGTCGTCTAAAAGGATATACCTTTCAAATAATAATAAATTTGTTCAAAATCGGCATAAAAGGGTAGAACAAAACATCAGTCACAAGAAATCGCCTAGCCTATTAATATTATAGATTTCCTGCTTTTAACAAATCTATAATATTTTGTAGAGTCATAGAGTAGCAGTGCGTAGATCTACGCATATTTGGCTAAGAGATAAAAAATACATTTAATATAAATTTCTACAAATAACACTTATTTTTTACCTCTTCAGAGCCGATGGCCTTAGCAGCTAGTGCTTACTTAATATAATTTTGTAATAATTTATTATTACAGAGTTATTAAATAAATAAATAAATAAATTTACCTCTTCACATACAGAAGAATACTTTTAATATGTTGGTACAATGTCCTTATAATTCGGTCAGCCGAAAATTAGTGATCTTAGAAGAATGTGGTTTTCGTTGGAAATGTGTGCAATTTCTTGGTAATTTTATAAAGGTTTTTATTTGTAATTTACGTAAAGAAAACTAATTTCGTTATTTACTTATCTTATTTTTACGTTGCCCATCACTGTCGTTATTATTTTTCACTGAACTGTATCTACGTTATACGTAAATTCATTTGTGTGCTTTTCAGGTCAATTATGATCGCTCTTGGCAATACAACATTCAAATGTTAGTAACAAATTTTTAACATGTTTCATGACTTTTTAGTCCAATATTACAAATTATCAAATTGTTGCAGTGTCTAGCATTTACCATATTGTAATGTCTATTTGTCCAAAACAAATATCCTTTGGGGAGACGTAAATTTGATTTATGACTTATTATGTGTCTTATGTCCTTTCATAATTTAATTATATGCTTAACTAGGAATGACCGAACACATTTTGTAGAGAACATTAGTTATCCAGATACAAATGTATAGGTTTTATTTCAAAGTCACACACATATAACTACGGGTATACATAAGTCTGTGCATACGTATTTGTCTTCTATATTCAATATGATTCTAACTTATTTGATATTTTAAAATAACTCTGATATTTCTTGTCATAATAATTCTAAACACAAAAAAAAAAAAATTTATTAAAACATTTGAGAAACTTTCCGGTTTCCATTAGAGAAAAAAGTGGATATTTCAAGTTATTCTTTAGAAAATATATTAACATAAAACGTGTATAAACTTGGATTACACTGTGGAACAAATTCAGATTAGCAAAAGTTAGGTCGATTCTGAGAGTTAGGGGTGAAAATAGAGGCTAAATTAGAAGACCCGTATCGCGGCGTTTGTGTATGTTAGTTCGAAATTTGCAGTCAAATGCCGATTTTCAGCATATTGTTTATATGGTTTTTTGACTATAACTCGTCGACTAATTGATATTTTTTCAATCTATAAAAGAAAAATTATTGCTAGAGACCTGTGCAACAATCAAAATTAAAAAAAAAAAAATTGATTTAGAAAAGTTTTGTGGTGCTTATGAAGAAAAATGTTCGAAAAATAAAATTTTTTCAAGCTTTTTGAAAATATTTTCCACAAAACTAAGTTTTTTTTGCTTTCTGTTTGATCTATAATATGCTTCTCAATTTCTCCAATAAATCTCATTTGAAAAGAGAATGGTCTTAGTCGATAATTTACGTTAAAAATCCCAAAACCATTAAATAAATAGCGATTTAGGTAGAAGTAATTAAAAAGGGAAGTTCCAAGAATTAGGAATTAGTAAAATAACTTTTTTGTTTTCAACCACCGCACAGGTAGCGATTTTTTTATTATTTTATATGGATGTATCAACTACCATAAAACTTTGAATAGAAGGAAAGCAAAGAATAAAACTTATGTAGCAGTGTGTCCAATTACCATTACCGCACTCAGAATTCGTTCCAGCACCAACATACCGAAGATGGATTTCTTCTCAGAATACGACCCTGGTGACGGTACATCCTATGAAACATCAAACAAAACCAATTGGACGGAAATGGCCTAAAGACAATAGGATACACGAAAGTCTTGTTCCTGACATAAAAATTTTGTTGTCGTTGCTCCACATTAAACTTATCATTTCTAAAAATGTTTTGAAATGTATCGCAAAAAGACCAGTAGTATTCAACCGCATAAAAGACATTTTCCCAAGACTAAGTAACGCCAAAATTCAGGAAGGGGTTGTTAGTGGTTCCGACATACGGAAACTAATGAGTCGTCAAGATTTTGACCAAGTTCTGACAGACCGAGAATTAAATGCATGTCTCGCATGGAAACCAGTCATTAAAGGACTTTTGGGTAAAGAACGCAAAGACAACTACAGGCAATCTGCTGCAAACATATTGACAGCTTTCGATGAAATTGGTTCATATGTCGTACAAAATTCATCTCTTGCATCAGCGTCTTCATCAACTGGCTCAACAGTTGCCAACTACATCTGATGAGCAAGGCGAACGTTATCACCAAACTGCGCTTTCATTTGCAATAAGGTAACTATAGAGTGTGTATATTTTGAATTCCTAGATTTTTCTAATATCTTTGTCAGAGTGCACAATTTAAACATGTTAGCGATTGAAAACTATTTTCGTTTCAGGTACAGAGGAAAGAAATCTCCAGATGCAATACTCGCTGAAATTTGTTGGTGGTATAAAAACACCTTTGAAGAAGAGGAAGACGAGGAAAAAGAGAATAAAGGGAAGACAAAGATGAAATTCCAGAATATCTGTTGGACGAAATTATCGACCTTTCTGATGATGATGACGATGACCAAGATATTAGAGAGAGCAGTGATGTTGATCCACAGACGCCTGCTAAACGGCAACTGGTCAAATCATTAATTTTATTTATTTAATTTTTTTACTAAAAACTTTTCACAACTAATTTCTTTTTCAATGTTTCTTCAAAACCAACACTGAACAAAATTGGTACATAAAAAATGAGAAGTAAATTAATATTAAGCTGGAAAACGCAAGTTTTGTATTATGATTGTTTTCTTTTCAAATGAAAAGAAACTGAGAAGCATATTATATATCAAACAGAAAGCAAAAAGACTTAGTTTTGTGAAAAATATTTTCAAAAAGCATGAAAAAAAAATAATTTTTCCAATATTTTGCTTCATATGCACCACAAAAATTTTAATTGTTGCACAGGTCGACGAGTTATAGCCAAAAAACTATATAAACAATATGCTGAAAATCGGCATTTGACTGCAAAGTTCGAAGGTCGATTAAAAAAAAAAATCGAACTAACATAAACTAACGGAAAAATCTTAACATACCTAATCTATATTATTAATAGGCTAGGCGATTTCTTGTGACCGATTTTTGTTCTACCGTTTTATCCCCATTTTAGCCAAACGTATATCGTTTGAAAGGTATTTCGTTTTCCCCGTTTTGTAGATTTATAGATTTTTAAATTTTTTCCTTTATTTTGAGTAAATTGCATATAAAATTGCCACTAACACATACATAAAATTATGCATATGCTATGTGTGTTTTATTAAATTTGTTAATGAGTTTGTTATCTTCATTCACAATAATAATAAACCATAAAAGTGTTGGTTTGTGAATTGGCTAAGTTGAAAAATAAAGCTGCCTGGAAATTGCACTCGAATTTAGAGCGCTGGAATCTGCTAGTATATATTAATATGGAGTTTTTATTTTTTTTTTATTTAATTGAAATTATATAAAAGCCTACAAAAAAAGTTTACTTTTAGTCCTAATCAATAATTATGAACTTATGGACTTTGCCGGAAATTACGGATTTAATATGGTTTCTATCACATTTTTGGAACAGGTAGTCCATCTCTGTTTAAAATCTTCCACATTTTGGGACAAGTTTTTTGTAATCTTCGACTAACTTGTCGCAGGAGCCCAATATCTCTCCACTGGTTTAAGCTCCAGATGTTTTGGAGGACTTGCCTCACTTGGTATAAAACCCACGATGTTGCTTTTTTATTTTAATTATTGACCAACACTCAGGGGATGTCACCTACAGATATAGTGCATTATGTTGACTCAGGAGAATAGATTATGGGAAGACGGATTAGTGTTTGTGGATATTTGACTTAAATTTTATTAAATTGTAACTGTCAGGAAAGACCTGTACGGGGCGTTTATTCTACATATGGCTAGTTCGACTGATAAACGATTTCTCTTTTTAATGCGTTGTGCGGTCAATTGGACAATAGACTACAAAGGGACATGATCGATCAGAGAAGCGGGTAGAGCGAACCGAAACTCGGGCACTTGGAATAAGCTCGCTAATCTCAGAAGAACATTTTCAATTGTAGTATCTATAGAACAGCGCCACACAACCCACATTCCGACGATGTTCCAAAGAGTCAATGGAGTTAGATACCATACTGTCCTTTACACACGGTCCAGTAGCTCCAAAATAGACTTTAAAGCTCCTGCTCATATATGGGAGCTGTATTCCATTTTCGGTTGGATGTAAGTGGTATAGATTTTAAGGAGATCAGAAGGAGTGAAGTAATTCTTGCACCGTTTCAGAAAACCGAGACACTAGAATGTTTCTTTCGACACTTGAAAAACATGCTCATTCCAACGAAAAACAAATTGAGTTATCGTACCTAGAACATTAAGAGAATCCGATTCATCAATACCTATACACCCCATATCTACAGATGATATGGTCAACACACAACATTGAGTCTTCAGCGCATTAAAGTCATTATACCCTCCACTCCAGTGTGCAGAGGGTATATATAAGTTTGTCATTCCGTTTGTAATAATTAGAAAAAAAAATTTGGACCCCATAAAATATATATATTTGTGATCCCTATAACAAGCGGAGTTGATATAGCGATGTCCGTCTGTCTGGCTGTCCATCTGTCCGTCTGTCCGTCTGTGGAAATCACGATGACGGCTTCAATCGGGTAGCTAGGGTGCTCGATGGTATAAAAGATGATTCACTAACATCGTGAGAGATTTGCTATTTAAAATCATCCAAATCAGTTAATCTGGTCCCGAGAATTGAGCGAAGAAGTAAAAAAAGTCCTGAGAAAATATGATTTGAATATGTGTTCTTGTCACGATAACGCCCACAATAGGACAGCTAGGGCGCTCGTTTTTAGTGAGAATGATTCACTAACATCATGAGAAAGTTTCTGTTTTTGAAATCATGACAATAGGTTTCATAGGTGCCGAGAAATCACTGAAAAGTTAAAAAAAATATGACGTCTTCCTATATTGTTTTCCTAAATTTTGTATTTTGTCGTAGCTGTGCATGTTGTTTTTGTGGTCGTTGTGTTAATAATATAAAAATTCATCAATATCAATATTGATACATACTACTATTGCCAATATCAAAATACTATAAATAATATTCATATATTCTGTATATGTATATCCATAATAAGCGCATATTAAAATAAATCGGTATTTTATTTTGCAAAAATAGTATGGTTTTAAGGGTTGTATTTTTAGTACATGTATAAACTCTGCATACTTGCATTCAAAAGTAGTAGGTAAACCATAGTATATTTACCCAGTAAAAAAAATTGGTGTTTAAAAAAATACTATTTTTTGTCATATGTTAAAAAAAGGTGTTAATTACAATAAATTTTTAAAATTTGTTATTTAATGTCGGAACGGAGGCAAACGCCATTTCCAAAAATTCTTCGCATGTGCAATGATCGAGCCTTTCATTGGGGAACATGCGTTCATGCTATTCTTAACACAAACGCCATTCCCAGCTACAAAAAATTTTACGCACGAGCTATTCACATTATGAATAGTCGCGGAGCTCAACTCAATCAAAGTGCAATGATCAAGCTTCGCTCTGGGAAACATATAATCATGCTTTTCTTAGCACAAACCGAACTTCTTATCGCACATTAAAAATAAACTAATTGAGAAGTACAATTCATCATTACGCCGTATTATAATACTATTTTCTTGTTTTACTGGTAGCTAGTAAACAAAGTGATCGTATTATTGTGAACGAAATATAATTGAAAATGTGTGCAGGTTTGTTTTACTTAAATAAACCTGTTTCTACAGATAGTGAATAAAATCCCAGTAAGCATTTTATGCAATAAATGATCATGTAGAGTGTTTTTTGACTCATATGTGCTATAAAAACAGTCATAAATGCGCTATTTTGCTAATCACAAAATATTCTTTTGTTGGGAGGAAATATTTCCTTACCCGCGAATCTTATTGATAGTCCTTTTTATCCGCTTTTCTGATCAGTTTCGACTCATTTTTGAGTCGTATTTAATGTAATTTTTCTATAAATCACTTTTTAAGAGTAAGCAAAAATCATTTTCTAGTCTTTTTCTAATAGCGCATGTGATTAGTCAGTTTTTAATCATCAAAAGTGCTCGAAGAAGACACAGTAAGGTAATTTTTAATAAAACAATCTTCGAAATGATGACTGGGATATCGTATATTTTTGTTAACAAACACACATATGCATAGCAGCACCAGTAAACCGAAATCTAATCGGCTTCTTATATGTATGCAACCGAACAAAGACGAAAATATTCACCAAAGAATAAAGTAAGCCACAATTTCATTTAGTCTTATGGAAGCTTTTGAACAAAGCAAGTCTATGTCGCGTTGTGTTGTAAATTTTAACATTGTTTTTTAAATAGGTACTAGTGATGCCAGGAGATTTTTTCAGAAATCTCTACGCTTATGAAAAAAATTCCCTTTTTTCCTACACCCACTTTTTTCCCCTACACTACTTTTTTCAAAATTTATTTTTAATTTGTACATTTTCAATTTCAATTATGTAAAAATAACATAAAAACGATCTGCTTTATCGCATTTTAATATTTTTTCACAAGCCTTGCATCTGCATTTATAGTCGTCACCTTTGACCTGTTCCAGCCATCCATTAGCTTCTCGTCTCTCAACTAACTGAAGCAAAATCTTATTTTTCTAAAATTAATTATGTTTCTAAAATTAATTATGTTCAAATTTATAATATTTTAATGTAATGCACAAAAAAGTGTTTTATACTTGTCATTGTTATTAAAGAAGCCACATATTTACTTCCTTCATATTATAGAGTTATTACCAGACTTAAAAAAGACTTTGAAATTATGCGATATTTAACAAATGCATTCAAAATAGTTTTGACTGAAATTTTTGGCAGTTTTAGTTTTGCCTTGTATCAGTAAAATGTTCAGATATTGACTAAAAAAAAACAATTTGTTAAATATTTTCATCTTAATTATCTTATTTAATTTAAAGACACAACGATAGATTTAATACAATAAAAACAAGTAAGAGTTGAAAGTTGATCTATGCGGACTCACAAATGTGCCCTATACTAATAGTTCTGGAAAATTGAAAAGGATTGTAAAATATAAAATGCACCTTTATATTAAAAAATTTAAATTAAAAAGAAAACAAGTAAGAAAATTATAGTCGGTCTAGATCGATATATTGTTATTAAAGAAGCCACATACCACATAGTGGTATAGGGTATAATTACAAAATAAACCATTTACCTGCTTAAACTTAATATTGTTTATAATTATCTGGATAAGGTTAGTATTTAAAATGGGATAAATCGGGTGTCATTGTGCCAATTTATGACCTAAAATATGTAGCCACCTCTATAAAGTGCTGAAAATTCAGAACATTTGTTGTAATAATTCAGTAATAGGTTTATCAAAGTGTTTACATATTCAAATATTTTATATACAAGAAGTCCAGATATTAATGTAAACTAAAACCCAGGTGGAGGGTATCAAAGATTCGGCATAGCCGAATTTAACACTCTTACTTGTTCCTATTCGCTTTTCCCCACTCGGAGATTGTTAACAGGTCTTGATTAAGTTTGTCATACATTGTCGTCTTTTTGCCCCAATCTCCAAGAGGCTTGGCCCACAATTAAATGAAAATGCTGCTGCTGTCATCTACGAATGAGTATATAGAATTAAGAGTTTGACCAAGAATATCGTTCAGAAATTTAAGTAAAAAAGAAGGAGAAAGAACGGAACCTTAGGGTACCCCTGAATTAAGCTGAAACTCATTAGAGGAGACCCCATCAATAACAACGCGTATTGTTCGGTCTTTAAAAAAACTCGATACAAATCGAGAGAAGTCATTACCGGCCCCAAATGCAATAAGCTTTGATATCAATGCAACGTACCACACATGATCGAATGCCTTGGAAATATCTAGACCAACCACTTTACTTTTGCCAAAATTGTGAATTGATCGACTCTAGCGCTCAGAAAGTAGAGCTAACAGGTCTCCCGTGGAACAATTTCTACAGAAGCCACACTGTCGATCTTTAAGAACTGAGTTAGCCTCTAGGTAGTTCACAAGATGGAAATTGATCATATCCTCCATCACCACTCAACCCTTTCTTACCATAGCGAAGGTGGATATATATTTTGTTGGCTTATGAAAGGATATAAATTTCGGTATTTTTAACAAGGTTCAGAAAATACACACATGAAACACACAATTTTTTGTTCTAAAGCAGCCAACACATATTTTTATTCCCATATCAATTATGTGTGTTTCTAAATTTTGTACGGTGCCCAACACAATCATGACTGTGTTTCGTTTTAATATTTCGTTATATACACGAACATTTTTTATCACGTATTTTTTATTTCGAACACACACAAACTACACAGATTCGAGTGTAGCTTTATTTTAGGTTCGTTTTCTTGCACGGTACTGCAAAAAAAACAGAACATGTTCTTCAAATTAAAATATTCCCCACTCGCGATCGAAAACAAACGAAATAAATTCATTAACAACATATAAAATTTCTCTATAGGGGTGTTTCAAACTTTTCGAAAGTAATTAATTTAATACTGAATTTCATTAGTATTCTGTGAAGACATGAGGGAACTTATAGATTTTCTACTTTAGTAAATGAAAAATAATAAAATTTTTCAAATAGAATTAGTTCTTTCTATAGAAGGCATGATCATAGTTTTTTTTTAACAAGAAATGTTAATAGAAACTGGCCAAAGAGAAATGCAGTTAACTTAAAATGTATTTGGCATCCAAATTTAAAGCTTCAGTATCGGCAGCAGTTTTAAAGTGGTAGCCGTACCCAACATTGGTTGTAGTAATGAATTAACACTCTTACTTGTTCTGTATTAAAACGGTTAAATTCAAAAATTATTAATTTCATATGTTTAAGTTTTTTATGTTATATAATTTCATAATTTTAATGACTGTAAGGATTTATTCCATAAACTAAAATAAATAACTAAATAAAATGAGAACTCAAAGACATCATATCTAATTGCCTGACAGCCCCTATATTCGTATATTAGAATATGTATAACAAAAATCACGTGCCATGTATGTTTGCGATAGAACAAAATATATTTGATTGAACAAATCTAAACTCTAAATACTCATACCTTTTATATGATGTAAGATTTCATAAATATGCATGACATGCCTAATATGGGTGTTGGTTGTGCATACTTGGCTATGTACGAGTATGTGGGGGTGTGCGTGCAGTTATACATGTCAAATTTATTTTTTGTTTATGCATTCGTAATTGTTTCTGAATATGAAAATTCTAATAAATTATTGAGTAATTGTCACATCTGCATTCGTTGTAGGTTGAAGAATGTAATAATGTTTATATGTACCCGTATATGTGTTGTATATTTTGCACACAATGCATTTTATATATTCAAGATGAGTGTGTCCTATTGTTGAAGTCAACTAATTTGATTTATTTTCTAGTTGACTAGTTTGAGTTTATCGGCCTTAAATTGGAAGTACATATTAGCCACTTGGGAAATTACAAAATATGTTTTTGGCCATCGTTGCATATGTTTAAAATTTAGACTTTTTAATTAAAAAGAAATGTTGTGTATTTATGTTTTTTTTTTCATCTTTTAATTGGTATTGATGCCATAGAAGTTGTATGACATATTCCTTAAGCTTAAATATAAGATCAGTTAATGTCAGGAGACATGTTTTGTACATTAGGGTGAGAGCGGTTTGTATGAAAAAAAAATTTTGGTCGAATTTTGAGGTGTGCGGGTCAGATTATTGTGACACTGGATCTAGAAATTTAGTGCACAAATATTGAGCCAAATCGGACAATGCTTTCTGGACGCGCATTGAGTTGAATGTTCAAATATCAATTTATATGTAAAAATTATCAAAAAAAATTATTTTTCCCAAATATTTCGATATTAATGATTGCGTTTCAATTAAATTAATAAATAAACCATAATCTAGAGTAAATTGTCTTTCCAATAAAATAACATGATCTTTTATTGGTTGAAAAACAGCCTAGTTATGTCAAGTTCCCCAGGCAATAAATGCGCCGCAGACCACCTGATTAAGAAAATCGAGCTCACATTTTTAAACATATTGAAATAATTTAAAACAACAATATTTTTGCATTCTTCTGATCCCAAAATGATTTCAAGTAATGTTTTTTGCATCTCGTCTATTGCTATGCCGTTCTAAATTAATGTCAAAAGGGTACGTATTTTTAAGCACTATTTCAAAATCTCCAATTTTACTTTTTCAAAAATTTTTTTCAAGAAATTTGCCGGAATCAACGATTGGACTTTAAGGTCTTATTAACAAAATATATGTGATTAAAAATGTCAAGCATTGTAAGTACCTGTTCTTAATTCAGCGGATTTGAAGAAAAATTTGACTTTTCATACTTTTTCATCTGTTAGGCTACATCTTTTTCGTGTTTTCATATGAGAGATATCTTTTGCCAAAATATTATACTACTTGATACAAGTTCTCAATCCTGTAAATTAAGGTTATATTGAAACACTATAAATTGTGCCCGTTTAAGATCAAAGTCAAATTTAAGGATATATACATTTTTGATGTGCAAACATCTATACGCGCAGGGGGGTACATTTCAAAAACAGCGTAACATGTAAGCGTACCATCTGAGCGTAAGATGTGAGCGCAACATATGAGTCGTAAGGCAAAATGTGATTGTATTGGTGAAAAAATTATGATGTTATGATAACCTGTTTGAAAATTAAAAATAAAAAATGAAAAAAAAAAAAAATTAAAAATAAAAAATTAAAGATTAAAAAAAAAAAGTAAAAATGAAAAATGGAAAACGAAAAATTAAAAATGAAAAATAAAAAATGAAAAATGAAATATAAAAAATTAAAAATAAAAAATGAAAACTGAAAAATTAAAAATGAAAAATGAAATATGTAAAAGATAAATAAAAAATAAAAAATGAAACGTGAAAAAAAACGAAAAATGAAAAACGAAAAATTAAAAATGAATAATAAAAAATGAAAAATAAAAAATGAAAAATAAAAAAATTAAAAATAAAAAATGAAAATTGAAAAATAAAAAATGAAAAACTAAAAATAAAAAATGATACATAAAAAATGAAAGATGAAAAATGAAAAATAAAAAATTAAAAATGAAAAAGGAAAAATGAAAAATAAAAAATGAAAACCGAAAAATGAAAAAAAAGTGAATAATAAAAAATGAAATATGAAAAATGAAAAAAATAAAAATTAAGAAAAAAAAACAAGAAGAAAAAATTAAAAATAAAAAAAGAATAATCAAAAGTTAAAACTAAGAAATTAAAAATAAAAAATGAAACATGAAAAATGAAAAACTAAAATTAAACAAGTAAGAAAATAATAGTCGGTCTAGACCAACTATACGACACCCTATACCATGCGTTTAGAGACCCTACCTCTCAGGCGCAACTAACTGGATATAGAAAATAAGCATAAACCAAATTTGAGTGGGATTTTTATAAATTTTTTTGTCTGCAGATATGAACAATTTCATATCGGATGCTATATCTATATTGGGGACTAGGCCCAAAAATGCACCGATCCTGACCATGTTTGGTAAGGTCTCTTGTATTTTGCAAAAATATATACAAACAAAATTTGAGAAGATTCAGTGCAATATTTTTGTTTTTTGATTGATTTAAGTGAAGATCGGGAAGCAGCTCTACATGGGGCCTATGACTAAGAGTTGTCCCATAGGCATCATTTTTGGACTACTGATTAATGGATGTAATAAACACATACAAACCCAATTTGACTTAGATTTATATGATAATTTGGATCTTATGGCAATTTAAGTCGATTTCATAGGGGTCATTTTATCGGGGCTAGGTCTGAACATGGACCGATTCTCACCAATTTCAATAGCGTTCATTCTATTGCCGATAAAAGCTCATATACTAAATTTCATCAAAATATATTCATATTTGCGACCTGCAGTTTGATTAAAAGCTTTACATGGACACACAGACGGACGGACGGACGGACGGACGGACATCGTTAAATCGAATCAGATAGTGATTCTGATTCGATCGGTATAATTAAAGATGGGTCTAGGTCAAATATTTTTGGTAGTTACAAACAGCAGCACAAAGTCATTATACCCAAACCACATAGTGGTATAGGGTATAAAAATAAAAAATAAAAAATTAAAATTTAAAATTAAAAAATGAAAAAAGAAAAATATAAATTGGAAAATGAAAAATGAAGAAACAAATTAAAAATTAAAAATAAAAAACGGAAAATAAAAAATGAAAAATTAAAATTAAAATTAAAAATTAAAAATTTAAAATGAAAAACGAGAAATGGGAAATGAAAAACGAGAAATTAAAAATAAAATCGAAAAACTAAAAATTAACCGGTTAAAATAATTAATAATAATAAATATTTTTATATTAACAGAGACCCTGCAGTTGATTGCTATAAGTGATACGCTTTCTATTTGATTTTAAGAAAGTGCTATAAAAAATCTCTAATTACTAGATGTTTACACATCTCCCCTGCGATCGGACTCACATGATTTTTTTTTAACAAAATATCGAAATAATTTATATCTGTGGAAGGCTCTCGATAACAGTTTTTGATATTTTAATTAATCTAAAAACTAATATTCTGGTCTTATTTTTTGAAATTAAACCGTGGGGTACTCAAAACGTGTACTAGTTTTAATTTTTTTCTCTCAGAAATATTATATTCAAAAAGTGTTATCTACATTTGACAGCAATATTTATTTTTGAATTCAAACTGTTCTCTGACATAACTGTCAAATATAATATTAATTTTGATATCATACATGATTAGTACGACTATATTTTAATAGATATTGTAGCAAATCGATCGACAAATAATTTCAGATCTTATTAATAAATTAGTGTTACACGCTCTCTTTAAAATAATTATTAATGCATATAGCACTTTTTGAATATAAGCCCTCGATATACAAAATTGTTTTTACTGTATTAAATATAAAAACTAATTAATCTAAATATTTTCATAAAATAACGAATAAATTTGAGGAATTTTAGGAACATTAAAATTGTTTTATTAAACAAAAATCCTGATGAAGAAAATATTTATAGATATTCATAAATTGTCAAATTTGTCATCAAGAGTACCCCACGGGTTAATTTCAGAAAATAAGTCCAGGAAATTATTTCGATATTTTGTTTAAAAAAATTTAAATATCCTTAAATTTGACCTTTGACCTTAAAGGGGACAATTTATAGTGTTGGAATTAAACCTTAATTTCCAGAATTGAGAACTTATTATCAAATAGTATAATATTTTGACAAAATATATTTGAAATATGAAAAAAACAAAAAAGATGTAGCCTGAAAGTTGAAAAAGTATTAAAAATCATATTTTTCTTCAAATCCGCTGGAATAAAAGCGCTGCCCTCGCCAAATTAAGAACAGGATACCTACAATATTCGGCATTGTTATTCGAATATATTTGGTAATAAGACCTAAAAGTCCAATCGTTGATTTCGGAAAATTTCTTGAACAATATTTTTTAAAAAGTAAAATTGGAGATTTTGAAATAGTGCTAAAAAATACGTACCGTTTTTACATTAATTTAGAATGGCATAACAATAGAGGAGATGCGAAATACTTTATATAAGATCATGTTGGGATCAGGAGAATGCAAGGATATTGTTGTTGTTATTCTTTCAATGTCCTTAAAAATGTGAGCTCGATTTTCTTAATCAAGTGGTCTGCGGCGCATTTATTGACTGGGGAACTTGATATAACTTGGCTGTTTTTCACCCGATACAAGATCATGTTATTTTATTTGAAAGATAATCTACTCTAGATTATGGTTTATTAATTAATTTAATTGAAACGTAATTATTAATATCAAAATTTTTGTGAGAAACGATTTTTTTTGATAATTTTTACATACAAATTCATATTTGAACTTCGAACTCAATGCGCGTCCAGAAAGCATCGTCCGATTTGGCTCAAATTTTGTGCACTAAAGTTTTAGATCCAGTGTCACAATAATCCAGCCAGCATGTCTTGAAATTCCAAAAAAAATGGCTGTCACCCTAATGTACGTATGAATTTTTTTTTTAATTTTATAATAATCATTTTAGTTTGTTTTTGCGCACATATATATGCTATTTTACTTTTGCTTTAATATGGCATTTTTTTTCTTTTGTAAAATCCCAAAAAACATAAATTGAAACCTTTGAGAACATTTTTTAATTTATATTTAAAATTTATTTCTAGGAATTATGTGAGACCTTTGAGGCTGATTTGAAAAATTACTATAAAAATGAAATACATTTTCAAACCTACAGTTAGAGCAAATAAATGACTTGGCATTTATTGCTATTGTTAAATCATACTGGATGTGAAGGTTGCGTGTAACTTTTTTTACTTCTTGCAATTACTAATGATACAAAATACATAGCGCAGCAGCCATTCCAGGAGGTGAGCAATTCCAAGTCATGATGACAGTACTAGGCCAATATAGTAAAATCTCCAAAGAGTTTGGCTGAAGCTATTTGTTGAATATTCAAATGAAAATCATCAATGGTTCTTGAGTTAGAACTGAAAAACTAACACAGTGCAATACATAAAATGCAAACTTATTTTCATGTGCTGTTTTCCAAACTACCAAAACTGAATTTGGCTTTTGGGTCTCATGTATATTTTAGCTAAAACTTGATTTTTCCGCAGAACATTAAATTTTCTCACGGCTATATCTCGATAACCAATTGAAAGATTGTTTTCCTATTTTCGGCAGTTGCAGCTATAGACTTGGAGAAAAAAGTTGCTCAAATTTCGAAAAATTTTCATCCATAAAAATGTCTTTTTTTAAATTTATTTCCACAAAAATATAAAAAAAAAAATATGATGAAACTGTATATAGCAGTACATTGAAGAACGCCACACGAGAAAGAGTTTGCACTCGATGACTTCAAAATTGCTGCACTGTGTAATCAAACAAAATCAATATTTATAATATTAACAGGCTAGGCGATTTCTTGTAACCGATGCTTTTTTCTACCGTTTTATCCTGATTTTGACCAAACGTATATTATTTTAAAGTTTTTTTTTTTTTTAGCTATTCTGCAGATTTACAGATTTTTAAATTTTTCCCTTAATTTTGAGTAAAGTGCATTTAAAATTGCTACTAACACATACATAAAATTATACAATACAATGTGTGTGTTTATTATATTTGTTAATGTGTTTGTAATAAAAATGAGTTTGTTTCTTTGTGCTGATTTGTGAATTGGCTATAATTGATTAGCATACCTTTTGGGTCTTTATTTAGTGAAAAAAAGTTTCCTAGAATTTTCACTCGAACTTCAAGGGCTGGAATCTGCTAGTAAATATAAAAGGACATAAAAAAAGTTTGGTATGACAACATCAAACCATTTGGAGCTTTTACTATACTGGCCTAGTACTTTCACCCTGACTTGGAATTTCTCGTCCCTCACACAATGATATCTAAAATGTTTCATAATGTTTTTAATGAAAAGTACTCAAACTTAAAAATATTTTTTTTAGTTCAGTTCTTCATTAAATAGATCAGAATAGAACATATACACATTGTAAAATTTATACTCTTTGAAACCTCCAGTCCATGAAAAGACGACTGCAAGCCGTAATTTAGTGCAATACGAAGTTCTAAATATTTAAGATATTTTTATACCCTATACTACTATGTGATCAGGGTATAATAATTTTGTGCTGATGTTTGTTACTACCAAAAATATTTGACCTAGACCCACTTTTTTTTATACCGACTGAATCGCTTTCTGACTCGATTTAGCGATGTCCGTCCATCCGTCCGTCTGTATGTCCATGCAAACTTTGTAGTGCAGATTGCAACTATGAATATATTTTTAAGTAGTTTAGTATATAAGCTTCCAGCATCCATTGGATGAACGCTATTGAAACTGGTGAAATTCGGTTTTTGTTCCGACCTATTCCCAATACTAATGACTCCTATGAGACAACTCCAATTGCCATAATATCCAAATTATCAGATAGATCTTGGTCAAATTGGGTTTGTATATGTTTATTACATCCATTTATCAGTAGTCCAAAAATAGGATAATTTTTAGTCGTATCCCCCATATGAAGCTGATTTCCATTCTTCACTTAAATCTATCAAAAAACAGAAACAATGCACAGATTTTTATTAAATTTGTTTTTTAATGTTTTTGCAAAAAATATTACCTCACCACATATGATCCAGGTTGATCTATTTTTTTTTGACCTAGTCCCCATATAAATATAGCATCCGATATGAACTTTTTCATATCCGAAGGCAAAAAAATTACTAATAATGCCACTCAAATTTGGTTTATGCTAATTTTCTATATCTAATTAGTTGGACCTAAGGGATAAGGTCTCTAAACGCATGGTCTAAGTTATCGTATAGTCGGTGTAGACCGACTATAATTTTCTTACTTGTCCTATTTAATTGTTTTCGTATAAATATGCGATGTAAAAACACTTTCTTAATAATAATATTCTGAACTCTCTGTTGTTTTTGTTTTAGCTCCGTCATACTTAATTTTATTTTTGCCTACAATGCCTAAGAAAATTTGTGCGTCAGATAGAATTCTTATTGCAGCTCACAACGAAAATAGAAAAAGAGGTTTCTGGATGACATTAGTGTCGCCATCTTCTCTGTTTCATTTCACCTTTTGAAAGAAATTCGTTCTATTTAACAGATGTTTTGTATTCCAAGGCATAGATTCAAATCTTGTCACTCATAATGAGGCGGTTTATTCGATCTTGCAGTGAGAAATTAATATTTTAGAGATATAAGGTTTTACTTTGAAAACCACTAAATCTTTTTAAATGGTGTGGACTGATGTTAACAGTGTCAGCAATGTCTCTGATTGTTAATTAATGACTTTTGGAGTTACTTGATGTGATTTTCGAGTTCGGGGCGGTCTTTGTCTTCAATATATTCCATGTTTTGCGTGTATACACATTTTTCCGCAAATAAAATTTAGCGAAACTTCGTTGTTCAAAAAAATCGGGCATTATCATATTGCCAAATGCACTTTTAGCTGTTTACAAGTCGAAATATTGAAGATAATGACAACAAATTATGTACCGATTTCAAAAACAGTACTCCCAGTATGAATAACAATCAATTTTTTTTTCTCAAATCCAGATACCCATGAAGTTTATATTGAAATGTAGCCTTTCCATTAGCACATATAACTATACGGTAATAGCAGATTCCAGCCCTCGAAATTCGAGTGCAAATTTTAGGAAATATCATTTCTCATTCGATAAATTATTGACCCTAAAGGTACAAAATAATTTTCAATTCAACACAATTATTATTGTGATTGAAGAAATCAGACCCACTTTTTTTCCAAACGCATTACCAAATTTCTGTGGTTTTCTGGAATAACCGCGTATGTTAATTTTGTGTTAACGATGCCAAATATATTAATTTTTAACGCTCTTTAAATGTGTTAATTTTTTTTTTTTTTTTAATATTGACCGTTTCTGAGTTTTTTCTTTAAATAGCTACGTAACTTAAATGTTTATTAAATTAATTTGCAGCACTAACGACGTATGTCAACCTGCGTTTGATCGCTGACAAATTATTTTCTCAGAAAACGATACATAGCGACATACGTTGTTATTAATAGAAAAAACTGCAAAATAATTTTGGATTAGTTTTCAGTGTATAACCACTTATAAAAACTTGTATGTTTATTTCTGTTATTTTTTGTCACTATTATTCTTGATACGTTGTTATATTCTCATTCAAAGTCCCGTTAACGTTTTGTTGACGAACAAAAAAAATTCATTTTTCAAGCACCAACAATTTATGTCTACATGGTTGTAGTTTTCTTTTTCAAGGAAAACGACGTTTGTCGACATATGTTGTTTTATTTGCACACACTTTAAGTGTAATTTACATATAGTTTTTTCGTCTTTCTCTGGGATCTATTCCTCTGAAGATTTTTGACTCAAAATTTTATATAAAGTATATATCTGCAGGACTGTTAAATAAAATGTTCTAAAAACTTTATATCGAGCCCATAATTTCAAATATAACGTTTTTTGGCCCCCTGAACATTTTGATTTTATGACATACGCGGTTATTCTAGAAAACCACAGATTCTTGATACGTTGCTATATTCTCATCCTAAGTCCCGTTAACTTTTTTTGATGAACAAAAAAATCCATTTTTCAAGCAACAACAACTTACGTCTAAATGGGTGGTTGCATTGGTAGTTTTCTTTTTCAAAGAAAACGATATTTGTCGACATAAGTTGTTTTATTTGCACACACTTCAAGTGTAATTTACATATTGTTTTTCGTCCTTCTCTAGAATCCATTCCTGTGAAGATTTTTGACTCAAAATTTAATATAAAGTATTTATTGCCCATATCTACAGGACTGTTAAATAAAAAGCTCTAAAATCTTTATATTGAGCCCATAACTTCAAATATAACGTTTTTTGACTCCCCTGAACATTTTGATTTGATGACATACGCGGTTATTCTAGAAAACCACAGATTTAATAAACACACACAGAGCACTGTATAATTTTATGTATGAGTTATTAGCAACTTGTAATGAGGATAACTCAAAAAATATATATATTAAATATAAAGATGTGTAAGTCTGGTGGACAGCTAACAAGAAATACCTTTCATATAAGATACATTTGCCCAACATCGGGAGAAAACTCCTGGCAAATCATCGGTCACAAGAAATCGCCTTATATATTAATATTATAGATTCTTATATTGGAGGAGTATTTAAATTTACAAAATTCTAAAATATACTAAAACAATAATTATTTCTTCTAAAAATTATGGTATCTATGTTACTACTGTGCTTATAATAATCTGCGCAATCTGAACTAAATACTCACCTATCAACTAAAAAATGTTTGTTTGTTTAAGAATATGTGAACCTATGGAAATAGATGTCATCATACCTGGATTACTGCATTTGTTTAGAATTTAATAATACCAATCAATCGAAATAGAGCGTGCTAATATTTTCTTGCTTGAAACATTTTTTTCTTCATTTATTATATACCTTCAAAAGTGGCTAAAAAACAACTTTTTAATACAATTGATATTTTTATTTTAATAATAACAATCAATAATAAACTTTGTCTTGTTCAATAACACACATTAAAAACTTAGAAACCCCAGTGTGTACCAAAACCATCGAAACTCATATGAGAGACCGTCTCAGCGGGTGAGTAATGAACAGTTTGGCTTGTACCATAAGCAGAAACTCCAGGAGCATTGTGGGTATACGTAGTAGTAGCTGGACCATGATTGTAAGCGGCGGAGGCAGTTGGCACGCCATAAGTCACGGATTTAGCAATAGCTGGATGGGAGTATACAACAGGTGATCCATGTGAGTAGACAGTTTTGGTAACAGCTGGAGCGGCATGAGTATAATAACTAGGAGCAACAACGGTTTTTGTAACGGCAGGTGCGGCATGAGTTAATAAGTAGGAGCTGGAGCAGCATATGTCACAGTCTTCGCAATAGCCGGAGTATACACATTATTGTTGATACGAGTATCTTCCTTATGAACGCTGGAGTAAGGCGTATGAACGGATTTGGAGTATTGCGACACAGTGCCATCGTATGAACGCACAACATTATGCTGAGTAGATGCCACAGCATCTACAGAAGGATTCACATATTTTACAACAGGAGAAGCAGCATATGAAACTGGTGAAACAAAACCAGCATTGGCTCCAGCCAAAAGAGCAAATAGAGTGATATATTTAAAAGCCATACTGGAAAAAATTTTTGCAAATAATATATTTGGTATTGATTGTTAAGTAATTGGTAGTCAACTGATACAAATTTCAAAATTTTTTTACATTTATATGCAAAAAGTTATCAAAAAAAAGCAACGAAAAATTGTTTTTATATTATTCACAATTCTCTTTTTTACGAGTGTTTCTTTTGTCTTGTTACAAAAATTTGTTAAAACATAAACTTAAAATATAGAAACAGTAGTTAATAGTTTTGGCTCATAGTAAAAACAAAAATACACACACTTAATTCGAGGGCGGTCTGACAACACTTTTGATTTTTACTCGTCGTAAATTGTTAACAGCCATTGCGTTTGACAGCAGTTGAAAGCAAACAATTTTGCAAAAATGAAAAAAAAAAAAATAAACTGGGGACAAAATGTTATATTGACCCTTTACTAAATTCCTTTGTGATTGTGTCAGCACGAATTAAGCCGAACATTCAGGTCGCCCAATGGCAGAAATCGTTGATAAAATTCATCGTATCAATCACGTCGACTAACTTGAAAAGTGCAAAATGATCACAGATTCGATGTGATTTGAAACAAAAACGGCTGAATTTTGCCGAAAACAATTGATTTTCCACTAGGAAACCAATATCCCACTGAGTTTATCCATAACTTTTGTTTTCTTGAAACTTATGTATTCGAACAGCTGTGATGAAACAAACATTACATATATTTCAGCAGGTGCAGCAAATTATTTTCCCGCAATTTTGCATAGTGCAGTACAACCTTTGCAAACAATAAAATATTTTCATATATGCCATGTAGTCATTTTTAAAGTTTGAGCTATGTATTAAAAAATACAATGTTTTGTGGCTTCTATTTTATATATTACAAGCTGTAACTCGATGCGCTTCGCTACAATTTTAGAAAATTATTTTTATATTATTTTTTTGTCGATTTCGGCGATTTTTCGCCATTTTCCGATTTGGCGATTTCTGACTGTAGATTTTTTTTTTGATTTGGGTGATTCTCGTCTATTGTGATTTTTAAACTTGTCGATTCCATTCCCAATATGGCGTTTTTTGTGTTTTTTTTTTTTTTTTTTGATATTCGCGATTTGTCGATTTTTGCAATTTTTGATTGTGCGATTTTTGTTATTATACCCTATACCACTACGTGGTTTGGGTATAATGACTTTGTGCTGCTGTTTGTAACAACCAAAAATATTTGACCTAGACCCATCTTTAATTATACCGATCGAATCAGAATCACTTTCTGAGTTGATTTAACAATGTCCGTCCGTCCGTCCGTCCGTCCGTCCGTCTGTGTGTCCATGTAAACTTTGTAATCAAACTGCAGGTCGCAAATATGAATATATTTTGAAATTTGGTATATAAGCTTTTATCGGCCATGGGATGAACGCTGTTGAAATTGGTGAGAATCCGTCCATGTTCAGACCTAGCCCCATACAAATTACCCATATGAAATCGACATAAATTGCCATAAGATCCAAATTGTCATATAGATCTTACTCAAATTGGGTTTGTATGCGTTCATTACATCCACTAATGAGTAGTCCAAAAATGATCCCTGTGACCCCATATAGAGCTGCTTCCCGATCTTCACTGAAATCTATTAAAAAACAAAAATATTGCACTGATTCTTCTCAAATTTTGTTTGTATATATTTTTGCAAAATACAAGAGACTTTACCAAACATGATCAGGATCGGTCCATTTTTGGACGTAGTCCCTATATAGATATAGCATCCGATATGAACTTTTTCATATGTGCAGCCAAAAAAATTAATAAAAATTTCACTCAAATTTGGTTTTTGCTTATTTTCTATGTCCAGTTAGTTGGGCCTAAGAGATAGATTTCTAAACGCATGGTATAGGGTATCGTATAGTCGGTCTAGACCGACTATAATTTTCTTACTTGTTTTTGATTTTCGGTTATGACAAAGTTTGACTTTGGCAATTTTTTTTCTTTTTTGCTATTTTTGAATTGGCAATATTTGGTTTTTTGCGATTTTTGCTTTTTTTTTTGATTCTTAGCGATTTTCGATTTGGCGAAGTTGGGCTTTAGCGACTTATGTTTTTACGATTTTTGATATTGCTATTTGATATTGTTATTCGTGATTTTAGGTTTGTACGATTTTTGTTTTTTGCGATTTATGTTATTCCCGATTTTCGGTTTTGGCAATTTTTGATAAGCGATTTTTAATTTTGGCGATTTTTGTTATTTGTGATATTCGTTTTTGGCAATTTTGGACTTTGATGATTTTTGATTTTGGCGATTTTTGCCTTTCGCGATTTGGCGTTTTATGTGTTATTTATTTGTGTTGTTCGCAATTTTTCAGTTTTGGCAATTTTTGATTTAGGCGATTTTTGTGTTTTCGGTTTTCGGTATATCATTCGGTGTTCCATTTCAGCATATTTTTTTGCTATTTTTGAATTGGCTATATTTGGTTTTTGCAATTTTTGATTTTAGCGATTTTTGATTTTGGCGAAATTGGGCTTTAGCGATTTTTGTTTTTGCTGATTTTTGATTTTGCCGATTTTTAATTTTGGTGATTTTTGTTATTAGCTATTTTAGGTTTTGCCGATTTTTGTTTTTTTTTTGCGATTTTTGTAATTGGCGATTTTCGGTTTTGCCGATATTTAATATTTTGTGATTTTTGAATTTGTAAATTTTTGTTTTTTGCAATTTTTGTTTTTGGCGATTTTTGTGTTTTATTTTGGCGATTCCGGCCAATTAATGTAATTGTCAAAAGCTTCAAGACTGTAATTTTCATAGTATTTCATATTTTTTGTAGAGGAGGTGCCACGCCCATAGGTCCGATCCCGCCCATTTTTGGGCAACTACTCACATTAATAAATCACACAAAGTCCCAAGACTCTTTTATTATAGTACTATAGTTTTTGGATATTATATATTTACTTTGTGTGGGAGTGACACGTCCATTTTTCCGGACCCGCCCATTTTTTGTCCGACTATTCACGTTAATAACTTATTAACTCACCCAAAGTTCCAAGGCTTCTGAAACTATTTTCCATTTTTGTCCAACTACTAATATCAATAACCCATGAATCTAGACAAAGTCCTAAGGCTTTAACTATTCTAGTACTTTAGTTATATGATACTAAATTCTTACTTGTTATGGGGGATGCCAAGCCCACTAGTCCGATCCCGCCCATTTGTTAACGGACTTCATCAATTACAGTACTCGAGATATACAACATCAAATATTTACTTTGTATGGTGGGTGCGCTGCCCATTGGTCCGATCCCGCCCATTTTTCGCAATACTGCAGATATTATATGTTAAACTTAGATGTTAAAAATTCACTTTATATAGGACGTGCCACGCCCACTTTAAAAATGCAAGAAAGTAATAACGCGCATAATTTCTTTTAGCAGTGTTTATTATTATTATTTACTACATTAACCTAAAAGATGTATTAAAATTTTAAAATAAAAATACAGAACTGTGGTCACAAGCATTAACCGCCTAAGTCGAAAATCATGCTTTCGAGAAAAGTAACTTTTTATATAAATGTAATGGGGCTTCGTTACGACTTAGGTCAGTATATTTTTTTATTATTATCTTTTTAAAAAACAGTGTTAGAGAAATGGGGATTTCACGTAAATATAAAACATTGTTAGTAGAATATGATATTCGCAGCATACATAACTCAAATCGTTCTTAAGTCGACTTGTAGCATGCTCAGACGGCAAAATGGTTCGCTCTCTGAACCGCGCTTGCGAACCTTGGTGTTCAAACCATTGTTTTGGATTCATTTTGACCTTTTTATTTTCAGTATTTACGTTTCAGTATTTCATTTTTTACATTTTTATTTAAATATATATCTGTAAATATATACTTTTTATTTGTTAAATACTTCTATTTATTTTGTTGCAATATTTTATTAAAATACTTCCACAAATGTATATTATTTCGATATTTTTTTTTTAAAAAATGTTAATATCCTTAAATTTGACTTTTGACCTTAAAGGGGGACAATTTATAGTGTTTAAATGTAACCTTAATTTACAGTATTGAGAATTTATAGCAAGTAGTATAATATTTTGATGAAAGATATTTTATATATGAAAACAATAAAATGATGTAGCCTAACAGTTGAAAAAGTATGAAAAATCAAATTTTTCTTCAAATTCGCTGAAATGAAAACGCTGCCGTCGCCAAATTAAGAACATGATACCTACAACGTTTGGCATTTTTAATCACATATATTTTGCTAATAAGATTCTAAAGTCCAATTGTTGATTTCGGAAAATTTCTTGAACAAAGTTTTTTAAAAAGTAAAATTGGAGATTTTGAAATAGTGCTAAAAATACGTACCAATTTGACATTAATTAAGGCCGGCATAGCAATAGACGAGATGCAAAATACTTTACATAAGATCGTTTTGCGATCACGAGAATGTAAAAATATTGTCGTTGTAAATTATTTCAATGTCTTTAAAAATGTGAGCTCGATTATCTTAATCAAGTGGTCTGCGTTTATTGCTTGGGGCACTTGCTATAACTTTGCTGTTTTTCACCGGATAATAGATTTTGTTGTTTTATTAGAAATATAATTTACCCTTGATTTTTGTTTATTAATTAATTTAATTGAAGTGCAATTTTTAATATCAAATTTTTTGTGAAAAATTATTTGTTTTGATAATTTTTACAAATAAATTCATATTTGAATTTTGAACTCATTGCGCCTCCAGAAAGCATTGTCCGAGTTGGCTCAAATTTTGCGCACTAAAGTTTTAGAGAGACAGAAGGCAGAATAAACATCAATGTTTAAGTATCTATAATCTCTGTATTATGTGACGTAAATATTTGGACTCCTCGTAGCTCCACAAATGATTTTATATTTACCATATATCATGAGTTCACTTATATTTTCTTAGACCCAATTCTATTTAAATATTTGGATTTTATGTAGAAATGATTATACCTCTTTCTGAACTACCTCCTTGGTCAAAATTTTATTTTAATTCTTTGATGGGAATGACAAAGCTTTTTCGTAACAAATTTTAAACAGCAAAGAGTTTTATAATAATTTGCGGAAGCCATTTTCTTTTATTTCTCATATAAAACAAGAAAGAAGTAGTTCATTTATTTATACTAGCAGATTCCAGGGCTCGAAATTCGAGAGCAAATTCTAGGAAATTTTATTTTAAATTTTATTTAAATTTTATTTTTTTTTTTTATAAGGACCCAAAAGGTATGCTGCACAATTCAACTCATTTTAAATGAAGCAAACAATCTCAACATATTAACCCAAACACATTAACAAATTTAATAAACACACACATAGCATCCCTGCAGGAAGCCTGGGGTCAAGTATCCCCAAGTCACCACTTTTGTCTACTATTTTGTTGACATTACCAACTAAGCGTCTACACTATTTACTTTGCTTTATCTGTCAAAAAATATTTTCATAGAGAAGTTGGAGTTCTGCTTCTTCTTGATTTCTAAATTTCTAAAACAAGCTATAGAAGAATTGAATATAAAAGGTAAATAAGTTTTTTTTTATAATAAATCAAAAAAAAATATTTAAAGTAAACGAAATTATAAAAGAAAAGTGAAAGAACAATAAAATTTGTACAAGAATCTCTGGTGTACAAGAATCTCTGGTTCCAATATCTACTTATGGTCCAATTAGAACTACCTAGTCACTAGTAAATCTCTGGTTCCAATGTCTACATATAGTCCCATGAGAACCACCTAGTCACTACCTAATCAATAGCACCAATGTCACCAGTGATTTGCAGTGACACGTACATGTTAAATGTCTATAGAAAATTACATTATCTGGGGTATAGTTGGTCAGTAGTACTGGTGACAAAGTCATTAGTGAGTCAGTACTGTTTCACTATTGACATTTCCTGCAGGGATTGTATAATTTTATGTATGTGTTAGTAACAATTTTAAACGATCATAACTCCAAAAAAAATGTTCCAGACAACGAAAATTTGAAAATCTGCAAAACAGCTAAAAAGAAATGATATTTTTTTTTTTTGTCAAAATCGGGGTAAAGCTGTGAAACTAACACAAGAAATCGCCTTGCCCATTAATATTATAGATGTGAAAGAAATTCGATAATGATATTCTAAATAACGATAATAATAAATAAATATCAGCTAAATTGTAAATACTGACTCATTTAACTAAAGTTAACGATATTCAATATTAATGCTATAATCAATAAAATTGATGAACAAGCTAATTTTAACGTTAAATTATTAAACTAAGAAAATTTTTACATGCCCTAAAAGATGTAATGAAAATTTATTACTGGCTGAACAATATTATTTTTTAGAGATAACACGATGTTAATGGCGAATTTATTTCTATTCATCAGAGTAACTTAAATGCATAAGCCTACCAAAAATCCAGTATCGAGTTTATAAACCATTTTGCTTTACCTCGTAATGATATTTCACAAAACAACAACGGATAATACAACTTCCATTAACAAATGTAAACAATACTTTGTAAGATCAATCATTAGTTTTGCGAAATTTTTGTATATAAATGTTAGCAAAATTTCAAAATATATATCAGTTGACGATTAATTACCAAACAATCTATAACACAACGAGTGATTGTTTGAAATAACAGTTTTCAGTATGGCTATTAAATACATTACTCTAATCGCTCTTTTGGCTGGAGTCAATGCTGGTTTTGTTTCACCAGTTTCATATGCTGCTTCTCCTGTTGTAAAATATGTGAATCCTTCTGTAGATGCTGTAGCATCTACTCAGCATAATGTTGTGCGGTCATACGATGGCACTGTGTCGCAATACTCCAAATCCGTTCACACTCCTTACTCCAGCGTTCATAAGGAGGATACTCGTATCAACAATAATGTGTATACTCCGGCTGTTGCGAAGACTGTGACATATGCTGCTCCAGCTGTTGTTGCTCCTACTTATTATACTCATGCCGCACCTGCTGTTACCAAAACCGTTGTTGCTCCTAGTTATTATACTCATGCCGCTCCAGCTGTTACCAAAACTGTCTACTCGCATGAATCACCTGTTGTATACTCTCATCCAGCTGTTGCAAAAACTGTGACTTATGGCGCTCCAACTGCCTCCACCATTTACAATCATGGCCCAGCAGCTAATAGTTATACCCACAATGCTCCTGGAGTTTCTGCTTATGGTACAAGTCAAACTGTCCATTACTCACCCGCTGATACGGTCTCACATATGAGTTTTGATGGTTTTGGTACTCATTGGGGTTTCTAAGAAGATTTTCGATGTCACTTGTTATATGTTATTTGTAATTGTGATAATTAAATAAATATTTTATTTGTAGCTCAGTTCACATGTCTTTTCTCTATTGGACATTATATGGGGCGTTTCATGTCAAGTGATCCAACTTTTGAAACCGATGTGTTCCGATCGGGATGAAATTTGCACCAATGTTAGTCCTATTGGATAGCAGTTTGATAATAAATATCACATTCAAAATAACGTGCGCTCAAAACTACAAGACTCAACAAAAATGTTGGGGGTTTAACATATTGCAGTTATTACAGTATCGAAGGTATGAGATTTTAGTTAGGTATGTTACATAGCGTCGGAAAGGCTAATTTGTCTAGTTTCTCAGCATACTTTTTTTTTAAGGTTTTAGTAACACACACTAATAGGAAAAAAATTCAAATTAGTGCATATTCTAAAAATTGACAAAACCGTTGTCTTGAGTTACAAAACAGATATCCCACTCGTATCCCACTAAGCGACAAAAAAGCTCTTAAAGGAAAAACCTAAGCTTCTTGAGCAAAAAAAAAAAATCGCTTTTTGAAAAAAAGTAAAAAATTTTTTTTTAATTTTTTTTTCCCCGAAAGACAGAAGAAATAGATATCTAAACTATTTTGCTAACAACAATACGTAAAAGGTTACATAGGTGAGATAAAACACCTGTTTGGTCAAAATGTCGACTCAGAGATTTCTGGACCGATCTTGTTGAAAAAGTGTGCCTGAGCTACTATCAAATAGGGCTAACCTTGGTGCGAATTTCATCCCGATCAGAAGACATCGGTTTCAAGCGTTCGATCACTTGACATGAAACGCTCCATATATTACCAGACCAGTAGTGCTGTTTTGTAACTTCTTTTAACGATAGTCGAATCGTTAAAAAAAGAAAAAACAAAATGATAGATCTTGGTCTGCAGTGAAATTTTTAAACGATATTGGCTATTGTTAAAGTCAGCTGTTGCTGTTGTTTTTATCTAAATGACAAACATTCCTGTGTTGTTTATACAATCGATAAAAAGTTAAGTTTTTAGGTTGATATGTCGTCGCACATAAATAAAAATCATAAAATAGTGAAAATATTTTGCTTTTATTATAAAAACTTTTTAAACTCTTTCTTTTAACTTGTACTCTCTGTCTGTGCCTCTGTCAACCCCATTCCCCTTATGCAATTGATCTGAAACTTGGCCAACGGGGAGATTTAAAATGGATTTTCCCTCATTCAATCAACGTGACACTTGGTCGATATATTTGCTGTAAAGAAAGGTTATCTTCGACAGAGTCACGCACAGTATGTATAGTCACGCACAGTCATGCAGTGATTTAAACTCCAGTTCCCCTCATCTGATCGATCTAAAGCTTTGTCCATAGACCTGTTGTTTCCAAAGATTAATTTTAAAATAGTCACGCACAGTCACGGATAGATCCAATGCTCATATGCATAAGGAAAAATATAAAAATTAAATATAGCATAATCAATTTATTATTTAATATTCAAATAAACAAAAATATTAATAAATAATCTAACCCATAAAACAAAGTTTTTATTAAAATTCTTTCTTTCCTTATGCATATGAGTTTTGAATATCTCCGTGACTGTGCGTGACTTTGCTTGACTATTTTAAAATCAATCTTTGGGCAGAACAAGTCTATGGACAAAGCTTCAGATCGAGCGGATGAGGGAAAATGGGGTTTAAATCACTCCGTGACTGCGCGTGACTGTGCGTGACTATGTCAAAGTTAATCTTTTTTGACAGCAAGTGTATGGACCAAGTTTCAGATCGATGGGATGAGGGAAATGATATTTAGTTCACTCCGTGACTGTGCGTGACTATACGTGACTGTATGTGACTATCCCAAAATTAATCTGTAGTCACAACAAGACTACAGGCCAAGTTTCAGATCAATTGCATATGGGGAATGGGGTTCAACCCACGACATACAGACAGACAGACAGACAGACAGGCAGAGAGTATGAGTTAAAAGAAATAGTTTAAAAATTTAGAAATTATACATAAACCTAAAATCATCGTGTCAAACACGAAGTGATTTGTTTTTTATCAATTTTTCGTTGTGTATTTCGCTTATTTTGACAGAGACGCAACTCGTTTACAATTTAAATAGAAAAATAAATTTGTCAACTATCGTTAAGGTGTACTTAGTGAATCACTTAATCATTAGTACAAACAGTACTATCTGTCGACATATTTTGGGATTGTCGGATCGTTTAAATTTACAGAATCGCACTACAGATATTTCCGGTACGCGTTTGCTTTAAAAGGTGTCCCAAAATTAACGAATGCCTTGAATTAAGCAGAAAACACATTTTGTTTTTATTGAATCATAAAGTAAACAGGATGAACAACATAGAGACGAATTGAAGCCCATGGTTTTTTCCATGACTATTTTGCATAAATGTCGCTGAATTTCGTTAATGCAGCCCTGATTTGCTTCCTTCAATTCACGGGTAGTTGTGGGTATTAAATCACCCAATCTTGCAGGCCAATTCAAATTACCGGAAAGAGAAAGTACGTGGTCAGGGAATGTTTCATGCAGTAATTTACTCATTACAAAGCCGATATGGCACGTGGCAGGGTCTTGTTGAAGCCAAGTGTTGCTCACATGAATATCATCCAATTTACGCAGAAAGAACTTTGTTATCATGTCGCGATATGGAGCATCAGTAACACTCACTGCTTGACTAACCTCATTTTAAAAGGAATATATCCACTTATTGATGTTCATAACCAATTCAACGAATTTTTGTTGAAGGTGATTCACTGACGTCCTCAAAGAATTGCAGTTTGAAATCATTAAAATCGGTTTTATAAGTCCCCAGATATCAATGTAAAAAGTAATAAAAGGCTTGAGAAAATGTGATTTTTCTATGTTGTTCTTTTTATCGTTGTTTTGCAAAATGTTTTATTTTGTGTTATAGCTGCAATAATTGTTGTTATTGTGGTCGTTGGGTTTGTAGCATTTGCTTCATAAGGGCGTATGTATGGTTATACTACCACAGTGTGTTTGTTGTAATAGCTTGGTGGATAAACATAATTGCTGTTTGCTTGTTATTTTCTTTTGTATATGTCAGGCATGGGCACGAACAAATTTTGTGCTGCCCACGAACAAATTTTGTGCAACCCCATATAAATTTAAAACAAAATAAAAAAAATTTGTTTGTTAATTAAAAAAAAGAATTCTAAACACGTAAGAAAATTATAGTCGGTCTAGCCCGACTATACGATACCACATACCATGGTTTAGAGACCCTATCTCTTATGTCCTACTAATTAGATATAGAAAATAAGCATAAACCAAATTTAGTTGGCATTGTTATTAATTTTTTTGGCTGCAGATATGAAAAAGTGCCTATCGGGTGCTATATTTATATGGGACTAGGTCGAAAAATGGACCGATCCTGACCATATTTGGTAGAGTCACTTATATTTTGAAAAAATATATACAAATCAAATTTGAAAAAAATCTGTGCAATATTTTTGTTTTTTGATAGATTTAAGTGAATATCGGGAAGCAGCTCTTTATGGGGCTTATGACTAAGAATTGTCCTACAGGGATTATTTTTGGAAAGGCGGACGGACGGACGGACATCGCTAAATCGACTCAGAAAGTGATTCTGATTCAGAAAGTGATTCTGAGTCGATCCGTATAACAAAAGATGGGTCCAGGGGAAATACAGACAGCAGCACAAAGTCATTATACCCAAACCGCATAGTGGTATAGGATATAAAAATTTCAAAATGTTTTTTTCAATTTAGATTTAATTCAAAAAAATAAATTCAAAACGATAATACTAAAATATCAAATTATAGTTCCGAAATAGCATTAATATAACTTTTCAATAGGGCCACAAAAATAATACAAATTATTAATCTTAATAAATGCGAAATTAACTCTAAGCTCTCTGTTGATGTGTCTTATTTCTGACTTTCTGGTTGAATTTTCCGTATTGGTGTATTCAGGGACTTATAGTAAAATTTCACGGCGAATATTTGTGCGGCATATTTTAACCGCTTAAATCACTGTTTTAATGGTGTTTTTGCTCCTTTTAAAAGAAGGACAAAAATGACCCATAACTTGAGGAGTTAAACGGTTAACATATTCTACAAAAAATGTACTCCGTAAAATAGGTATTTTTTTTTTGCTATTTTGTTTCAAAGTGGATATTTGTACAGAAATGTAATAGTGCGGCCCACCATTAGTAGGTGAAATTCCAAATTTGGCCCAACAAGCCATTTACGTGCCCACCCCTGGTATATGTGAACACAGATAAGCAACCAATTAACAAAGCATGAAAATACCTAAGATTTTTGTTAATTATACTATTAGCTAGCTGTTTTGACCCGGCGGTGCTCGGATTTGCCGAAAATAAATATATTGGAGTCATTTTACGCGTAGTTTCTTAAAATACAAGTAAATATTTAATTTGGAAAAAACTAAGAAATAGTTTAAGTAGAATATAGTTTGAATGTATTCTGCTTTTAATTAAATTCTAGTATAGTCCAGCACTCGAAATTCGAATGCAAATTGCAGGAAATATTTTTTCATGCAATTTTTGGCTTCCAAAGTTTTCTTTAATCTATATATATATATATAAACAATTATGAATATTTAAATGAGCCTAAAGGTGTGTTAATCAATTTTAGCCATTCACAATTCAACGCAGAGCGTCTGATATATAATTTAAATCATTCGCATTAACAGGGTGTAACGAATATAAATATTTTATTTTATTTAATTTAGTATATTTCTACAACAGATTAAACTTAAATTTTATCGACCTCAGCTTCTGCTCCATATGAGCTATAACTATGCCAATTTTCAAACTCCTCCGTACCCGCATATTGTTTAAAAAGGGAACTAATACCTTTACTTATTAATATATAGCTTATACGTAGATTAAAAAACACTCCTATGAACCACGTTCACAGTTTTCCGTTTTGCGTAAATATGTGAGCATGAGCTTGAAACTCGTGAGCATGCGACTAATAGTTGTTCATGCGAAAAGAATTGTGTATTCGAATGTAAGCCGGCGATTTTTAATGCTTGTCCTCGGATCCAATTTACTGTAATGGTAAATACTAACTTGACTGGCAATTGTAGCTGTTTGAATTGAAAGGATAAATCTGCTGGTATGAGGGGCATTCGTGGAATGAAAACATCTTCTCTTTTTGCGCAAATCTTTTGCAAGAAGCAGCACCAAGCCGCTCATAAATGTCTCGCGAATGCGGATGTATAGCGTGATTATATTCATACGATGGACGTTAACTTTATTTAGTCACTAATAAATGTATTTTAGTTTACGACTAAACGTAATTGTGCAAAATATGTTTAAGTACAAACATTTGCTGAAACAACAATTTACAATAAAGTCATTGCCCGAATTCCATATACGAAAATGTTTATGTTTTATCGATAGCCGATACAGCAAATGTATTGTGCAATACCAAATCACGCTATACCCCATATGTAGGGCATGTATATAAAAATTAATAAAATAAAAAAATTAAAAAAAAAGAACAATTAACCCTTTAATGCCCGATGTTGCCTATAGACAACATTGAATATTTTAGCTTATAACTCCCGTAATTTTTAATTTTTCTCCAACCATATTTTTCTCAGGGTACCCTGATATATTGTCCAAGCTCTATTGTAAATATTTTATTGTAAGTATTGAAGGAGATAATTTTAGAGCTAATCTTATTTGGTTCCAAATGTAAAACATTTTTCAGCAAAAAGTTAGTTTAAAAATTATAAAAAAAAAACTAATAAAAATATTTAAAAGTTTAAACGAAAATACTTAAAAATATTGCTTGAAGGTAAGAAAATAAGAAAAAAAAAAATTAAAACATACTTTTACATGGTGATCCGTCATTTTTCAAACACAATGTTGCCTATAAGGAACACTTCATAACGGCTAAACCAGGCTAAATAAGACTTTGAAATTGATATCAATTCATATTTAGATCTAAACTAATACCTACATAAACTTGAAAAATGTTTAACCACGCCGCAATAAAGTCGGGCATGAAAGGGTTAATAATTATTAACCCTTTTTGATTATAACCAATAAACATCCAACAATAGAGGTAGTTTAATTTAACGTTGGTTATTGTAAATATTTTAAATAAATTTCTTCTTATACATAGATGTCTTGCAAACTTTGATTGAAGGCATCAATTGCGCGCTTGTGAGACATGGTGCACTCGTCCCATGTCAGTAATTTGTATATTCGTAGGGAAACTCCCAAGCTCTTATTTTTACGGATGTTGCAAGTGGGGCCTCGCTCTGAGCTTATTTGAGAACATGGTGTGCAGTTCCACCACCGCTTTGTCCACAACCACTGAGGAAGCTACTGCAATGGCGATGTTGGAGTCGTTACGGATGATTTAGTGGAATGTTTTCCTTGTACCATCAGGAGCATCCAAGAAGACCAGAGCTCCATCATCTATAATGATCTGCGTTTATTGTCTTTTCAAAAACAATTTTTTGTTGGGGCAGTAATCAGGGCTTCTTTTCTGCGATTTCTGCATTTATTGACAACTCATCGGCCACATTTTGTAATCTAACTGACCGAGGCATACTAAACTGGCCTGTTTTTTTCTCCCCTATCTATATCAATTTGACCTCAATAATAAATAGAGCCTCGATGTAGGTGTATCGTCAAGTGTAGCATCAGAATAAATTACTTGTCTTCTAATGTCTTGAGATCATGTACACCAAGTAAACACTGGTTACCAAAGAAATATCTGAAATACCCCTATAATAACGACAACAATTGTTTCAACCAAATATAATAAAAAAATCTACAATAATTCATTAGCAGTTAAAAAAAAAAAATAAAAAAAAGATAATAATAAAAAATAAAAATAAAAAGATAATAAAAAAATAAAAAAATAAAAATAAACAGATAGTAATAAAATAGAAAACAGAAATTTTATATGTTGTTTATTACTTAATTTCGTATTTCTTTGGATCGCGAGTGGATGTACGCGTTGAAGAACATGCTCTTTTTGTTAGCAGTACACGTGCAAGAAAATGAACTTAAAATAAAGCTATGCTCACACAGACTCGAGTATAGGCTTTATTTTAAGTTCATGTGTGTTCGAAACAAAAAATACGTGATAGAAAAATGTTCGTGTAATAACGAAATATTAAAACAAAAGACAGTCATGATTGTGTTGGGCACCGTACAAAATTTAGAAACACACATAATTGATATGAAAATAAAAATATGTGTTGGCTGCTTTAGAACATTGTGTGTTTCATGAGTGTATTTTTTGAACCATGGTTTTGGCGTGAGAAGGTAACAATCAAACAAACAAACATGCCATTTTTATTATATTTATATGGATTTTAAACATCATTATAAAAAGTCGATCCATTTTAGCATGTTCAGACGGCAAAATGAACCACTTTATTCGCTCTCTGTATCAGGATTGTGAACCTTGGTGTTCAGACGAGTGTTCTTGTTTCATTTTGACGTTTATATTTTTTGTGCAAATATTTGAAGACATCCTTCTATACTTTACGTTTCACTATTTCATTTTTTCCATTTTTATTTGAATATGTAGTATATATGTATGTAAATATATTCTTTTTATTTGTTAAATGTTTCTATTTATTTTATTGCACAAATTAATTTTTGTTCTTTCTTTGTTTATATATTTTTGACAGCTAGTTCAGATAAACTAGCGATAATTTCTTATCAAAGTTGGAGATGACACTCAATTTTTCTAGGTTCACAACTAGGTTCATTTTTAACCAAGTAGATATGCTCTCAAAATTTTGTATGGCGACTCATGTAGATTCAATCATGATTCGAGCGCGAACCGTGAATGAGAGAGCGAACCACGAATCTTGCTGTTCATGTGAACACAGCATTACAATTTGAAATCTGGAGTACCTTAGTGTTGACTACCTTGGTCATAATATTGTGTTTGGAATTCAAAGATTCAGCACACCGAATTTTCCACTCTTACTTGTTTTTATATATATCGCGTTTTTCTGGTATTTAAATATTGTTCCCAGCTTAGCATATAATACTACACTATGGCACATCGTTCCTGGTTTAATTTACCTCTACTTTTGATTCTTCTAACCGACAAACCATCTTCAGGCAAATGCACGACAATTTTAAATTAAAATATTATTATCTTTCTTTTAATGACGGAATCCGAACAATATTGTACCAAAAACCCAACTTTTGGATTGAAGAGTTGACTGAGAGCATGTATACATTTCTTCCTTGTTTTATTTGAATTTATTTGCTTTTTCAATCGGTCCACAAAGACTCATGAAAGAATATGTTAGGAATTCCACAAGAACAATATTGTTCGAAAGCATGTTATCTTTTCGAATAACCAGTGGCACAACAACTAAACCAAAGTAAAACTTCTTAGCAAAACAATTTCTGACATGCATTTTTTCCACTTAATTTATTTCAATTCAAGCAGAAAATTTGTTGTAATAATAAATTATGATGAGAAAACAAAAGTAATCGCACCCTCAAAAGGTAGGATGACAATTGCTGGAAAAACCTTAAAACCTTAAGGGAGGAGATAAAAACTTTTCTATTATGGTGCTTACAACTTTGCAAAATATTCATAAATATTTTTTGTAATTTTTTTTGTCTGTTCTATATTTGGCAAATGGTAAATTTGCTTCTTTTTTCTTTCTTTTGAATGGGTGATGATGAATATTTATTAGAATTTCGAAGGAATAAAGAAAAAAAAAGTTTTAAAAACTTTTTATTCCACATACAATGGAAATTGAATATACGACGAGCCCAGGGAGGAGTGTATTTAATAACAAATATTTGTTTGTGTATTTTTATACGCTAATACTCATATTATGATTTGACAAGTACTTTTACGGAGAGTTCATATATATTTGGCAAATTGATATTAATTTTACTCTAGAGTTACATTTAAAAATACGTTACATTTTAGAAAAAAAGAAAATAATAAACACATAGATACAAAGTTATTAACAAATGAGTTGATAATTGAGGATTTATGATACGCTAAACAAAAGAATTCGCTAACAATATTGGTTTTTGCTAAAAAAAAATTACCAAACCGGTTGGTCATATATGAGCTAGTAGACCATTGATATAACAAAACGGCTTACAAACATTTTTTATTTATATATTTTTTTATTAATGTGTAACAAGATTTAAAATGGCCCTGAATTAAATATTTTTAAATTATCATTAAATTATTTCAATTTTTTTTGTCATATTATAAAATAAAAAGTCAATTTAAATTAAGTCAATATATAAGTTAACAATTATCGTTTTAAAAACATACAATGGCTTTTAAATAATTTTAGCTCTGTGTGCTCTTTTCTAAGCTGTTAGTGCTTAATGTGTTGCTCGCGTTAAGTATGCTGCAACTTCTTTGGTCAGCTATATAAATCCTGCTGGTGATGCTGTTGCCTCTACCCAACATAATGTTGTGCATTCTCTCGATGTTACTTGAAATCTGTAAATATGCCCTACTCCAATGTGCATAAAGTAGATACTCGCAGTAACAACAATGTTTATACTCCTGCTTTTGCTAAAACTGTGTCCCATGCTACCCCTGTTGTGACAAAGATTGCCAGCTATACTGCCCTGCTGTTAATTATGCAGCTTCTGCTCCAGTTTATGCTAAAGTTTTGGTTTCTTCTGTACCTACCGTACATACCTTTGCCGCTGTAGCGCCAGTGGCTTATTCCCACAGTGCTCCTGTAGTTAAGCAAGCTTATGCGTACTCTCCTACTGCTACTGTGGCTCACGTGGACTCTGATGGTTTTGGACCTCACTGGGACTATTAACATTTTTACTAAAAGTATTGATAAATTATTTTTAATACTTGAATATATTGTTGTTGATGTTTTCTATATTTATTTTCGTCTTTATAGTGTAACTAACAATTATAGTTTGATACAATCATTAAGCAGTCTTTATTCAGGAAAATATAAATAATATTATTTTTGTTATAAATTTTGTACTGTACATTAAGGAAGAACGCTATTGAACATTTATTTTTAATTTTTAAATGAAAATGACCAATTTTGCAAAAGGTATTCAGAACTTGATGAAATTTGGTAACATTGTTTGCTTTTGTAACTTAAAATAAAAATCAAAAAAAAAAAATTGAAAAATCACAAGATGGCGGAAAATTCCAGCTCGGAAAATGGAGGAGGATTTTTTTAAACGGCTGTATCTTTTGAACCGTTTGTTCGATTCTGGTAATTTTAACACTTTTTAGTAAGAAAAAGATTGTGTTTAGTACATAAATTATTTTAAAAAATATTTATATTATATTATTAAAAAATTTTCGAGAAAGTTTTAGAAAATGTGCTTTTTCAAAAAAGCTTTGTGTCCAAACTTTTTGAAATTTTTTTCAGAGATAGTCTAAAATATGTTCTATTAATGGTGTTAATTACACGATCCACACTTCTTGAGTTTTTGAAATGTTTGGATTTTAGCAATGATATATTTGAAGATATTTAATAAAAACAATTTAGGATATTTACAAAAAAATCGGATTTGTAAGTCATCAATGGAAGATTATTTTTCTCGTATATAAAAATCGTAGTAGGCGTTTTAGTACACATCCTCTTTATATTATCTGTCAATTTTAACAATTTCTCATTTCTCAATCATTGTGCAAAATTATCAGAAGTTGTTATTCTGTCTTTGAATTAAATCATTTATTTGTTGTTTTTTAACTTTAATTACAATTTTTTCAAATATGGGTAAAATAAAAAGTAGAATATATGTGCTGTCGACCATTATTGACAAGTAAGAAAATTATAGTCCGTCTAGCCCGACTATACGATACCCTATACCATGGTTTAGAGACCCTATCTCTTCGGTCCAACTAATTGGATATAGCAAATAAGCATAAACCATTTTTATTAATTTTTTTGGCTGCAGATATGAAAAAGTTCATATCAGATGATATGTCTATATGGAGACTAGGTACAAAAAAAGACCGATCCTGACCATATTTGGTAAAGTCACTTACACTTTGAATGAATATATACAAACAAAATTTGAGAAGAATCAGTGCAATATTTTTGTTTTTTGATAGGTTTAAGTGAAGATCGGGAAGCAGCTCTATATGGGGCCTATGACTAAGAGTTGTCCAATAGGGATAATTTATGGACTACTGATTAATGGATGTAATATGTACATATAAACCCAATTTGACTAAGATTTGTATGATAATTTGGATCTTATGGCAATATATGTTGATATCATAGGGATCATTTGTATGGGGGCTAGGTCTGCACATGGACCGATTCTCACCAATTTCAACAGTGTTCATCCCATAGCCGATGAAAGATTAAATACCAAATTTCATCAAAATATATTCATATTTGCGACCTGCAGATTGATTACAAGCTTTACATGGACACACGGACAGACGGACGGACGGACATCGTTAAATCGAATCAGATAGTGATTCTGATTCGATCGGTATAATTAAAGATGGGTGTAGGTCAAATATTTTTGGTTGTTACAAACAGCAGCACAAAGTCATTATACCCAAACCACATAGTGGTATAGGGTATTAAAAAATGAAAATGTAGGAAACCATATTCTATTAAAAGTGAAGATTTTATTAAGATCAAAAACATCAAACATTCAATTTTACCCGGTGCGAAAATTTGTTATAGTTGCTTGTTGAATATTTGTCGAAAAATTATCAATAATTGCATCGAATTGCCAAATGTCCTAGCTATTGATATCAACGAAGCTCAAGAATTGGAAAATGCTGCTTCATGCGCCCAAGATTTTGAAATCAAAGAAATATTAATAGAAATATTATAATCGAGCTTAACACTTAAATTTCATTGGAGCTAAAAAGTGTAATGTAAACATGTGTAGAATCCCAGTTGGAGATCGGAAAGAGGAAGCAAAACGTGTTTGCACTGAAATTTGCAGAAGAATTTTTAATATTGATACATTATCAAGTCTTGAAGGTGATTTTCTAGTTGAAAAGCATAATTATCAAGAAATAATTGGGCAACTTAAAGATAAATATACTTCCGAGCATACGATAAAAAACGAAAAAAACCAAATTTTAACAATATTGTCAAAATCATGGACCCCAGCTCAAATTGTGCAAAAATTTTGCACCACTCATCATATGGCTAGTAAGGCCAAAGCATTGCAAAAAAGTTCTGGTCCACTTGTCATTGAACCTCCTCAAAAACGATCTACGAATGAAAATTTGGTTCAAGAAGTTACAAATTTTATTTGAGCGATTCAATTAGTCGTTAAATGCCCGGAATAAAGGACTATACTCCGTTAAGGAAAAATTTCAAAATCGACTCATGCGAATGAGGCGTTTTTCCGGTTTCAATCAGATTTTCCAGAAGAAAAAATAACAATTTCGAAATTTTATACTCTGAGACCCGAAAATTGTGTTTTGCCGAATTCGAAGGGTGTGCACAAAGTATGTTTGTGCGCTATTCATGAGAACTTTCAAATGCTTCTTCAAGCAATAAAAATTCCTTCGGATCTTGGATTTTTAAGTGAAGTTGATTGTGTGGCAAAAACTACATGCTCAAATGCGTCCGTTAAATGATTTTTGAGAATCTGTTCGGATTGTGAAAATATGTCTGCTTTTAAAGAAGAAGTTGAAGCATTTTTGGAGCAAATTGAGAATGAGTATATCGCAATCAAACGATGGACAACAACAGATCGTTGCAACTTGAATATAACCCTCAAACCGGTTAACCAATTAGCGAATAATTTTTTGATCAGCTTGCAAAATTTTCATATCATCATTATACCGCAAAATCCCAAAATAAATACGTAAAGTACAGGAAATCTGTTTTGCAACCAGATAAAATTCTGGTAGTTGGAGATTTTGCTGAAAATTTTTCTTTCTTACATGCGAATGAGGTAATTTTTAGAATTAATCATTAAGTCATTCAATATGTTTAATTGTTCATATAATCAACTTTGGGTTATATAGGTTCAATCTTTTCATTGGAGCAATTTACGGGCAATAGTGCACCCATTTGTAGTCTATCATCGAGATTCAAAATCACTGCTAGTCCATCACAGTGTGGTTGTTATATCCGATAAAATGATTCATGATGCAAATGCAGTACATCTTTTCTGGAGAAAATTGAACGCATTTATTCGCAGTGTTCGGAGCACTCCCGGTAAAACATAGAAAATCATTTATTTTACGGATGGTGCAGGTTCACAATATAAAAACAAGTAAGAAAATTATAGTCGGTCTAGACCGACTATACGATACCCTATACCATGCGTTTAGAAACCCTATCTCTTAGGCCCAACTAACTGGACATAGAAAATAAGCAAAAACCAAATTTGAGTGAGATTTTTATTAATTTTTTTGGCTGCAGATATGAAAAAGTTCATATCGGATGCTGTATCTATATAGGGACTAGGTCCAAAAATGGACCGATCCTGATCATGTTTGGTAAAGTCTCTTATATTTTGCAAAAATATATACAAACAAAATTTGAGAAGAATCAGTGCAATATTTTTGTTTTTTAATAGATTTAAGTGAAGATCGGGAAGCAGCTCTATATGAGGTCAAAGGGTTCATTTTTGTACTACTCATTAATGGATGTAATGAACGCATACAAACCCAATTTCAGTAAGATCTATATGACAATTCGGATCTTATGGCAATTTATGTCGATTTCATATGGGTAATTTGTATGGGGGCTAGGTCTGAACATGGACCGATTCTCACCAATTTCAATAGCGTTCATTCCATGGCTGATAGAAGCTTATACACCAAAGTTCATCAAAATATATTCATATTTGCGACCTGCAGTTTGATTACAAGGTTTACATGGACACACAGACGGACGGACGGACATTGTTAAATCAACTCAGAAAGTGATTCTGATTCGATCGGTATAATTAAAGATGAGTCTAGGTCAAATATTTTTGGTTGTTACAAACAGCAGCACAAAGTCATTATACCCAAACCACATAGTGGTATAGGGTATAATAAGAAAAATTTTCTGAATCTTAGACTCTACAAAGACGATTTTGGAATGGAAGCAGAGTGGTGTTTTTTTGGGACTTCCCATGGAAAAGGGCAGTGTGATGGAGTTGGAGGCACTGTGAAGGGTATGGAAAGGGAACAAGTGCTAAGAATGGGGTACGAGAATACAATTACCGACCCAAAAACATTGTATGAATGGCTCGTTACCTCACGTACAGACATACAATTCATATATGTTACTGCCGATGAATATAGATGCTGTGATCTCGAATTCGAAGAGCGCTATTCAAAGTATAAGCCAACAACTATTAAAGGTACACATAAATGGCACTCATTTATACCATCAGCATCTGAAAATAATCTGCTAAATGTTCGGTATAGTTCCTCAGACTTGACTTTTAAGAAAATAAAAATTTTCAAATAAATATTTCATGTTTTTAATTAATATTTTCAAATATATCCTTGCTAAAATACAAACATTTCAAAAGCCTAAAAAGTGTTGATCGTTTAATTTATACCATTAATAGAACATATTTTAGGCTATCTCTGAAAAAAATTTCAAAAAGCTTGGACACAAAGCTTTCTTGAAAAAGCACATTTTCTAAAACTTTCCCGAAAATTTTTTAATAATATAATATAAATATTTTTTTAAATAATTTTTGTACTAAACATAATCTTTTTCTTACTCAAAACTGGTAAAATTACCAGAATCGAACTAACGGTTTAAAAGATACAGCCATTTAAAAAAAAAATCCTCCTCCATTTTCCGAGCTGGATTTTTCCGCCATCTTGTGATTTTTAAAATTTTGTTTTCGATTTTTTTTTAGGTTACCAAAGCAAACAATGTTACCGAATTTCATCAATTTCTCAATACCTTTTGGAAACCCGTTCAAATTTTAAAAATAATTGCTCTATTGAAATTGGTGTTAATTGGTAGTGTAGCGGATTCACAATAAGTTTTAAAAAAATTTCAATAACTCAGGTGCATCTAAATCTAAATCTATCAAGTTAGAATTCCAAAATATTTTAATATAGAAAAAAAAATCCCTTTTACGCATATTCAGAGAAAAATTATTTCGAAACATGATTAAGGAGTGTAATCGAAAAAAACCTATACATAAAACGTAATTAAAATGAAACCACTGAACCTACGGTTGTGATTTTTAAACTCTTTTTTTTATCTCATACTCTCTGTCTGTCTGTCGTGGGGCAACCCCATTCCCCCTTATCCAATTAATCTGAAACTTGGCCCATAGTTTTGTTGCGACTACAGATAAATTTTGGGGTAGTCATGCACAGTCACGCATAGTCACGCACAGTCACGGAGTGATCTAAATATCATTTCCCCTCATTCGATCGATCTGAAACTAAGTCCATACACTTTTCGTGGAAAAAGATTAACTTTTACTTAGTCACGCATAGTCACGCATGGTCACGCACAGTCACGGAGAGATTTAAAAAGGATTTTCCCTCACCCAGTCAACCAGAATCTTGGTCGATATACTTGCTGTAAAGAAAGATTAACTTCGACATAGTCGCGCACAGTCACGGACTAATATAGAAACCATTTCCCCTTATCCAGTCAATCTGAAACTTGGTCGATAGATTTGCTGTGAAAAAAGATTAACTTTGACATAGTCACGCACAGTCACCCATAGTCACGCGCAGTCGCGGAGTGATTTAAACCCCATTTCCCCCCATGCAATCAATCTGAAACTTGGTCCATAGACTTATAGTGACCAAGGATTCATTTTAGAATAGTCACGTAAATTCACACACAGTCCCGGAGAGATTCAAAACTCATATGCATAACGAAATAAAGAGTTTTAATAAAAACTTTGTTTTTATGGGTTAGATTATTTTTATATACTAGCAGATTCCAGCGCTCGAAATTCGAGTGCAATTTCTAGGAAACTTTATTTCTCAACTTGGTCAATTCACAAACTAACACTTTTTTGGTTTATTATTATTGTGAATGAAGATAACAAACTCATTAGCAAACACATTAACAAATGTAATAAACACACACATGTTTATGAATAATTTTATGTATGTGCTAGTAGCAACTTTAAATGCAATTTACTCAAAATAAAGGAAAAATTTAAAAATCTGTAAGTCTGCAAAACGGCTAAAAAGAAATACCTTTTAAATAATATACGTTTTGTTAAAATCGGGATAAAATGGTAGAACAAAACATCGGTGACAAGAAATCACCTAGCCTTTTAATATTATAGACAATTAAATTTATTTTTATTTATTTGACTTACAAAAAAAAAAAAAAAATATTTTCATAGATCTAATCGAAACTTTTCAAGAAACCCATGCATTAAAAATCTCCTTCTAAGATCTGCCACATTTTGGGACCCCTCTTTGGTGCTCTTAAACTCCGTTTGGAGCATTTGCCTCCCTTGGCTCAAAAACCACGTTATTGTTCCTCTACCACTCAAGAACAAATCGGGCCATAAATATGTGGACAAATTGTGTTGGCTTATGAAAGGAAATGGTCTTCTTATTATAAATATCGGTATTTAAAGAACCCGTTGTAATAAATGACTTGAACAGGAATTTTTTTTTTTTTTTTTTTGAAATTTTGTCTGATTTTGGGTCTGAAACTTAACTTCGCAAAAAATATGCTAGGTTTATTTTCTTATGAAAGCTGATTTCAATTTCTGTGCCCTGTTTTGGCTTCTAAATTTTTTGCAGCGTCCCTGTCTAGGACTTTTCGCACAAACAATCCGACCACTGAGCCAATCGGACTCCTTTTTTACCGGATGTGTTGGAAGATCTTTTCAACAGTTTTCTATTTTCTTGGTCTTAGAAACATCATGTGGTTCTTTCTTTCTTCATGAGCCACGTTTCCTATCAATGGTGAAATTCTCCTGCTTCTTTCTAATAATATTGCAAACAGTTTGACGTTAGAATGTTGACTCCTTTTGTGGGAGCAAGTTGGATTTTGTTGAAAACATTTAATAATTTTTGCACGTAGTTTTATTTCGTCACTTGTTTTAATGAAAATAACAACAAACGAACAGGGTTGTCATTAAGCATTATAACTGATAGTTGTTCAAAGATAACTTGATCAAAAAATAATTCGAATAACGCTTGTGCAAAAAGTTAAGAGAAAAACGTGAGTTCAGATTTTTTCGATCTCCTTACTTTCAAAAATTTGGCCAATAATTCGGGTTCCTTATGATTTACTCTATGGAAGTGGATACAGACTTATGAGAGTAATTACAGTGAACGAGTAATTACAGTAAATATAAAGCTATTCACGCCACTTTGAATTCGTGCGGCAACTACTACTAGTTTTAATGTAATATGAAAACCAATTAGAAATATTGCGCCATATCGAAAATTATAAAGGGTGTTTTTTTAGGGTTAAACAATTTTAAGCTAATATGAAGTAAAGAAAAATATTTTTAATGTCAACTAAACTGGCTTTGTTGGATAGATAGTTTTATACCATTAATTTCTAACTATGACTTCGGACATGTGACCGCGTGGCCATGTCGCGCAATCTAGTACTCAAATAATCTCACACTGTCGCAGAATTTGCGGCCGCATTTCGCCAATAATTCGTCAAATGTTAATTTCCAGATGTTCAATTTTCTCTGGTTTATCAGCGTAAATGAATGACTTTACACAATTCTAAAGAAAATAATCCAATGGGGCTTAATAACACAATCTTGGTGGCTACCTCCTGTTAGAACCACATATCAGTAGAAGTAATGTCAGACAATTCGGGTGCGAAAACACTTGTAATAATTTCTGTATACCGTTTACCGTTGTCAGTAATATTCTGCTCATTATTGTTTTTGGAGATATGTTGCCCATTGACTCCTCCGGCCCAAACAGTAATTTTCTGTGGACGCAATGTTGTTGGGATAAAATATTGTGGCTTATCTTCTCACAACTTTGCTTAATTACGTACCCACTCAACAAAAAATGAGCTTCATCGCTGAACTTACTTTTGTATGAAAAACTAAAATCGATATCAATTTGTGCTTCAGTTCATTGACCGAATTGGCAGCGCATGCGGTAGTCGTATGTTTTAATTCTTTCACAAGTTGAATCTTAAAAGCTCGTAAATTCAGATCCTTTAATTAATGTTTTCAATATGCTGAGAATGGCGTCAACTTAATCGATGTGGATCTTTTCAAATATTTGTTGTTCCGTGCACACTGTTGAGCATTTTACAGGATGAACATTATCATTAAGAGTAAGCATAAATTGGACGAAGTGCAAGATAAGTTTGATGAACAGAACCATTATTTTGACAGGAAATTTCAGCAATTTGCAAGCGTTGCTCCCATGATGAATAGCCAAACTCCACAAAAGGCAGGTAAGAGCTGTTAAATAGGTTGTCAAATAATATATAAAGTTGTAAAGTTATAAACCATTAAAAAATACACCCTTTATATATGCTGTTCCGAAGAGAAAACACAAAGGAATCAGAATTTGCCAGCCAAATGACTTTTACTGCGCTTCGAATTTATTGTTATCTGAAAATGCCGGAGAAGGACTGCCAACACTCGACAGCTACCTTCAAATCTTACCGAGGAAAATCTTGTAGGCCTCTATTGTTAATTATACCCGATACCACTATGTGGTCAGTGTATAATGACTTTGTGCTGATGTTTGTAACTAACATCTTTTATTATACCAATCGACTCAGAAAGTGATTCTGAATTTAGCGATGTCCGTCCGTCCGCATGTGTGTCCATGTCAACCTTGTAATCGCAAATGTGAATATATTTCGATGGAATTTAATATATAAGTTTCTGTCAGCTGCAGAATGACCGCTATCAAAATTGGACAAAATCCGTTTATTTTATCTGTCAAATTGTTAATTGTTTTCTAATATACTCGTATTTGGAAATAAATATTTATATATTTAAGTTAATAATAAACTTAAGTTAATATCGATATGAAATACATCACTCACCAGGAATTTGCCAACCTGCAGAAGTACGAGATTTACATCAATATGTTATAGAGTTATTAGTTTGTAATTTTTATTGGATATATTTAAATTTTTAACGAAATTTAATAACTTATATAAAAAAAGTTAGAAAATTGTGTTTAGAGAGATGATCTTCAATCCAACTTTGCTGTGGCGCTAACTGGATATTGAAAATAAGCATAAATCATATTTTAGTGTTATTGTTATTAATTTGTGGCATGTGGATAGAAAAAGTTAATTTCTGATGTTATTTTTATATGGTGACTAGGGCAAAAAATGAACCGATCATCACCATATTTAGTAAGGGCACTTACTTGTCTCAAAAACATGTCCAACCCAAATTTTAAAAAAATCTATGAACTATTTTTTATTTTTTTGTTAGTCAGTACTTGGACTATGGCTAAAAATTCGCGTACAGTGTATATTTTTTGTATACTACCCTGAACGAAATGTCAATAGTGAAACAGTACTGATTCATTATTGACTTTGTCACCAGTACTACTGACCAACTATACACCAGACAATGTAATTTTCTATACACATTTAACGTGTACGTATCACTGCAAATCACTGGTAACATTGGTGATATTGACTAGGTAGTGACTAGGTGGTTCTCATGGGACTATATGTAAACATTGGATCTAGAGATTTATTAGTGACTAGTCAGTTCTCATGGGACCATATGTAGACATTGGAATCAGAAATTTTTGTACACCAGAGATTCTTGTACAAATTTGATTGTTCTTTCACTTTTCTTTTATTATACCGATCAAAACAGAATCACTATCTGATTCGATTTAACGATGTCCGTCCTTCTGTGTGTCCATGTAAAGCTTTTAATCAAACTGCAGATCGCAAATACGAATATATTTTGATGAAATTTGCTATATAAGCTTTTGTCGGCCATAGGAAGAACGCTGTTGAAATTGGTGAGAATCGGTCCATGTTCAGACCTTGGCCCCATACAAATGACCCCTATAAAATCAACATAAATTGCCATAAGATCCAAATTATCATATAAATCTTAGTCAAATTGTGTTTGTATGTGTTTATTACATCCATTAATCAGTAGTCCAAAAATGATCCCTATGGGACAACTCCTAGTCATAGGCCCCATACAGTGCTGCTTCCCGATCTTCACCTAAATCTATCAAAAAACAAAAATATTGCACTGATTCTTCTCAAATTTTGTTTTATATATTTTTGCAAAGTACAAGAGACTTTGCCAAACATGGTCAGGATCGGTCCATTTTTGGGCCTAGTCCCCATATAGATATAGCATCCGATATGAACTGTTTCATATCTGCAGCCAAAAAAAATTATAAAAATCCCACTCAAATTTGATTTATGCTTATTTTCTATATGCAGTTAGTTGACTAAAATTTTCTTACTTGTTTTTCTTTGATTTGTTATAAAATATATTTTCATTAACTTTTATATTCAATTTTTCTATTTCTTGTTTTAAAACTTTAGTTTTTCATCCAACCACGCGTTTTTCAAGCAAAACTACAGAAATCAAGAAGAAGCAAAACTCCCAACTTCTCTATGAAAAATTTTTTGACAGATAAAGCAAAATAAAGAGTGTAAACGCTTTGTTGACAATGTAAACAAAATAGTCGACAAAAGTGGTGACTTGGGGACACCTGACGCCTGGCTTCCTGCGGGGTGAGTAGTGGGTCCAATACACACACGTACTTATAATTTTATCGATATATGATAATATGGATATTATGACAAGTCGCCTAAGACTTTATAGGTGTAATTTGTAAGGGAACCATGTCTGAACATGCACCGCTTTTCACCAATTACAATAGCGTTTGTCGTATAGCCGATATAAGCTTATGTACGAAATTTTATCAAAACAGATTTATACTTGCGACCATTAGTTTGATTACAAGGTAAACACAGACAGATCGGCGTACAAACAGAGCGGCAGAACGAAAAAGGTGGTTACAAAAAGTGGTTATAAAAAGCTGAATATATTAAAGTTAAGATTGGACTGCACGAGTTAAAGTACCTTTAAACTATGATTGATACCCGATCTTCAATGAAAATTTAAATTGAAAAAAGGAATCTGTACTAAGGAGAGCGTTAAGACGAATGATGTCATGTGCTGAAAGACAACAAAGAGTAAAATGTTCTTATTGTAAGTTATTATATCAATTCTGCTATATGCTGTACCAGCAGTAAGGGCCTGCTCTCGAAAACTGTTGTCATCCGTGTGTCGCTGAGTACAATTCCAGTATGTAGTACATATCAAACTGGAATCAACAATGCTCCAATGACAGACTAGAAGGAAATAGATTTCAAAAGGTGGTTGGACATTCCAAATTATACCCAATGTACAAAAATGTCTGAATAAATGTCATGAAGAGGTGAACTACCACCATGCATGATATTTAAGTTGTCACGTTTCGTAAAGAAGCTTTTTAAATAGATTTGAAAACGTTAAAATCCCTAGATCTCCAGAAAACTTAGAAGACCTGGAACATCTTACGTTTATATACCCGAGATTCCACAATAAACGCATACAATTGGAACAAGACCTAGTATTTGATGTGAAGAAAGAAAATATTTTAGAGGCAATGTTGAGATCAGAGAAAAACATGGTGACTGATTTCATTAATGTTGTGTGTAACATGTTGAGAGCAGAAGTGTTAAAGCGAAAGAAGACGGGGGAAGTGGCTGTGGTGGTTAGTTAAGTCTATTCTACCCTGTGATGTAGTACCTTAACAAGTAGTCCGGCAGGGAAAAACGAGGAATATGGAGGTGGTTTTTGGTCGGTAGGAATCCGACACATACAGAAATGGGATGCTCTCGAATCTTATCTCACAGTCAAGGTTCAGAAAATGCACATATGAAACACACAATGTTCGGTTCTAAAGCAGCCCTCACATATTTTTATTTTCATATCAATTATGTGTGTTTCTAAATTTTGTACGGTGCCCAACACAATCACGACTGCGTTTTGTTTTAATATTTCGTTATTACACGAACATTTTTCTATCACGTATTTTTTCTTTCGAACACATATAAACCACACAGATTTGAGTGTAGCTTTATTTTAAGTTCGTTTTCTTGCATGCGTACTGCTAAAAAGAAACAGAACATGTTCTTCAACGCGTACATCTAAAAATTTAAACATTATTCTGTTGCGATCGAAAAAGAACCAAATTAAGTCATAAACAGCATAAAATTTCTCTGTTTTCTATTTTATACTATCTTTATACCCTCCACTCCAGTTTGCAGAGGGTATATATAAGTTTGTCATTCCGTTTGTAATAATTAGAAAACAAATTTTGGACCCCATAAAATATATATATTTGTGATGCTTATAACAACCGGAGTTGATATAGCGATGTCCGTCTGTCCGTCTGTCTGCCTGTGGAAATCACGATGACGGCATCACTCGGGCAGCTAGGGTGCTCGTTGATATAGGACATGATTCATTGATATCCTGAAAAGTTTGCCATTTAAAATCGTCCAAATCGGTTTATTAGGGCCCGAGATTTGAATGAAGAAATAAAAAAAGTCTTGAAAAAATATAATTTTCTATGTTGTTCTTGTCACGATCACGCCCTCAATAGTGCAGCTACAGTGATAGTTTTTAGTGAGAATGATTCACCAAATTCATGGGAAGATTCCTGTTTCAAAAATTATTAAAATCGGTGGAACGCGTCCAGGGAAATCTCTGAAAAAGTAAAAAAAAAATGAAAAATATGATGTTTCTATATTGTTCTTGTTGTTATTCTAAATGCTGTGTTGTTGTTTTTGTGGTCTTTGTGGTAATAATATAATAAAAACTAACCTTTGTAAATTTATTTTATTAACTCTGTTAGAAAAATTTAAAAGTTTTCATTGTTTTGGCATCACTCTGTTATTACCACGAGCCTGTCTGCAAAATTTCAGATCGAATGGGTCACGGGAAAGGGGTTAAAATCGATCCAAAATTTTTTCGCAAAACAGACACAACGAGTTAATATAAAGGGAGTAAAAATTCACCAACATCTAAAGCAAATAATACTAAAATACCTAGTTGTTATTAAAAAAAAACAATGTAAATTTAGCAAAAAAATTTAAAGTTTTAATTTATTTAAAGAAAAAAAGCACAAAAATAACGTTTGATGTCGTATTTTGTGTGTGTAATATTTACATATACATACATACACATATTAAATAATACAAATAATATACATATATTCTATATATGCATATCCATAATAACTGCACGTTAGTAATAAATCGATATATTATTTTATTTACATAAAATTCTGCAATATTTTGTTGTGGGGAAAATACATTTATTTTGCATTAACAGAGTGTCACTTCATTTTGCTCAGCGTGACTATGCCACAGTAGATGGCGCCACAATTTTTGTTTGTTCTAATTAGCTTTGCAATAGTTATTTCTATTTTAACATGAATGTCAATATTTTCAAATAGATATCATACAGAACAATGTTAAGAGTATACACGGGCTGGTCTTTTATTTCAAACGTTTTTTCATTATTCTTTTGCAATTATGAACATAAATTTGGCATACTAACTTTTTGTTGTCTTTACAAAATAGAGTTACCGAGTTCAGCAATGAGTTTTTTGCTTTCAAAACAGTTCTACATAGTTATATAGAATTATTATTCTGCTTTACTTACAAAATATCTGATTGCGATTACATCTAATTTTTAAAAATTGTTTATAATTACTAAAGCATTATTATTCGCATAAATACAAAATTGCACTTTTTAAATTTTCCATTCAAATTTTAGAAAATATCAATTCTAAAAACTGGAACTAAAATTTCCAATTATAAATTAGAAAATATTAATTGAATTGCAGAAAATCATATCAAAATGTCGGAAATAATATCTTTAAATTTAGAAGACATCAATTGCATCTTTAATATATAAATTTTATTCGTTAAAGACAAATTGAAATTCCAAAAAAAAAAAAAAAAACACAAAAAAAAATATTGACATTCAGGAGAAATTAATAGCTTTTCAGTACCGCGATTCAGTAACTTCTTTTAACGATAGTCGAATCATTAAAAAACAATAATAACAAAATTATAAGTAAAATGTTTAAACGATATCGCTATTGTTAAACTCAGCTGTTGTTGTTATCTAAACGACAACCATTTTTGTGTTGTTTATTCAATCGATAAAAACTTAAATTTTTAGGTTGAAAGGTCGTCATACATAAATAAAAATAAAATAGTAAAAATATTTTGCTTTCATTAAAAAACTTTTTATATAAAAAAAAAAAAAAAATTAAATAGCATATTCAATTCATTTGGGCAATTCACAACGGGTGTTGTATATTGTATTTTGTATTAAAATACACAATACAATCATTTGTTGTGAACAGTCAGTTGTATTTTCATAATTTAAAACGTTTTCTTTAGTAATTATCGACCCAACGAGGAAATGTCGCTTCGTCACTTCTGTTATTTCGTACAAGAGAAAGAACGTGTCGGTGTTTGCTTTTTGGTCATAAGATATAGCCTGGCGTTTTAGTTACGTACCTCTTCCATTTTAATCTAGAATACAAAAAAAAACTTAAAATGTTTTGGTTGAGACTGAAAGAGAAAATACATACTAAAAATATAAACATTAATTTTTATATAAATAAACTTTTCGTTATTTGCATTATTTATCATTTGATATTTTATAATTATTTATGCTGTTAAAATTGTATGTATTTGTTTTTTCTTTTTCATAAAAACTAGCATTCACTTGGGACTGATATGTTATGATACAATATATAACATTTACTAAACACAGCAAATGAAGTTGTATCGCTGTATCAGATTTTTCAATGCAAATTAGCAATAACAATTTTACACTATTGTAAAGTAATACACGATACAACAGATACAACGATACAACACCTATTGTGAATTGCCCAATTATTTAATTTTCAAATAAATAAACAGAAATATTAGTAAAAAAATAAAGATATTAAACATAAAAATAAAATCATCCTGTCAAACACGAAGTAATTTGTTGTTTTCTATTCTTCTTTGTGTTTTTCATTTATTTTGACAGAGATGCGACTCGTTTACAATTTAAATAAATAGAAAAATAGATTTGTCGACTGTCGTTAGGATGTATGTACTTAGTGAATCACTTAATCCTTAGTGCAAACAACAATAGCTGTCGATATATTTTGCGATTGTCGGATCGTTGAAATTTACAGAATCGGACTACAGAGCACATTAATTTAAATTCAATAAATTTTATAAAACCTCAAATGATATTTAAGAATTGCGAACATAAAATTTTAACATAAATAAACGCAATTTGATGAGAATGTTATTTATATATAAATTTTCAAAATTTTTTTTGAATGAAAATTTGAAGTTTTGCAGAAAATAAAGAGAACAAATTATTTTATTTAAAATGTTTGGGACATTTAGTTTTTTGCGTTTGGCATTCCTAATTTGAATATTTATTATTATAAATTTATTCTCTATGTTTTCCATATATGGCAATATTTTAATAAAAAAGTTGAGAGTTTTTTTTTGGTTATTATTTTGGTTCTCCATCCGACCTATATGGCCGCAATGAAGAAATATTTGGCCAGTTAAAAGAAACTATACAGCCATCTCCAATTAGCACGATTTAATGCATATAGCCACCTTACACAACCATTACCTTTGCAATGGAGGTTAGGGCGAGCTATTTAATTAGCAAAAACTAAATTAAACGAGATGTTATGTCATATTACCGGAAACGCATGCATATAGGTATATAACCTAAATGCATGCCGATCAGCAACCACGATCAGCAAGACTCAAACCGAGGTGGAGGGTATCAAAGATTCGGCACAGCCGAATTTAACACTCTTACTTGTTTTAATTTTATTTAATTTTATTTTTTTTTATTTTTATTATTATCTTTTTATTTTTACTTTTTTATAAATGCTAATGAATTATTTTAGATTTTTTTAATAAATTTTGTTGAAGCAATTGTTGTCGTTATTATAGGGGTATTTCAGATTTTTCTGATCGCGAGTGGAATAATGTTTTAATTTTTAGACGGAGAGATTCAAAACTCATATGCATAAAGAAGGAAAGAAAGAGTTTTAATAAAAACTTTGTTTTTATGGGTTAGATTATTATTTATATTGGTTTTAAATTCTTCATATGTATAATTTAATACATATGATATTTTTAAGGTATAACTTAAAAGGTATTTTTAAATGAATATATTTTTTTTTTGTATTTAATGGATACTTCTTAATTTTCCATATTTTCCATTTAGTAGCAGTCGCTCTAGAGTGACCATTACGAGTCAGTGGCAATGGAACCAAGCAATATAAAATGTTAGAAGCTATTGAAGAAAATAAATAAAATTTTCCGAATATTATAGTTCAATATACCCTATTTGAAGAAAGATTGCGTAATAGGTCAACAAAAAACTTCATGAATAAAATTGATTTGAACTTTACATGACTTGATTTTGATCTTTCATTAAAATTTTCGAATTTGTTTTCATCTTAAATAATATAAATTGATACAATTCTTAGTTTGAACATGTGCATATAAAAAATTAACCTTATTTGCAATGGCTGTTAATTTGATTTGAAGTTTATCGTTTACAAGAAAACAATTTTTTATTTTCTTCCACTTGACTTTTTACTAAAGACATATCCGATACACATGTAATATACATGTATATACGCATACACATGCATATCTGTATGTACATATCATACCAGACACCCTTAACGTGTCAGCAGAAAGAAAAATATGTTAGCCGATAAATCAACTGTGTAAAGTGAAAAATTGAATACACTCAAATCGATGGGCTGCTGCTTCACATGAGATGTATTCGTATGCGCTTAGTGAATTCCATAACCATAGCATACCATACTCTTAACTTAAAAGAATTAATTCATAAATCAGTGTTCAATTCTCAGATATAAATTATCTAATAGAGAATTTATCGAATAGATCACAATATATTGTAGATTCAAAGACCAAGGCGAACCAACGTGACCTACATAGAAACTTGGGTAAACTAAAGAGGTCGAAGACAAGAAAGGGTTTTAAAGAAATGAAAAGTGGTGGCACAAAGACGTGCAGAAATACGACAAAAATAAGGTAAAAAAATTTGTTAAATTGAATTTGAAACAAAAAAGATAGAGAAAAGCCAACAAAAAATTTGAAAATTGCAGATATTTTTAAATGCAGTGTGTTATAAAAGTAACTATAAACTAATCATTCTATTTAAAATTAAAACTTTTTTTAATAAAAATAGGTCTTTAGATTTTTAAAAGAAATTTTTTTTAACGCGGTAGTAAATACGGGCAGAATTCAAATTAAGTAGTATCACAGAATTTAGTAAAATCTAAAATCTAAAATTTGTTATAAGTTGAATCCACTAAACATTGCGTCACAGAATAAGTACTATCAATCATAAACTTTCTATTTAAAAAATTGTAAATGCCAAGATCAATCGGTTCAAGGCTTCAACCATCGATTGTGAGGATTCTGCTCTTACATCGGTAAACGAAGTCAGCTCATTAATTGCGTTGCTTAAAGCATCAAAATCACCGACTCTAGATGACGTTTCGAACGTCTTAATTACGAACCTACCACCCCAGATAGTTCGTCTACTAGTAACAATTTTTAATAGCTGTTTACTAATCCACTATTTCCCTGTACATATCAAAAAAGGCAAAGTTATTGCAATCCTTAAGCCAAACAAGCCCAAAACAATCCAAGCAGTTATAGACCCATCAGTTTATTGAGCAATTTGGGAAAGCTGTATGAGAAAATTATTCAAAGTCGAATCTTCGACTCCACTGCAAATACGTCGATTATATCCAACGAACACATTGGTTTTAAAAAAAGCACACTGTGGTGCACCAAGTTAAATGTATAACAAATATAATCAAAGATAACAAACGAACAAAAAAATGTGCACGTTTAATTATATTGGGCATAGCAAAGGCATTTGACACCGTTTGCAATAGCGGTTTAATATATAAACTGCTCGAGGCTGATATACCGAGATATCTGTGCGGGCTTATTGCTGACTTTCTTGATGATAGAACATTTGTTGTCGCATCCAATAATACATTATCTCCGCCCAAATCTATCACGACTGGTCTGCCACAAGGCTCAATATTAACTCCCTTATTGTACTCTATTTACACGTCAGATTTTTCTCTTCCCTCGTACCTGAAGACTGTTTGCTATGCAGATGATACCGAAGAAAATGTTAAAAGGATTTGTTGCCTGCAGAAAATATTTTAACAAGTGCAAAATTAAAATTAAGCCTAACAAAGCTCAAACCATTATATTTCCCTACAACAACTCTCCTAAGCGATTACCAAATCGTCAACCCAATTTTGAAAATGAGAGCATTTGCATCCAGAATAACGTTAAATATCTTGGGGTATTTCTGGACAAGAAACTAAATTTTGCAAAGAATATCAACGAAACTAGCAGAAAATCGCTAAACACGATCAGAGCTTTGTGGCCAATAATAAACAAATGCTCATCACTCAACGTAAAAAAACAAAATATTATTATGCAAAAGTGGCATTAAACGAACATTGATAATATGAAAGTCCCATTTGGTATAAAGCCGCAAAAACACATTTGAAAAGGCTGCAAATAATCCAAAACAAAATGTCTTAAGATTATAACTAACAAGCACTGAAGATATTCTACGCAACTTGTATACAGCGAAACTGATTACGAGCGTGTCGACGACTTCATAAAAAGGCTCAATAATATATACTTTGAAAATATTAAGAATGCTCCTTATCAGCTGATAAGGGAATGTAGAGAATCGGCGTAATGGCATCTATTAAACATTAGTCACCATATCGAATGTAATATGTATGTAATCTGTTATCGCCTTGGGATAATCCATTTATATGCATATATATTTTCCAAACATATTTGAAATACTCTATTTTTGTCATATAAAGGTTTTCCTATTTTTCCTTTAAAAATATTTAAACATAAATATTCAATATCTTTGATTATAAATTTCATTTGCTGTAATATCTATAGATAAAATCTCGGAAAATATAAATATGTAAATAAAATCTGTAAATAAAGATTAATTTAAAAATTTAAAAAAAAATGCGTCACAGAACCCGAAATTGACCGTTCTAGCATAACAATGTTTTGAGATCTCTTCTTTTTACAGCGGGAGATTGAGAAGTATTTTTAAGTTTTTCTACCCTATACCCCATTCTGGTCAAAAACTTTTGGCATAAACCCATCTTTTGTTACACCGATCAACTGAGAATCACTTTCTGAGTCGATTAACTGACGTCCTTCCATCCGTCTGTCCGTCCGTCTGTGTGTAATCAAACTACAAGTTGCAAATATATATATATTTCGATGAAGTTTAGTGTATAAGCTTCTATTTAAATTGGTGAAAACCAGTTCATGTTCAGACTAAGTCACCATACAAAAACCCTGATCGACTTAAATTGCCATAATATCCAAATTATCATATAAATCTTGGTCAAAATGGGTTTGTGTATGTTTATTAAATCCATATAATAGTAGTCCAAAAATACACCCAATAAGACAATTCTTAATCATAGCCCCCATATGAAGCTGATTCCCGACCTTCACTTAAATCTTAAAAAAAATATTGCGCAGGTTTTTCTCAAATTTGGTTTGTATATGTTTTTGCAGGATCGGCCAAATTTTCGAATCGGTGCGATATATATATAGCATCCGATATGAACTTTTTCATATCCGAAGGAAAAAGTTAATAACCAATTTGAGTTATGCTTGGACCTAATTAGACTATTAAACTCTATACCGACTATTATTTTCTTACTTGTTTTTGTGTAATACAAGAGCTGGATAATGAGCACCATATGTCCTGTTTAAATATCAATGAATCTACCGATCATAATTGTATGGTGTTTTTTTAAATTTGTTCTTCAGAATTTTGTAGTGAAAATACCTGTCCATAGTCAATAACAAAAAGTTTACTAACCCCAGATGCCGATTTCATGGATACCCAAACCACCACCATATTCCAAAGTATCAATCAAGTTTTATTCTTTTTACTTCGGATTTTGAATTGACGGTGTTCCAGAAGGTTTATGGATGGTTTATATACTTCCAAAGAAAATCTACTCATTTCTGTACTTGGCTAATGAATGGTTGTTTGGGACATGATATCCAGCTTTGCGCAACAAAATGAATAGCTTCTGAATTACACAATTTTCTAATTTCTTTGTCGCAATTACGCTTTAATGTTTGTTGCACTTTTCTTATGGTTTACTTTAACTTTTTCTAACATTAATCCTATCATCTTGGCTAGTAACCAATCTGGGCACCACGAACGAGGCTTATTTTTCGTGGAACCTTTACTCTTAAAAGTTCTTACTTTTGTACATATGTTAGCACTGCTTCTGCCCACAACTAGAAATTTTTCTTTGCGACTTATTTTCTTTGTATAATTTTATTTATCACATCTTTCTAATTCGTAAATAACTCATTGCCTCTTGGTGCAATTTCAGCGAAAATTTTATTTAATTATTGATATTTTTTGATATTTTTAATTTTTGATGTGTAAACATCTATACGCGCAGGGGGGTAAATTTCTATTTCACAATACAATCGCAAAAACAGCGTAACACATCGGTGTGAGCTGAAGTGTAAATCGGTGTTCTTTTCTAAACATTTTCCAATTGTCTTTCAAAAAACATCAATTGTATTTCAGAAAACATCATTTGTATTTCAGAAACCATCAATATAATTTCAGAAAACATCATTTGAATTTCAGAAAACATAAATAGAATTTCAGAAAACATCAATATAATTTCAGAAAACATCATTTGAATTTCAGAAAACATATGTATATAGAATTTCAGAAAACATCAATATAATTTCAGAAAACATCATTCGAGTTTCAGAAAACATCAACTGAATTTCAGAAAACATCAATAGAATTTCAGAAAACATCATTTGTATTTCAGAAACCATCAATATAATTTCAGAAAACATCATTTGAATTTCAGAAAACATAAATAGAATTTCAGAAAACATCAATATAATTTCAGAAAACATCAGTTGAATTTCAGAAAACATATGTATATAGAATTTCAGAAAACATCAATATAATTTCAGAAAACATCATTCGAGTTTCGGAAAACATCATTTGAATTTCAGAAAACATAAATAGAATTTCAGAAAACTTCAATATAATTTCAGAAAACATCATTCCAGTTTCAGAAAACATCAATTGAATTTCAGAAAACATCAATAGAATTTCAGAAAACATCAATTGTATTTCAGAAAACATAAATTGTGTTTCAGAAAACATCATTTGAATTTCAGAAAACATAAAAAGAATTTCAGAAAACATCAATAAAATTTCAGAAAACATCAATTGTATTTCAGAAAACATCAATTGTATTTCAGAAAACATCAATTGAATTTCAGAAAACATAAATAGAATTTCAGAAAACATCAATGTAATTTCAGAAAACATCATTCGAGTTTCAGAAAACATCATTTGAATTTCAGAAAACATAAATAGAATTTCAGAAAACATCAATATAATTTCAGAAAACATCATTCGAGTTTCAGAAAAAATCAATTGAATTTCAGAAAACATCAATAGAATTTCAGAAAACATCAATTGAATATCAGGAAACATCAATTTTATTTCAGAAAACATCATTTGAATTTCAGAAAACATAAATAGAATTTCAGAAAACATCAATTGAATTTCAAAAAGCATTATTTGAATTGCTGAGAACATTAAATGTATTTCAGAAAACATCAATTGAATTTCAGAAAACATCAATTGCATTTCAGAAAACATCAATTGAATTTCAGAAAACGGCATAATCGACTTATTTTTTATGCACTGGAAAATATGATGTTGATGTTTTCTTTAATTATTAGATGTTTACACATCTCCCTTGTGATCGGACTCACATGATTTTTTTTTTTTAGAAAACTCACCATAAATGGTAATGGGATCACTGTAAATAGTTGAAATTTTTATTTACATTATTCATATAGTAGCAAGTGTAAATAAGTTATTGAAAAATTGACATATGATAACAAAAGAGAAAATTATGACGTTCGTACAATATATAAAGACTATATTTAGTTTTGTGATATACTTGATATTATTAAAGAAGATAACTAAAAAAATTTACAATATTTTCTGATTGCTGATCGCTGGAATTTGCCTTTAAAACCGTATTGTACTTCATCAGAAAACTGATAAGCCTCTACTCGTCTATTAAATGACCTGGAAGTTTGGAAAAATCTTGAAATTCGGCCAGAGATATCGAAAAATGAATTCCTATGTTGCCATGAAGGACTACGAATCTAGGCTAATAAATGAGAGATCAGCTAAAAAATAAAATTTTTATATATATTCTTTATCATTATAACAACCCGAGTCAAGTCGAGTCTGTTCAAATTACGCTTTTTCATAAATTTAATCTTATACCAGAGAAAAATAGGGCTAGCATTATTTGGCATTATTTCGGGCAGGTTTTTATTTAAAATGCTTAATTCGGACATTATTGTACCAAGATATGTCCAAAAATTTGGGATTTCTCTAAAAAATGAGACAAATTCAGTGCCTTTGTTTAATAAGTTTATAAAACATCGTACTTTTTAAAAAAAAGTCCGGACGTTTATGTAGATGTGAAACCTGGAACCAAACTCGGAGAAATCACAGCAACTGCTCGACGAAGTAGTTCAATGCATTGATTTTAAATGCGAGGAAGGTGCGTTTTGTGAATTATTGAAATGTTTACAATATTTATGCAAAAGAATTGTTGACGTTTGAAAAAAAAAAACATCGCATAAAACAAAATGTTTTACAAACTATTAATTTATACATTTATTGAGCTTGAGGCCAATTTTTTGAATTTTTTCTTCTTTACCACGCACCATTTAAACAAAATTAAAATTGCATATTAATTACAGTAGTAATTGCAATATGTCTGAAAAATGACGATAAATCTAACAAACAAAAAATTTCTTTGCTTCAAAGCGTCATCTCAAATATATGTAAAGTGCATATGTAGGTATGTACAAAAACCGTACATCACATATGACAACTCTTACGAAAACTGAGAATAGTGGGAATTAGAAGTATAAATGCAAAAAATATTCAAAATTCAAAAATAACGATTGTTTGTTCTGAAATTAATGCAAAGTAAAGCTGTATGGTACGAAAACTGAATCTCACCACACTGCTCATAGGCCTGACTTTAGGTGAGTGTGTTAAAGCGCTGACCAAAAAGTGCAAGTACGAGTGTATGTGAAGGTTCATGGTTCAAAACCTCACGGCCGCCCTAAGTAGAAAAAATTTTCATATAGAAACAATCTATTCAATTAAAACATAACAATTATCACAATGTTCAATAAATCGCTGATGAAGGCTGAAATGCCAGAAACCGGTCCGATTAAGAATACAGTGCATTTATTTTTGAAATATATGCTTTCTTCTTCTTTACCACGCACCATTTAAACAAAATTAAAATTGCATGTTAATTACAGTAGTAATTGCAATATGTCTGAAAAATGACGATAAATCTAACAAACAATAAATTTTATTCTTGTTCGATGTTTGTTTCTCTGGTGGACGCAACATATAAAATTACATATTCCCAAATAACTTTGCAAATAACATACAAAAAGGTGCCCTTTTACACTTACTGACCGTTTTTACCCCCTTAACATCCGAATTTCCAAATGTTTTCCTCCCATCTGATGCTTCTATCTCTAGTGGAATCCACAAACTATATTTCATATGCGTTTGTTTAGAAGATATCAAATGTACACTGTGTTGGTTTGTCAATTGGATAAGTTGAAAAATAAAGTTGCCTAGAAACTGCACTCGAATTTCGAGCGCTGGAGACTGCTAGTATGAATTAATATGTTAAGAAGATGTAGAAAGGTGCCATTTTTACCCTGTTTGGACGTTTTTCTCTTTAAATGACGAAATTTCAAAAAAAATTAATTAACTGCTCTAACATTTCCCCCCGTTTTGGCCACTTTTACCCTTAATGTATGAGTTATGTATGCCATCATACTCGACTAAAAAACTTTGTATTTACGTGAAATCCCCATTTCTATAACAATGTTTTCTAAAAAAATAAAAACATATTGACCTAAGTCGTACTGAAGCCCCATTACATTCATATAAAAAGTTATTTTTCCGGAAAGCATGATTTTCAACTTAAGCTTAATGCGTGTGACCACAGAAATATAGATAATGAAAAAAAATATATTATATTTTAAAATGTTTATTAATTATAATAAAAATTATTATTACCTGATTAAATTTTTGTAATTCCCACGAATCTTTCATCTGTGTGGTTCTTAAAGGTTACGTATGTTTGCATCTTATAGAGTTAAAAAAAAGAAACAGAGTAAAATTGCGCTTTATTTGAATTTTCAGCTCTCATAAATTATATTTCTAAATGATTCCGTAGAGTATATTTGTACAAATTGTTATGAAACCTTAAAACCCCGGTTTGCTCTTATTATGTTCCTTGACTAGCCTTAATCTGTATATACTTTTATTTTTGATACGGGTCTTAAGAACTTTCATAAGAATATTTTTCTTTTGGACAACAACTTAGTCGGCGTAACAACTGTTAACTTTCTATTTAAGAATATTTTAATGAATTTGTTTATTTTCGAACATACTATAAACTTTAATTTAAAAAATAGCCTTTAGATTGAAAATTTTTACGAAGTTTACTCGAAAAAGAATTGATTATTTTAATTCGGGATACCAAACGAGTACGTATATGGTTGTTTTTTTTTTTTTTTTTTTTTTGGGAAATTTAAAACAGACATACAATACCAGTTAAAATTTCCGGTTGTAAGAGTTTATAATAGAACATGAACAATTTAGTTTTTATCATCCACTTTACAGATTGATGAAGTGTAATGGTTATGAAGATGGTATGATAGGTTATTGATAAAGTATGAAAAGGAAATAAAAAAAATGTTATACATTCATTATCTAAGAGTTTTTTTGCTTTAAATATGACTGAACAACATTCAACAAGCTGTTTTTATTACTTTTTGATTTTTATTCATTTTAACTTGGTGGTACGAAGTTGTTTTGCTATCCACAAAACTTTAATTTTCCATAAAAGCTTACCAACTATTATAAATTATTCATTATATTTTTTTAGTTATTTTTCTTTGTGGTTTTTTGTCTACTACTTTCTTCTCTGGTATAAAGTATTTGTAATATTTTTTTTTCAACGGACTGACGTGTCTGTAGATCCCTTTAAGCAGGAATATCATCTAGTGCTACAAACACATGTACTTTACTGTTTGTGTGTTATATTGCCTAGGGATTTTTACTCGTTTACACCTAATTTGATTTTATACTCAAGGATGGTTTGCGATACCAATGCCACTGTGGTTTTGTACTTGGTGTTTTTTTTATTCCACTTCGTGGGAATTTCGTTTTTCCGAATTGCAGTGAAAGAAAAGAGTTTCATGCTGGAGACATAAAAAGATGTTGCTTAAACGCGATACATAGAGATGGGTGATTCTATATTGCTGTTTCCATAATCATTTGTTTTTAAGAATATTTTAAATGAAATACTTTTTTAGTGGACAAGTTTTCCCAATTAAATTGTAGAGGTCATTTTTCATTAAATATGGGTTCTTCGTAGCAATTTATGCAACTGCAGAGCGTAATATCTTCAGAAAAATGTATTGTCTTTAAGTAGTAACAAAATTAAATACTCGATATCCATTATCCACTAGATTCTAGCTATTTTACTAGCAACAGTTTGAAATAGTAGTAGGGAAATGCGAATTTTTACCTGAAAGTCTATGGCTCTTATTCATATCTTATATTGTATTTCAAAAAGTGACATATTTTTCTTAATTGGAAGTACAACTATTCAAATTCTTATGCTTTTTTTGACTTAAAATGGTACTTAAATAACACTTTCGACAAATTTGGGCTATAAAATCGAGAAAAAATCTTAACACCACCATTTTAAAATACAACAGATATTTTCAGTTTTTTCAGTTCAGTTTAAATTTGAAATATTGTGTGTTTTCAAAATTAGTAAAAAAAAAAGAAAAATAGCTGAGAAAAACAGAAATTTAGAAAAATGTGGACCAAGAAGTTCGCATATGTGGTTGTTAATTAGGATCCACAGTTGGCAATTTGAGACTTCAGAATAATATATCCACAATTATCCAGTGACACTTCCATGGAAATTATTCCGATTTCATTAGGAAGCATCCAGATGACAATAGTAGAAACAAAGCTGTTGAAGAATTAAAAAAAAAATAAGTAAGTCAACAAAGTTTTTTTTCAAGTTGGAAAAGGTCTTCATCCTATGCAACAGAATCAACTTTTGCATTACTGCAGGCCCCAATTTTTAAAAAACTGTATGGAGAAAAGTTCTGAAATTCCTTTCAAAAATTTAAAAATAAGGATAATATGTTAAAAAAAGATTTACTGCTTCAGCTAGAATGGTCGCAACATAAAGGTGTTATCTAGTGTACCTCAAGGTAGTCACTTAGGACCTCTTTCATTTAAGCTGTTTATAAATAAACTTCTTTCTGTAATTAAACACTCAAATACTTTAAGTATGCAGATGATATACAAATAATTTTACCATCAACAAACCTGATTAACAATCATAAACTGGGAATATATTTTTTACATAACCATTTTATTTATTTTTTTTTTGCGATTTTTGATTTTGGCGATTTTCCATTTTGGCGATTTTTTGTTTTTTGCGATTTTCGTATTTGATCGACTTTTGGATATAACGTTTTTTGTTTTCCTTTTTTTTGGCGATTTTTGTTATGCGCGATTTCCGGTTATGGCGGTTTTTGATTTTGGCGATTTTTGTTTTTTGCGATTTTGTTATTCGCGATTTTCGGTTCTGACAATTTTTGTTTTTGATGATTTTTGTTATTTGCGATTTGCGATTTTGGCGGTTTTTGATTTTGAAATTTTTTTTTTTTGGTGATTTTTGTTATTCGCGATTTTTTTTTTTTTTTGGTTAGTTTTGATTTTGGTGATTCCGCCCATATATTACACATTTCAAGATTGTTATTTTCATAGTACTTAAAATTTTTTGTATAAGAGGTGCGGCGTTGATTGGTTCAGATATCGCCCATTTTTGTAGGACGACTCAGATTAATTACTCATGAACTCTGTCAAGGTTCCAAGGCTTTATCTATTATAATACTCCAGTTATATGACATAAATATTAACTTCGTGTGGGAGTGCCTCGCCCACTGGTCCGATCACGCCTATTTTTTATCAGACTACTCACATTAATAACTCATGAACTCTGACCAAGTTCCATAGCTTTATCTATTATAGTACTCCCGTTTTATGATATAAATATTTATATTACATGGAGGTACGATTGTTCCGATCCCGCCCATTTTTTGTGCGACTGCTCACATTAATAACTCATGTACTCAGACATAGTTCCAAGGCATTCACTATCACAATACTCCAGGTATATTAACGCGCATTTTTTTCTAAGTAGTAAAATTGATGGCTCATGAAATCACACAAAGTCCCAAGACTTTATCTGTTATAGTACTCCAGTTATATGAATACTTACTTTGTGTGGGGGATGCCATACCAACTGGTCCGATCCCGCCCATGTTAGAAAAAATAAATGGTTTGTTAAATTGATCTCCAAGCACATTTCTCATGAAATTATTTGATTCCATTGTGTTAACGCCACTCCCAAAATCCCCATGATTTTAAGATCTGGCAACACTTAATTTTAGTTATAGATAAAAATTCTAATTCGGAATTATGTATAATATTTAACGAAACAAACGAAATGTCAAGACGCGTTCCTGAGCCTTCGCCATTTTATTCTGAATTACATAACTTACAAGTTGGCTCATACGCTGTGTGCAGGAAGTTTTTAATTTAAAATCTAGGAAAAGTTTCTAGTGGTTTCCATACCAAAAAGTAGGTACCACATACATATCATTAAAAATATTTTTCTATTCCTAATTATTTTATTTTACTCAGGAATTTTAATATAAATACATTGGTTGAATAAATTGAATATTTTATGAAATCTGTGTATTTTATTCAAAATCCAAGTGGAAGTCACTAGCGAAAGCGGCCGCCGTGCCTTGTTAACACATTGTATTATACTCGTACACCTAGAAGGTTTCGTTGCTAAATCATTGGAAATAATAAAAAATCTGAAAAAAGTAATAAATGTTTTTGTACTAGTAGTAAATTTTATCCCATCTAGAGCTTTGAACCACACACTAATTGCTGCATGGATACCACATATAAGTATTAAGTAACCTTTACATCTGTACGTTGGTCATCAAGAAGTAAAGTTTTAAAACGGATCTCCGACTATTTGGATGAACTAATTATTCTCTTGAGTACCATAAATTTTAACACGGAAGAGTTAAAATATCTCACTAATTCTGAATGGCTTCAAAACTTATATTTTTGCTTAATTGACCGAACATTTTATTAATTGAGTTTGATATTGCAAGGAAAATGAAATAAAGGCCTACAGTTATAAAATGAAATTCTTACTTTTGAACAAAACTATATAGTATAGTACATTCGCTAATATGATCACTACCATTTTAAATTAATTTACGAGGCGTTTTCACGATTTTTGAAAGTATGAAGAGACGGAGATTAAAATTAGTAGACATCAGAGCTTTTCCAGAAATATTTTTTGCAGAATTAAAATTGGAGCTAGTGGAAATAAGAAATAAAAATAATTGGGTAGAAAAACTGGATAACATGTTAACTTGTTAATAACGTAGGATATAACATTACGGTGCTGGAATTCATTTCCAGCTACTTATTCAAATAGCAGAAGGTTTGCTTTTAACACTTTTTGGTGCAACTTACAATTGTGAAAAACTTTTCTCCTCAATGAATCTTACTAAAAACTAGTATACCCTGTCATGGTACGCTATTCATAATCAATTTTTCCTACGAAACTTGTGTTGTGCAATTAAAGCATTTTGTTTTATTTATTTTATACCTTTTCTTTATTTCAATGCTTGCTGAAATAAAATATTTTTTTTTTTCATTTCCATATTCTGGAGCAGGCTCACTGTGGCTGAAAATTTGATTACATTGGCCAAAAAACCAATATTTTTGTCACCGATTTTCAAAATTTTAACGCCATTTTGTAGCTAATATATCCAAATTAATGTAGCCAAAAAAATTGGGTTTAACTATTGCTAATTGTGGGCGTGGCATGCTGTCAAAGTCAACTGTTTTTATAATTTAAAAAAGGTGATATTTTTGTTTTTTTTTTATCAAAAATAAAAGGTTACTACCCGCAAGCTATCGTCAATAATGACCTGCGGTCTCCTTGAGAAGGTTAACAAGATTGCAGTCTTTAGTTTTTGTAAGTGGTTACAACCCTACCGTTTAATATTAGGCGTGTTCAGAAATATGTGTCAAATTTCAAATTTAGTGGAAAGGGAACAAGAAACGTATACTACCGAGAGAAGGGCGAATATGTCCCCTTTAAGCATATATGTACTTATGCACCCGTAAAATGAAAATACTCAAAAAAATTTCAGTTACGGTAATTTAAACAGCCCTATAAGTATACAATGGTGTGTTAAATTTGAGCTTTAGGTATCCAGCATATCATCACATAACCGCTGCTAAAATGGACTTCTTGCCATCAAAGGGCACTATCACAATCACACCAATTTCTGCAGAGATACAACCACAACCTCTACTTGATCACACAGCCCAACGCTTGCTACAATCAATAAAAGGAATTGAGTTAAAGAAATTTGGAAACACAGACTTAATTCTTTTTATACCCTATACCACTACGTGGTTTGGGTATAATGACTTTGTGCTGCTGTTTGTAACAACCAAAAATATTTGACCTAGACCCATCTTTAATTATACCGATCGAATCAGAATCACTTTCTGAGTTGATTTAACAATGTCCGTCCGTCCGTCCGTCCGTCCGTCTGTGTGTCCATGTAAAGCTTGTAATCAAACTGCAGGTCGCAAATATGAATATATTTTGATGAAATTTGGTATATAAGCTTTTATCGGCCATGGGATGAACGCTATTGAAATTGGTGAGAATCGGTCCATGTTCAGACCTAGCCCCCATACAAATTACCCATATGAAATCGACATAAATTTCCATAAGATCCAAATTGTCATATAGATCTTACTCAAATTGGGTTTGTATGCGTTCATTACATCCACTAATGAGTAGTCCAAAAATGATCCCTGTGACCCCATATAGAGCTACTTCCCGATCTTCACTTAAATCTATTAAAAAACAAAAATATTGCACTGATTCTTCTCAAATTTTGTTTTTACATATTTTTCCAAAATACAAGAGACTTTACCAAACATGATCAGGATCGGTCCATTTTTGGACCTAGTCCCTTTATAGATATAGCAGCCGATAAGAACTTTTTCATATCTGCATCCAAAAAAATTAATAAAAATCCCACTCAAATTTGGTTTTTGCTTATTTTCAATGTCCAGTTAGTTGGGCCTAAGAGATAGGGTTTCTAAACGCACGGTATAGGGTATCGTATAGTCGGTCTAGACCGACTATAATTTTCTTACTTGTTTTTTTTTCATTTTTATACCCTATACCACTATGTGGTTTGGGTATAATGACTTTGTGCTGCTGTTTGTAACAACCAAAAATATTTGACCTACACCCATCTTTAATTATACCGATCGAATCAGAATCACTATCTGATTCGATTTAACGATGTCCGTCCGTCCGTCCGACCGTCCGTCTGTGTGTCCATGTAAAGCTTGTAATCAAACTGCAGGTCGCAAATATGAATATATTTTGATGAAATTTGGTATTTAATCTTTTATCGGCCATGGAATGAACGCTATTGAAATTGGTGAGAATCGGTCCATGTTCAGACCTAGCCCACATACAAATGACCCCTATGAAATCAACATATATTGTCATAAGACCCAAGTTATCATACAAATCTTAGTCAAATTGGGTTTGTATGTATATATTACATCCATTAATCAGTAGTCCAGAAATGATCCCTATTGGACAACTCTTAGTCTTCACTTAAATCTATCAAAAAACAAAAATATTGCACTGATTCTTCTCAAATTTTGTTTGTATATATTTTTAGAAAATACAAGAGACTTTTCCAAACATGGTCAGGATCGGTCCATTTTTGGGCCTAGTCCCCATATAGATATAGCATCCGATATGAACTTTTTCATATCTGCAGCCAAAAAAAATTAATAAAAATCCCACTCAAATTTGGTTTATGCTTATTTTCTATATCCAGTTAGTTGGGCCTGAGAGATAGGGTATATTAACACGGTATAGGGTATCGTATAGTCGGTCTAGACTGACTATAATTTTCTTACTTGTTTGTAAATGGGGATGTGACTCAGATATGTTCACGGTATCGTTTGTACCATTGCGATTGAAAAAGATTTTGGAAGATTTAGAGCCTTCGGCTAGTACAACGCAAACAGGCCAATCATATTTTAATTCAAAAAAGAAACTCGTGATGCCATTAACAAAGAAGTTACAGATATCAAGGCCCAAATTGCAACACTACAGCCATTAAAATTACAGTTAGATGAGCAGCAAATTGAAGCAAACTACCAATTAATGCTGACAATGATAGATGGAAAGGTAGGCCAGGCTTTGACTAACACGAAGGCTGCACCCAGCTGTACCATATGCCAGGCAATCAAGCCAATTAAATCAAGTCCCGACAAAATCACTAGATAATACTGATGCATATGAATTTGGATTTTCACCGCTACATGGAAGAATACGACTTACAGAACACATACTATAAATAAGTTATGATTTGGATTTCGGTTCCTCAGGATCAATAAGAAACAACGAAACCAACAAGGAGTTAAGAAGTTCACAAAAGAAACATGTTTGGATTGGATTGATTATAGATCAGCCAAAACAAGAGTCAGGCAATACAAATGATGTTAATACCGCAAGAAGATTATTTTCAAATCAAGAAATAGCATCTGAAATAACAGGAGTGGATTTAAAGCTTACTTTCAGATTTTAAATAATCCTAGAAGTACTTGCGTGCAATAAAGCATTGACACTACATACAACCAAGTACCCATTGAGAAATATATCTACAACAGTTCACAAAATTCTTTATCATGCAGAAGAAGTCATTAAATATCATTTGTTATCACTTGGAGATCTATCAGAGGAGGCTCAGGAAAAAAAGAAATAAATATTACAGATTTTATAGAGAGCATAATACTAGAAAAATTTAACGAAATTCCACAAATGAAGATCTATTTAATATATTATGTGCAACGTCAGATCCGTTCATCTCCAGCATTCGAAATCAATGGAAAGTTGAACATCGAGATTTAGATGAAAAAGTCAAAAAACTACTAAAGAATAGAAAAAATATTTGAATCAAATGGATAATAATTATAATTGCATGAATAATAATTAGAAATACGAAAAACATAGTATTAGTAAACAAGTAAGAAAAGAATAGTCGGTCGAGACCGACTATATGATACCCTATACCATGCGTTTAGAGACCCAATCTCATAGGCCCAACTAACTGGACATAGAAACTAAGCATAAACCAAATTTGAGTGCGATTTTTATTAATTTTTTTGGCTGCAAATATGAAACAAGTTCATATCGGATGCTATATCTATATGGGGAGTAGGCCCAAAAATGGACCGATCCTGACTACGTTTGGTAAAGTCTTTTGTATTTTGCAAAAATATATACAAACAAAATTTGAGAAGAATCAGTGCAATATTTTTGTTTTTTGATAGATTTAAGTGAAGATCGGGAAGCATCTCTATATGGGTAGCTCTATAAGAGTTGTCCCATAGGGATCATTTTTACACTACTCATTAATGGATGTAATAAATGCATACAAACCCAATTTGAGTAAGATCTATATGACAATTTGGATCTTATGGCAATTTATGTCGATTTCATAGGGGCATTTGTATGGGGTCTAGGTCGAAACATGGACCGATTCTCACCAATTTCAACAGCGTTCATTCTATGGCAGATAGAAACTTATCTACCAAATTTTATCAAAATATATTCTTACTTGCGACCTGCAGTTTGATTACAAGCTTTACATGGACACACAGACGGACGGACGGACGGACATCGTTAAGTCGAATCAGATAGTGATTCTAATTCGATCGGTGTAATTAAAGATGGGTGTAGGACAAATATTTTTGGTTGTTACAAACAGCAGCACAGTCATTATACCCAAACCACATAGTGGTATAGGGTATAATAATAAATGGAACATTCCATTATTATAAATGCTATTAAAATTAATTGTAGTTATACCCTATACCACTATGTGGTTTGGGTATAATGACTTTGTGCTGCTGTTTGTAACAACCAAAAATATTTGACCTAGGCCCATCTTTAATTATACCGATCGAATCAGAATCACTTTCTGAGTTGATTTAACAATGTCCGTCCGTCCGTCCGTCCGTCCGTCCGTACGTCCGTCCGTCCGTCCGTCTGTGTGTCCATGTAAAGCTTGTAATCAAACTGCAGGTCGCAAATATGAATATATTTTGATGAAATTTGGTATATAAGCTTTTGTCGGCCATGGGATGAACGCTATGAAATTGGTGAGAATCGGTCCATGTTCAGACCTAGCCCCCATACAAATTACCCCTATGAAATCGACATAAATTGCCATAAGATCCAAATTGTCATATAGATCTTACTCCAATTGGATTTGTATGCGTTCATTACATCCACTAATGAGTAGTCCAAAAATTATCCCTGTGGCCCCATATAGAGCTGTTTCCCGATTTTCACTTAAATCTATTAAAAAATAAAAATATTGCACTGATTCTTCTCAAATTTTGTTTGTATATATTTTCGCAAAATACAAGAGACTTTACCAACCATGGTCAGGATCGATCCATTTTTGGACCTAGTCGCCATATAGATATATCATCCGATATGAACTTTTTCATATCTGCAGCCAAAAAAATTAATAAAAATCCCACTCAAATTTGGTTTCTGCTTATTTTCTATGTCCAGTTAGTTGGGCCTAAGAGATAGGATTTCTAAACGCATGGTATAGGGTATCGTATAGTCGGTCTAGACCGACTATAATTTTCTTACTTGTTTTAAATGGGTGTTTTTGCCCACATTTGTTTGAAATGTTTTAATAAATAAGAAAGATTCAAAAAATAAAAACCGTTATTTTCATATCCAAATCAGAATTATTGCGCTAATGTTCAGCAGATTTATTTTGCAAAAATTAACAAATTTGATAGCAAAAAATTATAAATTTTTCTGTAGTAATACCAAGACTATTAGAAAATGTTGCTAAAATTTTTTTAAGTGCAAATAATCTTTGAGCGTAAACAAATTTGCAAATTTGACAGCAAACAATTTTTAATTTTTTAGCAGTAATAGCAAAATTTACAGTTGATTTTAATTTTTTTTTTTTGAGTGTACTAATTTTTTTGAGTGTAAAAATTAGAAAAAAATCCCATTATTACAAAAAAATGCTTGTAATTATTATTAACATCCAAATATGACATTTTTTAATAAACAAAAATAAAAAACCCATATTTCACGCTAAAAGTAAAAAAAAAATTAAAAGTTAAAATTTGACCTAGAATTTCTTAAAAAGTACTCAATCAGTTTTAATGAAATTAAAACGGACTCAAGTTCAACTAAATATGTACCCACTAGTATATTTGATCAGTTCAAAAGTTACATCATTTTGGCCAATGAAAAGCAATTTTCAGCCACTGTGCGGCTGCCCATAAGAAACACATGGATTTTCCAAATTAAATTCGGCAACACTAAATGTTTGTCCTTGAATTTTAAATAGCATTTGAAATTTTTTATTTTACCGATTCTTTATTTTGGCGTTTTTTGGTTTTGCCGATATTTGATGTTTTTGATTTTTGATTTGAAAGATTTTTGTTTTTACAATTATTGTCTTTTTTATAGGGCTTTTCGGTTTGGGCGATTTTTAATTTTGGCGATTTCTGAATTTGATGATTTCGTCTTTATTTTCCACCACATTAATAATTGATGTAGTTATCTAGAGTTTCCAGACTGTCGCTTTCAGAGTACTTCATAATTTTTGATCTGACTACTCACATTAATATCTGATGAACTCTTACAAAGTGTGAAGGCTTTCCCTTTTATAGTATTCGAGTTATATGATATTATATATATGCCTTTCATGGGCGGTGCGAAGCCCACTGCTCCAATCATGCCCATTGTATGTTCAACAAATCACATGCATAACTTATGTGTTCACGTATTGCAGTACTCCAAATATATGACATTTAGTATATACTTTGTGTGTGGGTGCCACGTCCATTGATCAGATTCCACTCATTTTTTGTTCCACTAATCGCATTAATAATATGTAAACCCAAACATATTTTCTAAGCTGTCTCTATTATAGTACTGGTGATATATGATATTGAATATTTACTTTGTATGGAAGGTACCAAGCAAACTAATCCAATATAATCTGACTAATCACAATAATATCTGATGGACTCTTAAACAATGTTAAGGCTTTTCCTTTTGTAGTACTACAGTTACATGATATTATACATTAATTTTTTTTTTCAACTAAACACTTGAATAACGTATGGGCTCTAGAAAAGTACATCTCTCACTGTCGCAGTACCCCAGATATATGACATTTGTATGGGAGGTGCCACGGCCATTGATCGGATATAGTGCATATATCATATATATTATTTATATTATTTATTATTCGTAACGAAATATATTTGTGGTTCTTTAATATAAAAATTTTATAGTTTTCTTCCGACCCTTGATTAAAACGGCATTTCGTACTTAATATTTTTAAGTGTAATTGAGTTTTGCACTAGAAATACTTGAGTAAAATAAAAAGAGAATGAAATGAGGAAAATACAAAGATGAATGTTATACTTGACAGGACCGAATAATTTATAACCTTCTGCATTGTTTTTCTTAGATATGGAAGCTGAAAATTGTGGAATTTTGTATCTAAAAATATCAGAATAGTCGGCTCAAAATTATTGCGATTGATGGCTGAAGAAAGCTGTTGCAGAAGATCGCATCTAATATATACAAAATTAAGCTAAAATTCTGATTCATTCGTTAACGGTTTTGGTAAAGGGTGTCTTTACATAAATTACTAGGTTAAAGCCTATACATTCACTTGGGCCTAATTTGAAGTGTAGCCAAAATTAATATTTGTTTTTGGTGATTTTAGAGTTATTAAAATGCTTACTTATAAATATAAAAAATTGCTAGAAATTATATTGAACTATACCCAACTTTATTTCCTAATTGATACATTTTTTTGTTACAAGTCCTTCTCAATGTCTCAAACGTGAAGACCACTCAATGATATCTTCAAAAAGGTTTTTGAAAAAAATCTTTATTGTGGCTAGGAATTTATCATGTAATTAATGGCATCTGCTTGATTACAAATTCCACATAAATCGTTAAAACCACCATCAGTCAGAAAAAGAAAATAAAAATATTCTTATATCCAACACTCACAGTAAAATGTAGTAAATAAAAATTTATAAGTTGACTTTAAAATCTAATCTTTATTTAACATAATTTTAACATTATCTTTAAATATCCCGACACTTTCTGTCAAATATCAATTCAATTATTTCCCCTTAATTAATCTCTTACTGAAAAACATTTCCTTCGTTTTCATTCATTCATTCATTTTCCATCCTCACAAGAGTTTGAAAATCACACAGAAGCCAAATAATAGTTACATGTAGTGAACGAGAAGGAGCTGGGATGGTGGTGCTATAAGCTTGATGTCAAATTTAAAATGATTAGCAAGGATTACACGCACACTTGCCTTGCGGTGACTAAATCACAAGCAACAAACAAACAGTATAAAAAAAAGAGAACGATAACGATAACGTTATTCCTACCCAAAGATGCCCTCTAGATATTGAATTGCATCGTATTGGTTTATTGGGTATGGTGGGGTTTTTGTCTATGGTGTTTCGTAACTCAGTGTTGTCTGTCATTTGCAGTTGACGTTTGTGATTTTAATCAAATTTGCATTATTTACAATTTAAGCTGCCAAGCTGATTTTTAGTTCTTCTTTATGTTCCGCCCTTTAATTCTACTTCCATAATGTCTATTAACGCTTTGATATTGTGTTTGTTTGGCTGTGCTATAAAACGCACGATATTAAAATGTTGGATGCAGATATAAAAGCGAAAACAAATTTATTCATTATTGTGGTTATTTTTGTTTTTGTTTTTTTTTTTGTTAAAAAAAAAGAAATTTATAAATTGTTTGGAAAAAATAGTTTGTGGTTAATTGTGTGGAAAATATATCACTAAATATTTAAATGTATGACATTCATTTAAAATATAATTGAAATAAAAAAATAAAAACAATATTAAATTTGAAAAATTTTATTTGAATTAAATAAATTAAATTTCAATTACAAATTCTTATGACGAATTGAAAAATATTTCGGGAATAGCGATTATAGCCGGTGAGTTAAAACACAGTGAAAAAGCCCTCGAATACTATGTTTGAGGCCATCATCTCTTTAACCCGTAACTGTAGCTATATATCAATTTTTTAAAAATCTTTACTATGCTCGTAAACACAATTATAGTCGGGAGCTGAAGTGAGCACTGAGGTTTACTGCACGTTACAATAAAGTGATTAAAAATTTTCCGGAAAATTTTTCCGAGTTTTGTATAAAAATTCACGCCAATGCGAAATTTGAATCTTTAAGAACTGATCTACATATATGGAGAAAAATTTTAATTTCAAACAGAGAATTTAATTAAGTTAAAGCGCTTAAAATAATATTATTAATTATAACTAGAGGACCCCTGCTGCTCCGCAGCATTATATTATATTATATTAATTTTTATAATATAATACCAAAATTTGCCAAGAGACCAACTGAATTTTCATTTATACTTACAACTATTGGTAACGTAAAAATTGTATGAGTGCATCAATTTCTAACGTCAGTCAATTTAGATCATGGACCTTGTCTTGAAACTCTTGGTGAAGGTAATCGCATAGTCTGTCTAGACCGATTGTAAATTTTTTACTTTTTATACCCTATACCACTATGTGCTCAGGGTATAATGACTTTGTGCTGATGTACGTAACTACCAAAAATATTTAACCTAGACCCACCCTTTTTTATACCCATCGACTGAGAATCACTTTCTGAGCCCGTCCGTCCGTCCGTCCGTCCGTCCGTCCGTTCGTGTGTCCATGTAAACCTTGTAATTAAACTATAGGTCGCAAATATCAATACATTTTCATGAAATTTGGTACGTAAGCTTTTGTCGACCGTAGGATGAATGCTGCTGAAATTTATGAAATTCCTTCCATGGTCAGACCTAGTCCCCATACAAATGACCATACAATGAAATCGACATAAGTTGCCATAAGATCCATATTATCATATAGATCTCAGTCAAATTGGGTTTGAGTGTGTTTATTATATCCATTAACACTAGTCCAAAAATAATCCCTATAGCACAATTCTTGGTGATAGGCCCCATCTAGAGCTGTTTCCCGATCTTCACTTAAATCTATCGAGAAACAAAAATATTGCACAGATTTTTCTCAGATTTGGTTCGGATATATTTTTCTAAGTATAAGTGACTTTACTAAATATGGTCAGGATTGATCCATTTTTCGACCTAGTCCCCATATAAATATAGCATTCGATATGGCTTTATTAAATATGGTCAGGATCGGTCCATTTTTTCGACCTAGTCCCCATATAAATATAGCATCCGATATGAACTTTTTCATATCTGCAGCCAAAAAAATTAATAAAAATGCCACTCAAATTTGGTTTTTGCTTATTTTCTATATCGAATTAGTTGGACCAAAAGATAGGGTCTCTAAGCCTTGGTATAGGGTATCGTCTAGTTGGCCTAGACCGACTGTAATTTTCTTACTTGTTTAAACTTAATTTATTTATAAATAAAAAATATTGGGGGTATTTTGTGTAAATTTTTTTCTTTATTTTTTTAAGATACTCAATAATTCTTCTACCTAGAAGTTTCCCATGTTGATGTTTTTTACATTTTGATCCCTATATCAATTGGAATCGATATAACGATATCCGTCTTTCTATTTAAATCGCACTAGTTCTGAAAGTAAAACAACCACCTGAGTAAGGTAGGTGGTGAGCAGCTTGTAAATCGAGTGTCATTGTGCCAACATATGAACTAAAATGTGGAGATACTTCTAGAGAAGACCGTAAAATATCATAAATGTTTATACGTAACAGAGCATGTGCATCAGGTATATAACTTTTGGCATTTTTTGCAGTTATATCACAATTTGCCTGCCAAGACTGAATAGTCCATGGAAAAATGTGAATAAATGCGTTTTTACTTTTTCGTTATCATTAAAAAATGTTCCGCATCAACTCCGATGAAGTGTGGAATAGGGCGTTTTTTGATGCCACTATTTAAAATAATTTCTTTGTTTCAATACCGGGAAATAGAATTCATAACCTGAATGAAAATTTGTACTTTACTGTCTACGGAGGTATTGAAATGTATAGCGTTGTTATAACTTGTGATTTATTGAATTTTTTTTGTTATTGATTATTTTAAAAATAAGTAATCTGTTGCAAAAAAAAAAAAAAAAAATTCAAAGGCTTGACCACGATTTGGGTAAAATGTCGAGAAATTCAAAACCTTGAAATATCATGATCGTACTTTAAAAAAATGCCAAAGCAGAAAGATGTTACTAGAAGGTTATGCGCCTTAGCAAAAGCAGGAATGAGTAAGGATAAAAGGTATGCTAACATATCTGAAGAAATTTTGAATTTGTGGATAAAACTAAAATTAAACAAGTAAGAAAATTATAGTCGGTCTAGACCGACTATACGATACCCTATACCATGCGTTTAGAAACCCTATCTCTTAGGCCCAAGTAACTGGACATAGAAAATAAGCAAAAACCAAATTTGAGTGGTATTTTTATTAATTTTTTTGGCTGCAGATATGAAAAAGTTCATATCGGATCTATATCTATATGGGGACTAGGTCCAAAAATGGACCAATCCTGAGCATGTTTGGTAAAGTCTCTTGTATTTTGCAACAAGACGTACAAACAAAATTTGAGAAGAATCAGTGCATTATTTTTGTTTTTAATAGATTTAAGTGAAGATCGGGAAGCAGTCTATATGGGGCCAAAGGGATCATTTTTGGACTACTCATTAATGGATGTAATGAACGCATACAAACCCAATTTGAGTAAGATCTATATGACAATTTGGATCTTATGGCAATTTATGTCGATTTCATAGGGGTAATTTGTATGGGGGCTAGGTCTGACCATGGACCGATTCTCACCAATTTCAATACCGTTCATCCCATGGCCGATAAAAGCTTATATACCAAATTTCATCAAAATATATTCATATTTGCGACCTGCAGTTTGATTACAAGCTTTACATGGACACACAGACGGACGGACGGACGGACGGACGGACGGACGGACGGACATCGGTAAATCGAATCAGATAGTGATTCTGATTCGATCGGTGTAATTAAAGATGGGTCTAGGTCAAATATTTTTGGTTGTTACAAACAGCAGCACAAAGTCATTATACCCAAACCACATAGTGGTATAGGGTATAAAAAGAAATAAAAATTGTGTGAGAGGTATTAAAAAAAATTAAAAAGTTTTTATTCAGCCCTGTTCTTTTAGCGTTGTCATTTTAATAAGAATGAATTTACAATAACATAAAATTGCAATTTTGGGTTTCTTAAAAACACAAATTTTATATTTTCGAAGTATTTTTCAGAATATTTTTATACCCTATACCACTATGTGGTTTGGGTATAATGACTTTGTGCTGCTGTTTGTAACAACCAAAAATATTCGCCCTAGACCCATCTTTAATTATACCGATCGACTCAGAATCACTTTTTAAGTCGAAATAGCCATGTCCGTCCGTCCGTCCGTTCGTCCGTCTGTGTGTCCATGTAAAGCTTGTAATCAAACTACAGGTCGCAACTATGAATATATTTTGATGAAATTTGATATATAAGCTTCCGTAGGCCATGGGATGACCGCTATTGAAATTGGTGAGAATCGGTCCATGTTCAGACCTAGCCCCCATACAAATGACCCCTATGAAATCGACATAAATTGCCACAAGTTCCAAAGTATCATATAGATCTCAGTCAAATTGGGTTTGTATGTGTTTATTACATCCATTAATCAGTAGTTCAAAATTACTCCCTATAGGAAAAATCTTAGTCATAGGCCCCATATAGAGCTGCTTTCCGATTTTCACTTAAATCTATCAAAAAACAAAAATATTGCACAGATTTTTCTTAAATTTGGTTTGTGTATATTTTTTCAAAGTATAAGTGATTATACCAAATATGGTCAGGATCGATTCATTTTTCGACCTAGTCCCCATATAAATATAGTATCCGATATGAACTTTTTCTTATCTGCAGCGAAAAAAATTAATAAAAATGCCACTCAAATTTGGTTTTTGCTTATTTGCTATATCCAATTAGTTGGACCGAAGAGATGGGGTCTCTTAACCATGGTATAGGATATCGTATAGTCGGGCTGGACCGATTATAATTTTCTTACTTGTTTTTATTGTCAAATGACATGAAACATATGGTTTAGGTTCAGAACCATACGTTATCTAGAAACCGAGGTGAAATATAGTTCTTTAGTCAGTTTCACAAAAAAACATTTTCCTTAAGTTTATAAGAAAAGTAAAACAAAAAAATATTTTCTTTCAAAATAACATTTTACTTGTTCATTTAATTGTTTTTGTTCTTCTAATTCATTCAATTAAGAACGACTTTTCTTTCCGAAATAAGTTAGGCATCACATTCGACATTCAAATAAATTGGATTTGACTGGCATCGCTAGTGTTTCGAACATAAACATAAAGTTGTGGCAGTCATATGCAAAAAAAAAAAAAAAAAAAAATAAAAAAAATACAAGTACATATGTGTTTTATTAGTGAAATATTATTTTAAATTCTTTTGTTTGTAATAATTAGAGTTAAAGAATCAATGTTATAATGGAAAAAATTATAATGAAAAATATATTGTGTCAAAAAAAAAGGTTCTGTTATAGTTATAGGACAACATCATATCTAAATGTTTGTTTTATTAACATCGACCACTGATTACGAGTTTTTTTCAAATCAGCGGAAAATGTAGACGTTTTTTAAAATCATTTTTTTTCAGAAAACCAATATCTTATTTTTTAAAGCAATAAAAGGATCAATAAAAAACATGTTAAAGTTTAAATATCAATTGTCTTTTTTATGTCTTAAGACCAGTTTAGTAGAAAAAAGGGCAACTGTTTTGATTTCAGAAAGCCTTTTCTATATGAAATAAAATATTCTTATTGAAATTATAGAATAGCATAAAACTCGGAAATTTAGGAATTTTTCATTTACGAGTTTTTTTTTGTGATATTGGTTTCAAGAACAGTGGGTAATTACGTTACCAAGACCATTTAAAACATCCATTTCAAATATCTAGTGAAAGAGAATCTCCTTCTGAACAAGAACCCGTTCAAGATATTAATTCTGATGATTCTGATTTATCATTTGAATATAATACTGACGAAAAGCCAGATGACGATAACTACAAACCCCCGCCAAAAAAATCAAGTAAAATCGTCGCTAAATCAAGCTGTAACTTTGGTCAACAATGTTGACCAAACTGCGCACTCTACCGCTGTTTGCCAGTCAATGATGATGGATATATACATGTGTCAAAGTAAAACTTATAATCAAACTACAGTTTGCAAATACGAATATATTTTGATTAAATTTGGTATATAAAGTTTTATCGGTCATGGAATGAACGCTAATCAAATCGGTGAAATTCGGTCCTAGTCCCCTTACAAATGACCCCTATGAAATCGACATAAATTGCCATAAGATCCAAATTATCATATAGATCTCAGTCAAAATGAGTTTGTATGTGTTTATTATACTCATTAATCAGCTGTCAAAAAGTAATACCTATAGGATTATTTTTAGTCAAAGGCCCCATATAGAGCTGCTTCCCAATCTTGACTTAAATCTATCAAAAAACAAAAATATTGCGCAGATTTTTCTCAAATTTGGTTTGTATATGTATTTTCAAAATATAAGTGACTTTACCAAATATGGCCAGGATTGGTCCATACTTCGACCTAGTCCCCATATAAATAGAGCATCCGATATGAACTTTTTCATATCTGTAACCAAAAAATTAATAACAGTGCCACTCAAATTTGGTTTATGCTTATTTTCTATATCGAATTAGATGGACCGAAGAGATAGGGTTTCTAATCCATGGTATAGGGTATCGTATATTTGGTCTAGACCGACTATAATTTCTTGCTTTTTTTTTATTAATTTTAAACATCATTAGGAAAATCTAGCATTTTTATGTGATATTTAGCCTTATTTATCTCTTAGTGTTGATATACTTGGTTTAATATTGTATTTAGAATACCGGTGGCTTAGTAGAACTTAACATTCTTACTTGTATATTCTGCAGTATTTTCTAACCAATTATTTACGTATCGAAAATACGCTGGAGAATTAATAAATTTTGCATTTTTCGATGCTATAATTTGCATATGTTTGATAAATGTCCAACTATATTTTATCGCTGAGACCTCATTTTGAACTAGTACTAAAAACAAGGTTGTTTTTGGAAAGGTTGTGTTGGCAATTTGAAGTTGATCACAGAGATACATAAAATATTCATCGCTGAATAAATATCTATCAATCTGTTCGACACAAAGAAGTATTATTCCTAAAGTGGGGTATTTTGGATCAACGTATTCCTTATGTTTTTCTCTTCATTCATATATACTTAAAATGTTTATTTCAATTTAAAAAAAAAACTGTTTTTTTAACTGTTTCGTGATTCTTTTTGATGTGTTGCGATTTTTGTAGCTGTCATTCCGCATCATAAATAAATTGCGACAGGCAAAAACGATTAGACGGTAGCACGTGGGAAAAAGATTCGAAACTCATCAAAGTCTAAAGAGGTAGATTTCTGCATAGGAACATAAACCATGTTTAGTAAATGAAACAAAACAAGAAAATTATAGTTGGCGTATTTGATCTGAACAAAATCCTCCAACCAGAAATTTCATTTTAAGGCTTACCAGAGGGTGTCTTTCCTCGAATATTTCCACCATATATATTTTTGTGTTTCAATTTTATTGCATATACAAATATGCATTTTTACAAATATTGAGCTATTTATCCCTTCGATTGTTTTTATATTTTTTTTTATTTTTTTTTTTTTTTTGGCATTTGAAGTATTTATTGATATTGAAATTGAAGCAGTCTTTGTAAACAAATTGTATATATAAAAAAAAATCTAACAATTGTTTTTTGGTTAGTTGAATACAATTGATAGACAATAAAAATTTATGCAGCAGGATATATCGAAAGTGATAAAATAAAAACACAAATACAACTCTATTTAATATAATCGTACATATGCAAATGCATGGAAGATTTCGAGAATTAAAAAAATAGGTTTGATATAAAAAAAAAATTTGGTGTTGCAAAGATCGACTTTAGTTAAGCGTAATTAAGCTGTCCTGACCTGTCACATGTTAAATATAAATAGATAAAAATAAATACTAAAAGCGTTCGCTCAAATCATTACTCTGGTATCAAGCTACTCGGGCGACACGGGCTGTTCGACCAGTAGAAACTAAAAACATTTGATCTTGAGCATGAATAATTTCTTACTCAATCATTAAAATGATAAAGATCGAAAATAAGTTTTTTTATTTTTTATTTTTAAAAATAGATATTAATTTTTTATGTCTAAAAGCATGGAAAGAGATAAATATAAGCATTTAGTATAACAAATATATAATTAGTATAAGTGCTAGTAATGTCACTCTTAAATATCACTTGAATCAGGCCGTACAACTGGCGTAGAGAAACTACTACTCGGAAAAGCTTGATTAATTTCAATACAAGTGTGTGAAAATATGCACTACAAAAAAGTTTCCAAAAATAAACGGCATAATTTTATATATTTTCGGGCCAGTGGACTACTAATTGAAAAAAATCAGCCACTTTCCACTCATATTTAATTTAATGTCCATTTCCCAAAAAACAAAAAATAAAATCAAAACACTTGGTTAAACTACTAGTTTTTTAATTTTAATATATTTAGGGATTATGATTTAAAAATTTCAAATCATTCAGATAAAAATACAGAAAATGGAAATGGTAAACATTTTTTTGCAAGAACTGAAAAAAAAAATATATATTTTTTAATTGTTACACTTTCTATAGTCGATGTGTCCACTGATATATGAAAACATGCCTTTATTTCAAGTTTGATATAATTTAATGAAAAATTGTTCACGTCACTTGGAAAACTTCTTTCTTCTTCTTTATTTGCCTATTCGATTTTCGAATGTTAGTGACCAATACAATTACATTTCAATAAATTCATAAGATTTTTATAATTTCAGCATAACCGTCTCTATTTCTCGCCTCGCTTAGAAGATTTCCTACATCTCGGGTACCAGTCCACGCCTGAATATTTTGAAGCCATGCTGTTTCCAATATTTGCTCTCGTAATAACTTGTAGCATCTTATATTTTGGGGTTCTCATAATATGGCCTAAATATGCTGTCTTTCGTCTCTTTATAGTGGGGACAAGTTCTCTTACGCGGTGAACTTTTCTTAAAACTTCGCTATTCGATATAAAATGGGTCCATGGTATTTTGAGTATCCTTCGATAAATCCACATTTCGAAGGCCTCCAGTCTCTTTATGTCCACTGCTTTAATGGTCCATGCCTCCATCGCATATAGCAGGACTGACCATACATATGACTCGATAAATCTTAACTTCGTTTCAAGATTAATGTCATGGCTGGTGAAAACTTTTTTATATTTAAAAAATGCGTCTCTCGCCATTTCGATACGGTATCTTATTTCATTTGAACCATCCCATTTGTCATTAAGCGTAACGCCGAGATATTTAAAACTATGTACTCTGTCGAGGTAGGAGTCTTGTATTTTTAAGCTGTTTATGTTGTGGTTATTTTTTCTGCTAATGATCATGTATTATGTTTTTCGTATATTAATCTTCAGACCGTATGCTTCACTGTATGTCGTCAGTTTGTCCACTAGATCTTGAAGCCCCGGCATACTATCAGCATAGTAAGGTAGTATCATCAGCATATCTAATGTTGTTAAGAAATGTGCCGTTTATATATATGCCCTTTCGAACGTTGCTGATGAATTCATGAAAAATTTTTTCGGAGTAGATATTGAATAATAATGGAGACAATATACAGCCTTGTCTGACTCCTCTGGAAATTATTGTATTTTCCGTCAGCTCACCGTTGATATCTACTTGCGCTGTTTGATGCCAATACAGGCTCCTTATGCATCTAATTTCCTTCTCGTTTATACCTATGGACATAAGAATTTCCATCATTTTATCATGTCGCACTGTGTCGAAAGCTTTTTCGTAATCAATAAAGCACAAGAAACATCCTTCTGTACATTTCTGCATTTCTGAACCAATATCTGTATAGAAAATAGTGCTTCGCGGGTGCCCATTCCTTCTTTAAAGCCAAACTGAGATGCGCCCATTGCCTTCTCGCATTTTTCATAAATTCTGGAGTGAATTATTCTGAGGAATATTTTTAGGGCATGGCTCATTAGGCTGATAAGCCTATAATCATTATCATATTTTGGGTGTTTTTTCTTAGGAATGGTTATAAATGTTGATCTAAGCCAATCTTGTGGGTATTGACCCGTATCATAGATGTAGTTAAACAAATCTATTAATAGTTGGATATTGTCATCATCTATCAACTTCAGTATTTCAGAAGGAATTTCATCAGGACCACAGGCTTTTTTGTTTCTTATAGACCTTACTGCAGATTCCACCTCCGTTTTAGTGATAAAAGATCCTGTTAGTGGTTGTTGCATCTGCGCTTCATAATTTGATCGGGTTCTATCAGTAAACATTTGTCTAATATATTCTGTCCATATAGTCTTCTTTTCTGTAATATCGAAAACAGCTTCGTTGTTGTTGTTGTATAGTACAACTGTGGTTGGTTTGCGGTATATCCCTGCGGCTTCTTTTAGTTTTTGTATAGATTAAAGTCGTCATGCAAGTATTGTAATCTTTCGATCTCCTGGCATTATCTATTCAGGTGCTTGTTCTTTGCTATCCGTATTGACGTTTGAATCTCCCTATTTAATTCATAATATAGCTCATAATTTGAGTTTTTGTATTAGCTACGTTCTTTCATTAGTTCTAATATTTCCATTGTCATACATTCTTTTCTTTGAGCTCTTTCGCTGTTTCCCAGTGTATTGTCTGCTATTGATTTTAATGTGTTTTTATCAGAACTCCATACATTTTCAGTCTCTTCTCTACTAACGTTATTTAGTTCTCGATTTATTCGCTCCTTTACATTTGTTCGAATAGCGGGTACTTCGAGTTTTCCCATATCTAGTGTCCTGCGTACCTATCTCCTTTTGGTTAAGGAGAGTTTTAGGTACAAGTTTGCCATTAGGAGATTGTGGTCCGATGGTACGTCCGTCCCTGGGTACGTTGAAGTTTTTGCTATAGTTGAGTTTATTTATAAGTATGCAATCAATTTGATTGCTCACAATGTTACCTCTTCTATCCTGTGTAGATTTCCAGGTATAGAGTCGTCTTGGCGGAAGGCAGAACAGTGTGTTAGTTATTGTCATTTTGTATTCCTGACAGAATTGGATTAGTCTGTCGCCTCTTTCATTTCTTTCTCCTAATCCGCAATTTCCTGTTGTACCAGGTACTTTATCTTCTCCTACTTTTGCGTTGAAATCTCCTTGAGTGATGGTTATCTCGTGAGGTTTCGTCATTTTCATAACATCTTTAATTTCATCATAAAAACTTCAATTTCTTCGTCACTTTTATCAGCAGTGGGTGCATATATTTGAATAATATTTATATTTATTGGTCTGGCGTCTAGCTTTATAAGCATGACTCTGTCTGATTTTGAGATAAATCCGGATACGCATTTCGCTATGTTATTTTTTACGATAATTCCCACGCCATTTCTGTGGTTATTGGTAAGGTTGCCTGAATAGTACATTTTCGTATTTTGGGAAGCAAATTCTCCACTATCTGGCCACCACGTTTCACTTACACCGAGTATGTCAATTTTGAGCCTGTACATTTCGGCTATAGTATTAGCTAGTTTTCCAGCTTCATAAAGACTTCGTACATTCCATGTACCAATGTTGAGTTTTTGTTTTGTTTTACCTCCGGGGATTCTTAGCACCCTCGTGTTTCCGGAGATTGAGGGCCGTACGTTATTGTTATTGTTCATTGTATGGTTTTCAAGGGACATTACTTCAGTGGTTTCCCGTTGCTTTCTGAAGGGTTTATAGTTTTCCTTCTGTGTATTCAGCCGCTCCTCTGGAGTAGAGTCGCTGTTTCCTGCCTCCCAATATGAGACAGACGCAGCGGTGGGGTGGTTGGTTCATTCGCCTTAGATGTGATACATCAATCACTTCTTCGCCGTTGACTTTCCACATTGCTCACATTAGCTAGTATTTTAACGGTTGTTATAATACCATTGCCCGGTGTCCACCTGCCCCGAAGGGTCGGAGGGCGTGAGTCTTCTTAGCTGTTTACAAGAACAAGGATTGGTTCTGGACTTTACCGAGTTAAAGACGATCAGTTCCGTTACCTTGTATGCACAACACCAAAACTTCTTTACTGCTTGCATTTGCAAATATATTGACATTATTTCCTTAAAATTTCTGAGTATTTCGGCAGAAATACTACTCAAAAAGCTCGGCGACTCTCCATAGAACTATTTGAAAATATACAACGATTAAAAAGAAATATTTCGATTTGGCTATACATTTACATACACATATATATTTACACATCTTTATTATTAATAGGTAAGCCGATTTCTTGTGACGGATGATAGTTGATGACAGTTTTCTCCCGATTTTGACCAAACGTATCTTCTTACAAACCAAAAAAGTGTTGAATAAAAAGTGTTGAATTGCGAAATGGCTAAAATTTATAAACATTCCTTTAGGGTATTTAATAAATAAAAAAATAAAACTTTATAAGATTTGCACTCGAATTTCGAGAGCTGGGATTTGCTAATACATATAAATTTACTTATACCATTACAAATATCAATTCATATGGATTTATACTTTTAAAAATTGAAAATAGGAAAAAATTTCTTATTAATTAATTCTGTGTTTGTATCGTATGTTAAATGTTGTACAAAAACGGTGTAATACATTTTAAAGTAATGTAAAATTGACGAAAGGACTATATATTCAATAAAATTAATCCCTGAGGAGGTCGGAAAAATACCGACGAAACGTAGGATGGGAGAAAATGAAATAAACTAGTCTTTTATTTATTTAAAAAAAAAAAATACCAGACCTTGGAAGCCCAATTTAGAAAATTCTAAAAAAATCTAACAAAATCAAAATATAAAAAGTTCGATAAAAATTGACATTTCATAATAAAAATTTCTACTCACAAAATATCAGACAGTTTCTATAAATACATAAGTGTGAAAATTTTCAAATATTTTGCAGAAACATTATCTTAACAATTTAGTCGAAACATATATCTTTTAGAGATCCAAATGTAAGGACAGTATTTCTTTTAATTTTAAATCATTCTGACGAAAATTGTTGGCCGGGCGAACTACTACTCGAAGAAGTTTGACCACTTTCCATACAAATGTATGAAAACATTCACTCCATTTAGTGCGCCGTGATACATTTAAGTTCCTATTTAGAAAAAACTTAAAACAAAAGTTGGAAAATTTCGAACAAATGTAAAATTTGACATTTTCCATCACTGAGGATGATGTACAACCAAAAACTGGTTATACATCAGACATCAGTTATACATTATTTCGGTAGATAATATGAGTTTTCCATTTTGATTTTACTATAACCAAAAAAATCATATTTTTTATTGGGGTTTTTAATTCGAAATTAAGATCGTTGCAGTTAATTATGGAACACTATTTTATTCAAATAAATTCCCATGCTGGCCTTGATTAACCCTATTTTTCAGTACATTTTTATGTACGGAGCTGTATTTGACCGATGACTGCCCTTTTTTATCTACCTCAATCGATGCTTGGTGACTAGCGCAGTAATCATTTTTACAAATCCCCAAAGGCACCAAAACGATTAACACGATTTTCAAACTAAAGCCGGCTTGTGCCTGATCGTGTTGGAACCAAATACTGTTCAGATCCGAATCTTCAAAAAGGGCCACAAGTAATCAGTTATCTTTGCACTGCACTGCTCACCTCATCTTTCAAGAAAAATAATGACAATGCAACAAGTTTGCTTGTTGACGTCTGAAAAGACGATTTTTCCATAAAAATGCTCCAAGCGTTCTGTAGCCCAATTATATATTCGAAAACGTTGTGGCTGATTTATCTTCGTGAACCACATATATTGTACAAACCTTTTGTCATAGCAGAACTGACATAATAAAACCATTGCTGCAAAATGTAAAAACTAGAGGAGTCAACATGTATGTGTTCTATGAAAAAGGGGCTTAGGGTCATAGCCGATTTGGAGAGAGTATGACACGCTCATTCACATGATCAAAACCTGAGTGATAATTTTTGGAAAAGTTTATTAAAAATGAGGAAAAAGGCTTATAACTTTTATCCGGAAACCTTCGAATATATTTTAAATTCTTCATTACATATGCACTTTTCATAGACCAGGTTACAAAATGTACATTAAAATATAATTGCACTGAACATGGAAAAGTCGTACTTAAATGAAATCTATAAAACGTCGCTACAGCCCAATGCACATTTATTAATATTATTTATAATTTATCAGAATATTTATTATATAAATATTTAGTTTTCAGGAGCTTAATATAGGTCATTAAAGAGAAGTAAAGTCGGTGTAAAAAAAACTGTGTAAAAAAGTAGCGAATATATTAGCGACATTTGGATATTGAAACCGATTACCTATTATTTTAATTGATTCACGTATTTCAATTTTGTAGAATAATATTAGCAAATGCATTCGAAAAACTTACATGTCGGCAACTGATATGCAAAATAATACAACTAACAATATAATGATATGATTATAATGATTATAATATGCGTCATTAAAAGCCAAGTTCCAGACAAGTTTTTAGACTTATAAAAACGATGTTAAATATGAAAATCAAAAGGTCGCAACAAATGGGCCATATATTACAATATATTATTTTTTGTTTATCTTGTTAAGGCATCAAAATATGGATAATATTTTTGGCTAGTGATAGAACCATTATTGTACCAAGGTCCTTATATACTTGTAAATACAGCCGACATGAAATTTAACATATTTATAAGCAAAAACCACACAATATTCTAATTAAGCTCAGACACTTTTCCGAAAGTTGTGGCATAACGTATAGGTGGCCCAGGCCGACTGAAACCTTTTTAGCATGTTTTATAATTAAATTCAGTTATTCAATTTTCATCATAACTAGAATGACATTTGAACATGGAGGTGATATATTCAACTGAATATTTAATATCAAGTTATGTCACTGTGATATACAAATAAAAATCAATAACCTTAAGGCAGATGAATAAATGTATTTTGTAATGATTAATTTTATTTTTCAAGATATTTCTAATGATTAATTTTATTTTTCAAGATATTACTATTTCATGCCAATTTAATGATTTAAATTCTTTGATTCGAATTTAATTGATAGCAATACATTTGAGCTGAAGTTCTCAAGGGAACGTCCACAGATTCTGATGAATATCGTCCTTTTTTCGATTTTGGCATAGTATTGAAAATTTATTAATTTGTTTCAAAGTTAACTATAACTTTGCTTGGATTCTCATTTTATTGGTTTCAGCGAAGGTTTATGAATTTAAATTTTTACTAAAAAAAACTATATATTGCTTTTGGTTACTGATGAGGGTTGGTAACTGTAATGGTTGGTGAAGCGACCCATAACAGCTGCATAACCTGTTTTGAAACAAATATGCCAACGTCCTTTTAAAGTTACAAAATTTTTTCTTGAGATTGATATATTTCTAATTCAGTCATTTCTTTTTTTATTTTTATTATTGTACACAGTATACTTACAATATATATGTATATATATATATATATGTGTATATATATGGGGGATTTCATGTCAAGTGCACCAACTTTTGAAACCGATGTCTTCCGATCTGGATGAAATTTGCACCAAGGTTAGTACTATTGGATAGTAGTTTGGATACAATTTTTCAATAAGATCGGTCCAGATCTCTCTGAGTTATAGGGGATCAAAATTTGACATTTTGGCCAAACAGGTGTTTCTTCTCATCCATGTAACTTATTACATATTGTTCTCAGAAAATTTTCTCCCGAATTGTTTAGATAGATATTTCCTCAATATTTCGGAAAAAAATACTTTAAAAAAAAAAAAATTTAGACTTTTTTTTTGCTAAATTAAAGCATTTTCTGCCTTTTTTTTCAAAAAGTGCATTTTTTTTTTTTTTTTTTTTTATGTTTTCATAAGAAAGCTTAGGATTTTCCCTTTAAGAGCTTTTTGGTCGCTTAGTGGGATGGGAGTGGGATATCTTTCAAAATAAATGTTTTGTAACTCAAGACAACGGTTTTTCAATTTTTCACAAATGCACTATTTTGAATTTTTTCGTATTTGTGTCCAAAACCTTACAAATAAAACTTATACTGAGAAACTAGACAAACTAAACTTTCCGAAGGTATATAACATACCTAACTAAAATTTTATACCCTCGATACTTCAATACTCAGAATATGTTAACCTCAGGAAAAAATCGCCTTTTTTTAATAGCAATGTTGAAAAATTATTATTTTTTATTTATTTTTAATAATAATTAAATTAATGTATAATTATAATAATATTAAAAATAAAAAGATAAATAATTTATTAAAATTTAATCTTAATTGCATTAGATCCATTTATATCATAACTATTTTTATACTTAATTTATTGTAGCTGATGAAGTATTTAAGTCTTGTAAATTTTTAAATACCCAGTCTTTCATCCAGCTTTTTTGTCGCCTTTATTTACTGCGTTCTTTTGTCAATCCTTTCTTGGCGTTACTAAGTTCAGCTGTTGATTTCGCTGCTGGTTTATTTGTTGTCTTTGGAATGAAATCGCATTAAATAGAGGCAGACAACTTTTTCAACTTGAGTCTTCCATCGACAAGCGGTATAAAAGCATGGTATTGAGCGGTGCCATCGATTGTTACCGCAGCATCGAATCTGCTGTTCAGTGTTTTCAATGTTTCCTGATGATCCTCTTTGCTACTAAAAACTATTTTAGTTTCTTTACAGTAACTCTTTGCCCAATGGAATAAAGCAGTCGCATCTAAGATGCGATCTTGATGAGAGCACTGGAGGCTATACTTCGCTGCATTTCTTTTAAGGTTTGCTCCAATACCAGCACATGCTCCTTTACCATGAGCAGTAGGATGAAAATGCCACTCAGCTGGCATTCCAAAATCTTTTTCATGGGCCATAAGATTTGCCAAGCTACTTTTGTTTTTAAAATGTTGACGAGCTCCGTCCGAAACGTAGTATACCTTCTTTACTGTAAATTTAGATTTTAGAAATTTTAGTATTCTCTTCTGGTACTCATAAACTGCAGCGGTATGATTGCCACACTTTTGTGTTCCAGTTTTTCATCTTTCATGTAGTAAATAACTACTGTAAATATAGTTGCTTGGTCGTTATTGAAGTGGAATGCTTGTATGGCATCCTGTAGAACATATTTATAGTTTTCTGCGAAATCATATGAAATAACGAATTCACCAGACTTCAAATGTATCTTCCTTGAAGAATGAGCATTGCTCTTTGACTAAAAAGTCAAGGTTTCTCAAGTTTAGCAATCCTGTACACATTTCTTCCACAAAATCATCCACATTTAAAATGATTGTTTTCAATGTGCATCTGTCAGTCTATATATTCTATATATATTCTATATATTCTCGATCTCGATCTAAAGAGTTGATTAAATTTTCTTTGATGAATGTGGTTTTCGGGCGATTGGCACATTCACCTAAGTGGCAAGAAGTTGTTGCAATAGGACACATAGTGAATTTAAGGCAATCACGGTAATCGTGTAAATCTTCTGCCGAATCATCTGTTAATACTTCAAGTTGATTTCCTTCAACATCAGTTTAACATTTTCATGGTTAAGGCAAACGCATACTGTGTGAGTTCCGCTGCTTTCTGCCAAAACGCAGTGTTTTGGCCTCATTTGGGTTAATTTCGTGAAGCCAATTTTATCATCCTCGTGTACAGATTGAAATGTTGCAAATAACTCTTTCAGGTTACAGAGAACCATTCTCTTCTGTTATGTTATGAAGGTATGTTACATACCTTCGGAAAGGTTAATTTGTCTAGTTTCTCAGTATAAGTTTTATTTGTAAGGTTTTAGACACAAATCGGAAAAAATTCAAAATAGTGCATTTGTGAAAAATTTAAAAACCGTTGTCTTGAGTTACAAAACATTTTTTTTGATAGATATCCGACTCCCATCCCACTAAGCGACCAAAAAGCTCTTAAAGGAAAAATCCTAAGCTTTCTTATGGAAAAAAAATGCCCTTTTTGAAAAAAAGGCAAAAAATGCTTTAATTTAGCAAAAAAAAAATGTCTACAAAAATTTTTTTTTTTTTTTAAGTATTTTTTTCCGAAATATTGAAGAAATAGCTATCTAAACTCTTTGGGAGAAAATTTTCTAGGAACAATAGGTAATAAGTTACATTGTTGAGAAAAAACACCTGTTTGGCCAAAATGTCAAATTTTGATCCCCTCTAACTCAGAGAGATCTGGACCGATTTTCTTGAAAAATTGTGTCTAAACTACTATCTAATAGGACTAACCTTGGTGCAAATTTCATTCCGATCGGAAGACATCGGTTTCAAAAGTTGGTGCACTTGACATGAAATCCCCCGTATATTTATTACAACTAATATATTGTCTGAAAGATATTGAAATTATGTGCTTTGGTATTTTAGTATTAGAAACAAATTCACATTAAATTTTTTTTTTGAAAATCTTAAACATTAAAAAAAATATAAAATTTTTGTGGGACGTAATGGATAATTCAGTTGGGTAGTATTGAAGTCTGAAATGTGATCTTTGAAATAAGATACTAGCTAAATTACTAAAATTTAAATAGTTAAAATTACTGTAATATAAATGCCTTACTTGCCAAATCGATTAGCTTCATTTTGGGTTTGTTTTTTTTTTTAACTTAAATGCCAACGAACTTGATTGACTGCTAAATTTCTATAATAAAAAAAAATATCTTTAATAATAAGGATGACATCATTAATTTGTTTCGAGTATAAACATTTAGCAATCAAACATGTGCCTTAGTATTAAAGTTTAAAAAAAAACACAAGGCGAAGTTAATCGATTGGGCAATTGAGAGATTCATATATCATTGGAAAGAGCTTTAAAAATAACTTAACATGGCATGTAAAAAACTATTTAATTCTTGTTACAAAATAGAAAATATACTAAAAATATTATTTTTTTAATAGTTTTTTAACGGAAGTATGTCTGTAATTTTTTAAACTTAAATTTTTCTGTACACATTATGAATTTATGAAAATAAAGTTATTGATACACATGTCACCTATGTTTTATTTACAGACTTGCCACCTTCAAACATAATAAATATTTTCGGAAAAAATCGGCTAAAACACAAAGTAGCCGCTAATTGACAAAAGCTAAAATACGTCCTCACTAAAACAGTAATATAAAAGTAAAGTAAAGTAAAGATATGTTAGTTTTGCATTAAAATTCATATGTACCACTATGCATAACCACATAAAATTTTATGATTTTATTAAATAAGATGAACATTTAAGCATGACCGTGCATGTGTTATCCTCCATTCGATTAGCCTCGCAAGTATCTTTTATATGATTTTCAATCTGTCTATGAATATCAAATGTGAAAAAACTGCTTTCTTATGGTACCCTTTTATTCCATAAATATGGAATTGTGCAGCTAAGAGAATACGGGTGGCCTATTTTTGCCTGTTCTTCCTTTGCTAGTAACAAAGCTGTTTACTTCAGTAACCAATTCAAATATAGTACGCAGTAACTTGACAAAAACTTAAAACTGAACATATATCCAGTTAATTTGTATTGTTTTTTTAAGTGGTCTGAATCAATGAGAACTATATAATAAAATAAACAAAAAACCGAAAATATGTTTCAAAAATATTCAAAATATACACTTAACGCCAAAATATGCCATAAAATCTTTATGTTAAATAAAGGTTTACGTGCTAATAACTTCGGGAAACGATTTACGGCCAAAAGATCACAAGTTCAAATCACACTTCTGTGGTTTTCTGAAACAACCGCGTATGTCCATTTTTTGTCAGTTTTGAATTAACGATTCCAAATATAATAATTTTTAACTCTCTTTACATGTATTCAATTTTTTGAAAAAATATTTACGATTTCTGAGTTTTTTCTTTAAATAACGACGTAACTTAATTGTTTATTAAATTAATTTGCAGCACTAACGACATATGTCAACATACGATCAAACGTAAAGAAACGCTGACAAATTATTTTCTCAGAAAACGACACATAGCGGCATACGTTGTTATTAATGAAAAAAAAAAAATGCAAAATAATTTTGGATTATTTTTCAGTTTATAACCACTTATAAAAACTTGCGTGTTTATTTCTGTTATTTGTTGTCACTATTAATCTTGATACGTTGTTATATTCTCATCCTAAATCCCGTTAACTTTTTGTTGACGAACAAAAAATCAATTTTTTAAGCAACAACAAGTTATGTCTACATGGGTGGTTGCATTGGTGGTTTTCTTTTTCAAAGAAAACGACGTTTGTCGACATAAGTTGTTTTATCTGCACACACTTTAAGTGTTATTTACATATTGTTTTTCTTCCTTATCTAGGATCTATTCCTCTAAAGATTTTTCACTGAAAATTTTATATAAAGTATTTATTGCACATATCTACAAGACTGATAAATAAAAACTTTATATCGAGCCCATAATTTCAAATATAACGTTTTTTGGCTCTCCTGAAAATTTTAATTTTACGACATACAGACTTGTGAGGGCCATTTTTGTATACATAAAATAAACATACACCACTTTGATGTGTTTTGAATCTCATTATTGAGTTTCCATTGTAAGTTTTATAAATATCAAAATTTTTTTTAAATCTTAACATAATTTTTAACTATTTTTCTTTAAAACTTTGTACACATGTCATATTTGTTCTTTGAAATTCCTGTCTATGTAACTTTCGACCACATACACTGCTCAAATTCTCGTGTATGTTTCTGTTCTTGCTCCTAGTACTTATTGCTTGTATTGTTTTTGTTTCGTTACCAATATTTGTATTTAAAAGTTTTGTTTCTTACTTGTTTGAAGTTGTACGGCAATGAGCGGCATTGATTACAAGCTGACGCGACAGTCATGTCATCGCAAAATAAAAAACAAAACACAGTTTTCATAGACAGCAGTATGAACAGAAATATGAATATTATGTGCAAAAAGTATAGAAAAATAAGAAATTTTATGTAGGTGGTGAATATTATTATTATTTTTTTTTTTGAATTATCTACTAAATTTCTAAGAAATTTTTTGTTAATTTACATACAACGCTGAGCGCGAAAATATCGTAGCAATAAATTAAAACATATATAGTACTAAAAATATTTGTTTGTTGGAGCTGAAGCCGATACCGACTAAATCAATATAATATATCAGTTCAAATTGATACCATTAATCACGCTATCTAGCTGCAACGTGCTTCAATAAAAGTATATATTTCATGAAATGTGCGTTTGAATTTATATAATCGTTGGAGTTAAGTTTATGTAATATGTTTTTTTTTTAATTGTTATATGAAAAACTTTTTAAAACCCATAAAAAAAATAAAATTTGTATAAAAATACTGTACAGTGTAATAGGGGCCTGGATTATGATCTTTAAATTTATATATCAGCATAAAATTAAAAACGGCCATTTTTTGTAGCCTCTTTGCCCTCTGAATATGAGATTGGGCAGCTAAAAAAATACGAGTCGTTTATATTTATGTGTTCGATAACATATCTAAGGTCCTTCGCGATCTGCACGTGTCTCCATCAGACCTTTCTTACTATTTAATTAGCTAAAACGAAATTAAAAATAATATAGGACTTAAGTCGCGATTTTTTATTCTTGTGTTATAGGCCCTTAGATGAATGTGGCGTTTTACTTAGTTATTAGTAGACCTCGGAATTTGCATATTAGCCTATCTTTTTAAAATGAAGATATGAAACTTTTTATTGGACCAAATATTCGTTTCGTGGAAATAGAATCGAATATATTAATTTTTTTTAGCATTTTTTTTCTTGAAACGGATATGTTAAAAATATGCAAAAATATGCAAAAATGTGCAAAGTAGGCAAAAAATGTGCAAAATATGTTAAGTAAACATATCTTAAAATAAATAAAATGCAATTTAAATGTTAATAAACATAAAAATACTTCTGTGAACTGGAGTTTAGTTCTTATTTTATTATTTCATATATATTATTATTGTTGTTCTATATTTGTCTGGCATTAAAATTTAACAAAAGTAAAAAGTTAATAAGTATAAGGATAATTTAATTTTAATTAATTAATAATTTAATTTTAATTTCATTATAAAAAAGTAAAAATTATTAAACGTAAATGATAATTGTTTCTAAATTTGTCATTGCTAAGCTTTGATGCTTTCCACTAAAAATCATCACACGATGTGATAGGTGCGTATTAATTTTTTTTTGAATATTTTCATATTCAACTGGTTCAATGGACGGTACATCTCCTTTTCCGATATTAATTATACTACTCAATTTTGAAATAATTTAAAAATTTGGATTTCTTTTTATTAGTGCATAAAATTTATTTTTTAATTCAATTCCAATTGAACCAGTTGTATTTAAAATAACATATTCCTCTTCTTCTGCTTTTTGCCTCTAACTATGTTTTTATTTCTTGCATCTTATTAAAATTAGACTTTATGTATATAAGATATGCTTGATTCTGCTTCCTCAGGATCAAGCATATCAAGAACCTAAAATAGATATTGAAATGAAAAATTAATCTATATATCAATCGAGTAGGTAAATATTTAGTTCCCTTTTTAAGCAGTATGCGCGCACGGAGAAGTGTGAAAATTGGCATAGTTATAGTTCGTCTGGAGGAGAAGCTGGGAATGATAAAATTTATGTTTAATCTGTCTTAAAAACATATTAAATTAAATAAAATAAAATATTTAATAATAATTCGTTACACCCTGTTAATGCGAATGATTTAAATAATATATCAGATGCTCTGTGTTTAATTGTGAATTGCTAATATTGATCGACATACCTTTAGGCTCATTCAAAAAAAACATTGGAAGACAAATTGAATGAAAAATAATAATAATAATAATAATAATAATAATATTTCCTAGAATTTGCACTCGAATTTCGAGTGCTGCGCTATATATTTTTAGTTATGCGTTTGTTGAAATGTATGTTTAAATGTTTCTCTGCACCCTTTTATACCATGAATGTTTTCAGCACAAAATAATGCCGTCTTTAGCTATGTCCCTCATCGGGTCATGACGAGTTCAGGCGGCAGCTCTTGGTCGAGTATATTTTTATATAACTTAGCATGGATGTTACATGAATAAGATTTTCGGAGTTTTCCCAGCCTTAATCATATATGCGGTGGCGTTTGTTAAAAGTAACAGTACTTTCGACTCCTTGACTTGGAGCCACAAATGAAGAATGTCATCATTAACAAACCTGGAAATAGTTGCGTTTTCTACATGGTCAAGTTGCTGGCAGTACAGAAGAAATGAAACTAATGCTTTCTTTTCGCTAAATTTACCAACAATTAAATTGGCGGAGTACCCTACTCGCTTATCTGTACTTTCGTCCAATGATATCCAAGTATTGCTTTTTTTCCATATCTTTTTTTTGATAGCTTGCTCATAGCACTTACCAAAGTGGCATTTTCAGAGTGCTCTCGTGCGGAGTTCTATATTTCTTTAAAAGCATTAAATGTCGCATTGCGTAAAACATTCCAGGGTATATTTCTTTTGCTGGAAATTTCGGGAGTAGCAGCATAGCTGCTAGTAATGTCGCTCTATGTGGTACTTGGTATATTCCTAGATGTAATGGAAATATCATCCGTAGGTATATTGGATGCCTTGAACTGATTGTAATATTTTTTGGCACACAACATCAAGATACGAAGGAGTTAAGATATGTAAAATTCATCAAAAATGTTGGAGCGCTGAACACTTTACCTTTCTCTCATAAATAATGCAAATAAAATCGCTTCCATCTTTGAAATACTTCTCTTAAACATTTCGTTTTCTAAGCTACGGTATTTTCTCAGGATCTTCATATTTTGCATATTTTTTTCATACGTTTTGCATATTTTTTTATATGCACTCAAATTTGTTATAACTAAACTCTGAAATGCCCAAGTACTAAAATATTCAAAATTCCAAGTCTAGTTATTAGTAAAGAAAAATATATATATCTTTTTAAAAAATGCAAGATTTGATTCATAATTTTGAGAGCTGAAATTGCGGATTTTGATAAATATTTAAAAAATTTTACTGCATAACAGACATTCTGGGTAGGTGAAAGTTATAGGTCAGTATAGTATAATCTTTGGGGGTTCAAGGGTTCGCAATGCGAAATACAAAGCCTCTTGCGATCTAACTGTCAACCTCGCCTTCAAGTGGTGTCCCCTGTTTCCACAGAAGAGGCTCTGGCGTCCGAATAGATGGCGGGATAACCGTCCTACAGCTTGTACTAGTTTAAATGGCCATACTTAAACTTGAACAAACGGCAAGATTGGAGGCCGCTTTGTCAAACCATACACTCAAGAAGATAACAGCGCTATCACTAATCTAGGATGTCTTAGGTTAATCCCCTACTGCACCCGAATTTACACAAAATTACTCAACCACGAACAGAAAGAATAACAAACCAAACAAATACTCTGACGACGACCCCAGCCCGCCCCCGAATAAGGTTTGGCTTATGAACGTAAGCACATTGTATCAAGTAGGTAAACTTGCCCTACTATCAGTAGAGGCTAAACGTTTTAACGTGTCAGTTATTGGTATAAGCGAAATGCTTTAGAACGGTAGCGGCGATTTCACAAATACTCAAGGTGACCGAATAATATATTCTGGAATGCAAAATGACAACGATCCTCATATACACGGCGTAGGAATTTTCCTTTGTATATGAGTCCGCAACTGCCTTATCAGCTGGTCACCTGTTTCTGAACGCATTGTAACAGCGCGTCTTAACAACAATATCGGGAAAATCACAATTGTAAAATGCTACGCCCCCACTGACGTAGCAGACATAACTATCAAAGAGAGGTTTTATGACGAATTGAACCGCACCCTACAGAATAGTCCTCGAAACGACATTCTAATGTTAATGGGAGATTTTAACGCTCGTATCGGTGGTGACTACATAGTATGGGAAATCATAGCCCCAGCAGCCGCACAGAAAATGAAGAACTTTTCTTTGGCATCTGCGCAAAGTATGATCTAGTTATCGGCGGCTCATACTTCCCTCACAAACTGCATCATCAAATCACCTGGAGATAACGCGACTCCCGCGCCAATATCGACGGGCAGATTGACCATATCTGCATTAGTAAGAAATGGTATAAACTTCTGCAGGACGTAAGGGTAAAACGCAGTGCCGACATAGCATCAGATCACTTCTTAGTAATAGCTGAAATGAAGCTCACCCTAAAAAAAAAAACTGCAGTCTCCAACAACTCACACCGCTCAAAGAAAACATAACGTTAAGAGACTCAGCGTCGAACAGATCAGGAGTAATTTTACGTCAAAAATCGTAGAAGAAAGAACGAGGGTCGAAATTCCGCCCAACCAAGAAAACAACATAAACCAGCAGTGGATATCAATCAAAACAATGCTGCATAGCACAGCCGACGAGATTGACGGCTTCACCAAACACGAAGCAAAAGAATGGTTAACTCCCACTTTCTGGAATCTGATTGAAGAAAGGCGAGTGGTAAATACGCAGTTGATGAGCACCTGAGACCCTGTTAAAAAGGAGGAGCTTGGTGCGAAGCTTAAAACGCTGGTGAAGCAAGTAAAACGTCAAGCCAGAAACGATAAATGTAGCTTTACGAATAACCTCGCTGCAGAGGGCGAAACCGCCATCAGAATTGGGGATATGAAAACAGTCTCTGATGTTATAAGACGGCTTTCAAACAAGACAAAAACGGCAGGATTCTAACAACATTTAAAGAACAGCTAGACCGTTGGCGAGAGCACTTCGAAGAAACGCTAAACCAATTCGATAACGAAAATACAATAGCGGATGAAAGCTTATTTCCCAACGCACCTCCTCTCCAAACTATATTTATAGCAACGCTCGAAAAAGACGAAATTACTCAAGCAATAACGCAACTGAAAAACGATCGATAACCTACCAGCAGGAATCGATAACCTACCAGCTGAATTCTACAAATCGTGCCCAGAAGTTTTTGCAGATATTATGCGCCCGTTATTTAAGGAACTATGGCAAACTGAGAGTATGACCCAGGAATGGAAGGAAAGCTTAATAGTAAAAATCCGGAAAAAAGGAGACCTAAAAGAATGCTGCAACTGGCGCGGCATTGCACTGACTCCGGCTGTCAGCAAAATATCTAATAAGATCCTGCTCAACCGAATTATCAACCCCATAGTTCAGCAATTAAGGAAAGAGCAAGCTGGGTTTTGACCTATATTTACAGCCTCAGGTTGATTATAGAGCTATGTAATGAATACAACGCAACGTTATACCTGACATTTATCGATTTGGAAAAGGCTTTCGATGCGATAGACCGTAAAGCCATACGGTCGGCATTGAAGAATAAAGGAGTACCACAGAAAATAATAAATTTAAATAAAGCGCAATACGACGGATCGAGCGCAAGGGTTGTTCATAGCGGCAGTACGAGCGAACCATGTAATTCTCGTACCGGAGTCAAACAGGCTTGAATATTATCGCCTATATTGTTCGCCGCAAACTAGGCGCAATCCTTCACAAAATAACGTGCGCCAAGAGAGGTATAAGCTTGAGAATCAACCAACATCTCGACGACCTTGACTACGCAGATGACATCGTCCTATTTGCATCCAGGAAAGAACACATGCAAGACAAACTCAACGACCTCGTCTCAACAGCTGCAAAAGTCGGCCTGCGCATACATATAAACAAAACCAAGACCTGTGCTGTAGCCACCACGCAACGCCCCTCCTTCAACATCAAAAGCACACCCATCGAAAACGTCGACAAAGCATCATAACACCTGGCGGAGGCGCCTTAGCAGATGTGGAAAGTGGAATATCTAAGGCTAGAGTGTCTTTCACCAGCTATACAATGTCTGGAAATCGAACGAATTCTCCCGATGACCAATGTGTATTGCTGTATGGTTCAGAGACACGGCTTGTCACCACAAAAATCAAAATCAAGCTACAAACCTTTACAATAGATGCTTGCGAAACATGGTGGCCTCGAATAATCGCTAACGATGATCTGCTCCAACTTGCACACCAAGATGACGTTAATACCCAAATACGACAGCGAAAACTAGCATGGCTAGGTCATACCCTAAGAAAACCCTACGACGAAATCTGCCACAAGGCTCCAGACGACGTGGACGACCAAAAACTACATGGAGGCGGACCGTGCAAAGTGAAATCGGCAAATCTTTCAATGAATTACGTTCTTTAGCAAATAATAGAAAACAATGGAGATTCTATGTAAATAGTCGATGTTCCTGATGGAATACGACAATAAATATAGTATAATTTCCAAAGGGTATAGCGTTCACAGGCCAAAGTTTTTTTTTATGAACTTTTATATTTATGCCTTATCTTGTAGTTTGTCTGCTTCATTTCTCAGCTATATTTATTTATTTGGCTTCCTACACAATACGACTAAGTCTTAAAATTATACTGCAAGGATTACATTTGATATAAGGATTACGATTACTAATTGAACGTATGTAGCAAAAATTATAATAAATTAAAACAAGCAAAGAAGAAATAAGAGATAAATGAAAATTAAATATAAAATACAAAAAGATGTAGAGAAAAAAATAAGCATACAATAAGAATAAAATAAAAAGAAAGTTTAGGTTTAAGCAAATAATTTAAATACGGATTTTTTGAAATATATTGCGTTGCCATTAAGTTGAATGTTACGTGGAAGCTTATTTCAAAGACCTACAATATTTAAGAAAAGTGCCATTTTGATACTAGGCATCGATGGTTAATAATAAATAATTTGTTATCTCCCTAAAATGGTCAGGATCGTTCCATTTTTCAACTTAAGCCCCATATAGATATAGCATCTGATATGAATTTTTTCATATCCGAAGGCAGAAAAATTAATAACAATGCCACTTTCAATTGGGGATATGCTTTTTTTTATATCTAATTATTTGGGTATAATATAGCGGGGTGTAACCGACAATAGTTTTCTTCCCTGTTTTCTTTTGTGTGCAATAGACACTTTTAAAAGACTTTTTTCGTTTATTTATTTTTATAATAATAATATGTTACGAGATTTTACATGGGCATTAAAACAAAATTTTTATGGAGTTGGTTAAAAAAAGATTTTTCAAAAATCTTTACATAGGATAACTGAGGAAATGCGATAATGAAATTGCCAAACTACAAGCAATTCAGCGTAACAAAAATGCGCATATCGGATTTACAGTAAAAATTTTGGGAAGAAGACTTTGAAACTGTCGTATTTATTGATGAGAAAAAGTTTAATTTGGACGTCGCTGATGGCCATCACAAATACTGGTGAAATTTTCAACATTCTCGTCAAACGTGCTACAAACGGAACCATTCTAGTGGATCTCCTCTGGTTTGGGGTGTATTCGTAGCGCCAGAAAAGTCCCGAATGTCCTTCGTTCCAGATAAGATTAGTGAAAATATATATGCTGATATATTGGAGAACAAGTTAAAGGACTGAACATTCCAACGGCATTGCTTTGCAATCCATGTCATTCGTTTGACAAAAAGCTAATTGAATGCGTATAAGATACCGATTTTGGAATAGCCAGCTATAAGTTCAGTCTAATTTCAATTGAATATCCTCTGGGGTTCGATCACAATATTTCTCACCTTTCTCAATATTGTCATACTTATGAATAGGCTTCTAAATTTTAAGTGGTTCTTTTGTTCACTTAAAGAATTAATAGTGATCTCAAAACTGATGATTTGCTATTTTCGAAAATATGCCGAATTTTCATCATAAGCATGTTGTTACGAGAAATTGATACTCTAGAAGGTACTTTTTCCTGAACATAGTGTAAACATATACATACATACGTGTTAATATATACAACATTTACTGGTTTTAATGGTATTGCAACCATGAGAATTGTATGCACACAGATACGTTTGTGTTTTGCGGTTTTTGCTTAAAGTTATATTTGTGTGTACGTGTAAACATGTATGTACTGTCTACATTTTTATTTCGATTTTTGCCGGGTTCCATACATAAATATACACATATGACAGACTATCCATTTGTTCATTTGTTGCATTTGATGAAATTGAGTGGAAACTTACGTTCATATATTAAGTGGGACAACAAACAGGCAATTAGAGTAACCCAGAAAATATTTTGATTGCATAGCCTTAAATAGTACTGTTCTTTCAATTCTTAAAAAGTAACAGAGACAGCCTTTAAAGAATTTATATCTCTTAGCTATCCAATACTCGTATAATTTCCTAAAGGGTTGTTGTAGTGTCTGAGTACTTTTTTAGAACAAATATTAATCATACGCTCCATTATAATTATAACAAAGAACAAGAAATTTAAAATCTAGACTCAGAATCATATTCTGTAAACCTGGTTATTAAACTGCAGGTTAAAAATACAAATATAATTTAATAAAATTTGATATATAAGCTTTTGTCGGTCATATTAAAGTAATTCCGAATTGACGGTATATGCTATGAAAACGCTAAAAAATACCCAAAAAAAATGCTAAAAGACGCTCAGTTGTACTGAAACAAAATGCGCTAAAAAGCACTAGTTTTATGTTTCATATTATTTGGGCATACGTATGAGATCATTTTATATTTGATAGTGCTTCTTGTATCAATAAAAAAACAATATAAAGTAAGTAATAGTTTTTATTACCTGTCATTTTCTGACTCATCTTCAGGCCACAGTATTGAATTTATAAAAAAAGCATTTTTTTATGTTTGAAGTGAATTAATTTTAAAAAATTTTAATATTACAAAAATTAATTCTAAGAGATTAGTTTTACATTTTTATACATAATGCTCCATCTAAAATAAAGTAAATTATTTTTCAAAATGTCTAACGAACAACAAAGAAAGTATAAATATATTTTTATATTAATTACCAAAAAAATAATCGTACGATCATGTGATCACATATGTATTTTTGGTGTGAAAACATCTATACCCTCTGGGGGGTAAATTTCTATTTCAATCACAGAAACAGCGTAACATGTAACGCGCAAGACAACCTCGGTGTGACTTATGATTGTATTGGTGAAAAAAAGGATATGTAATAACCTGTTTGAAAATGAAAAATAAAAAATGAAAAATAAAAAATGTTAAATAAAAAATTAAAAATAAAAAACTAGAAATGAAAAAAATAAAAAATTTAAAATAAAAAATGAAAAATGCTTAACGAAAAATAAAAAACAAAAAATAAAAAAATAAATATAAAAAATGAAAAATTAAAAAAAAAAATTAAAATAAAAAATAGAAAATGAAAAATGAAAAATAAAAATGAAAAATGAAAAATTAAAAATGGAACGAAAAATTAAAAATGAAAAACGAAAATTAAAAAATCGTAAGTTAAAAATGAAAAATGAAAATGAAACATAAAAAACTAAAAATGAAAAATGAAAGACGAAAAATAAAAAATTTTAATTTAAAAATAAAAAATGAAAAATTAATAATTAATAATTAACAAGTAAGAAAATTATAGTCGGTCTAGACCGACTATACGATACCCTATACCATGCGTTTAGAAACCCTATCTCTTAGGCCCAACTAACTGGACATAGAAAATAAGCAAAAACCAAATTTGAGTGGGATTTATATTAATTTTTTTGGCTGCAGATATAAAAAAGTTCATATCGGATGCTATATCTATAAAGGGGCTAGGTCCAAAAATGGACCGATCCTGATCATGTTTGGTAAAGTCTCTTGTATTTTGCAAAAATATGTACAAACAGAATTTGAGAAGAATCAGTGCAATATTTTTGTTTTTTAATAGATTTAACTGAAGATCGGGAAGAAGCTCTATATGGGGTCAAAGGGATCATTTTTGGACTACTCATTAGTGGATGTAATGAACGCATACAAACCCAATTTGAGTAAGATCTATATGACAATTTGGATCTTATGGCAATTTATGTCGATTTCATATGGGTAATTTGTATGGGGGCTAGGTCTGAACATGGACCGATTCTCACCAATTTCAACAGCGTTCATCCAATGGCCGATAAAAGCTTATATACCAAATTTCATCAAAATATATTCATATTTGCGACCTGCAGTTTGATTACAAGCTTTACATGGACACACAGACGGACGGACGGACGGACGGACGGACGGACGGACATTGTTAAATCAACTCAGAAAGTGATTCTGATTCGATCGGTATAATTAAAGATGGGTCTAGGTCAAATATTTTTGGATGTTACAAACAGCAGCACAAAGTCATTATACCCAAACCACATAGTGGTATAGGGTATAAAAATGAAAAATAAGAAATTAATAAAATGAAAAATAAAAAATAAAAAGTAAAAAAATTAATATAAAAAATGAAAGATGAAAAAAAAATGTAAAATAGAAAATGAAAAATAAAAATGAAAAATAAAAAATTAAACATGAAAAATTAAAAATTAAAAATTAAAAATGAAAACTGAGGAACGAAAAATTAAATAAGAACAAGTAAGAAAATTATAGTCGGTCTAGACCGACTATACGATACCCTATACCATGCGTTTAGAAACCCTATCTCTTAGGCCCAACTAACTGGACATTGAAAATAAGCAAAAACCAAATTTGAGTGGGATTTTTATTAATTTTTTTGGCTGCAGATATGAAAAAGTTCATATCGGATGCTATATCTATAAAGGGACTAGGTCCAAAAATGGACCGATCCTGATCATTTCTGGTAAAGTCTCTTGTATTTTGCAAAAATATTTACAAACAAAATTTGAGAAGAATCAGTGCAATATTTTTGTTTTTTAATAGATTTAAGTGAAGATCGGGAATCAGCTCTATATGGGGTCAAAGGGATCATTTTTGGACTCCTCATTAGTGGATGTAATGAACGCATACAAACCCAATTTGAATAAGATCTATATGACAATTTGGATCTTATGGCAATTTATGTCGATTTCATATGGGTAATTTGTATGGGGGCTAGGTCTGAACACGGACCGATTCTCACCAATTTCAATAGCGTTCATCCCATGGCCGATAAAAGCTTATATGCCAAATTTCGTCAAAATATATTCATATTTGCGACCTGCAGTTTGATTACAAGCTTTACATGGACACACAGACGGACGGACATTGTTAAATCAACTCAGAAAGTGATTCTGATTCGATCGGTATAATTAAAGATGGGTCTAGGTCAAATATTTTTGGTTGTTACAAACAGGAGCACAAAGTCATTATACCCAAACCACATAGTGGTATAGGGTATAAAAACGAAAAATAAAAATGAAAAATAATAAATTAAAAATGAAAAATGAATATGGAACATAAAAAACGAAAAATGAAGAACGAAAAATTAAAAATGAAAAATGAAAAATTAAAAATAAAAAATGAAAAATAAAATATGAAAAATTAAAAATGAAAAATAAAAAATTACAAAAAAATTAAAAAGGAAAAATAAAATATGAAGAAAGAAAACGAAAAATGAAAATTGAAAAATGTTAAAGGAAAGGCGACATATGAAAAATAATAATAAAAAATTAAAAATGAAAAATAAAAATGAAAATCAAAAAATGAAAAAGGGAAAATGGAAAATAAAAAATGAAATATGAAAAGCGAAAAATGAAAAATAAAAAATGAAATATTAAAAATGAAAAATAAAATATGAAAAATTAAAAATACAAATGAAAAAAAAAATGAATGATTTGATTCCGTATTGCCAAATCGATCGATTTCGTTTTAGCTTCTTCAGAAATTTCATCAAATCGAAAAAAAAATGAAAAAGTTATTTTTGTGTATTAAATATGGCAACGTAACGAAAAATACACAGCTGATTGTTGGAAAGAAAAATAATATAAAGCGAAATTTTAAGATTGTGTTGTGTTAAATAAATGAAATAAATAAATAAAAAATATTAAAATGCCCGGCATATCCATTGTTGCAGTAATAGAGGAACGAAACCAACATTCCGTTGAAAAATTGCGTCGACGTTAATTAAGGGATGCATCAGATCCTTTATCATGTCCAAGTGAAATGTAAGTTACATGTATATGTACATTAACTTACAAACAAAAATCATTCATGTACCTCTTTTAGCTTTATTAGGTATTATCGTCTGAACAAGGATGCGTTTGTGATGGTTTTGGAAAAAATTTACCCACACCTTAAAAAATCAACAATTCCGGCTATTCTGCAATTGGCAACTACACTACGGTATGTGGGTACCGGTTCATTCCAAGGCGTTATAGGTAAGAATTTGATATTAACTCAACTTGGATGCTTTAGCAGTAATATCAAAAGTATTTTATTATAATAGCTAAAGATGTTGATATAAGTCTTGGTAGGAGCACTGTATCTGCCATGTTGTGGAGAACAATAAATGCAATTGAAGATATTATTTGTCCGCATTGGATAAAATTGCAAATATCTACTGAGGATAAGCGGAATTCTAAGGCTCATTTTTTTTTGCAAAATACCAAATACCAGGAATTGTAGGATGTATTGATGGTACTCATGTGAAAGTATGTAAGCCCTCTGAGGATGAGTCGCTTTTTTTTTAAACAGAAAAGGAACGTTTAGCCTCAATGCAATGATTGTAAGTAACATTTTATTTTATGCACTTAGTTTAACTGATAATTTCTTTCAGATATGTGATTACAAAATGAAAATAAAGGCTGTGAATGCTTGCAGACCTTTGCCCTGCCATGACACTTTCATTTGGAACTTGAGTTCCGCAAGAAATTATTTTGAAAGCAATTATTCAAGGGGATATAAAGATTCATGGTTGCTGGGAGATTCCGGATATGGTTTAGAACCATTTTTAGTAACACCGTACAGAAATGTTATAGCTGGAACTATGCAACATAAATTTAATAAAAAGCATTCGTCTGCTCGGGACATAGTGGAACGCAAAATCGGCGTATTAAAAAGCCGGTTTAGATGCATGCAAGGCACATTAAGTTACTCGCCAGAAAAGGTTATAAAAATTATAAATGTTTGCTGTGCTCTACATAATATATGTGGGGAATATAATGTAGAATTCGATGAAATTGCAACATTTAACGAAAATGATGACGGAGGTGACGAAATGGAGGATAATTTTGACTCAAATCTCTACACAGCAGCGAAGCGACTAAGGGACAACATGGCATTGCAAATAAATTAATGGTATATTAGTTTATTTAAATTTAATTTATTTAATAAATTTGAGAGCACACAAAAAAAATTAAACTAATTCATATAAAATTTAATATAAAGAAAAAATAGTTTTTTCCTTTGAGATCACTGTTAAATAAAATAAAACTAATTCATAAAAAATTTAGTTTAAAGAAAAAAAAATAGTTTTTTTCTTCGACCGCAATGTTAACTAAAATAAAACTAATTCATAAAAAAGGCACTTAACATATAACAAAATTCTTTAAGTAATTCAATTTAAAACTATCATCATATCACGGGTTCAGAATTAATGTTTCTTTTGTTTTTCTTGTTCTAAAGCTAGTTTTAGGCTCTCAATTTCAAGTAACTTGAGTTTTAATTGGTTTTTTCTTGAATATTTTTAAGCATTTCTGTATCTTTCAGATCTCTGGTCTTATAATGCTTTTCTAAAATATCACAGAGCCTGTCAAGTTTTTGAATTTGAAATTTCATTTCAGATTGTTGATCTTTCATTAATCGAGCAATCTCATCTAACTTCACATCTATACGTTGCTCTTCCATTAGCTTAACAATGTTTTTGAGATACTCGTTTTCTTCAGCTTAAAGGTTGTTCAGCTCAGACTTTGATTGAGATGGTCTGGATATTTTTAAAGGGGTATTTGAACAAAAAGTTGTGGATCTTAGAGGTGTTGAATTTATATTTGGATCAGGTGGTGAAGTATGTTGTCGGAACCTTTTGGAAGGTGGAGAAAAAGTTTTGGATCTTTCATACCGTGGTGTATTTATTTTTGGATCTATGGGTGAAGTTCTTTTTTGTGCGGATGGTGGTGTTACAGAATTTCTTTTTGATGTTGATGTGGAAGGGGCAACATCAAATTCTTCATTTTCTTTGTCGGATATGGAGATGTGTACGTTAGCATCAAATGTATCAAAACTTTTGCCAACTAAGCCACCAACGCAGTTATGAAAGCCGCAAATTCTTCCAATCGATTCTTCGACATCACTTAAAATATATTGGTTGAACCGACCTCCACCAGTTTTTTGGGTTTCTTTTTTGTTGTGGCTCATTTTTTTTCTCACATGGCACTTCCAATCTGCCCCGGATTTTTTCCAACCATTAACATCTTTAGATGGTGGGCCAAAATAATTTAATTTTCCTGTCAGTTCTTCCCAATGACTCTCCACAACAGCCCGATCTCCCTTCACAAACCCCCTAGCTATATCCTGATGGCATAAATGGATATTCAAGGAAAATTTTCTCTTGTGCCGAACTGCGATGTTTTCCCCTTTAATAAAAAAAAAATTAAAAAATTTTAAATATAAATTTTCTAATACTTACATCTTTCTTCAGTAGTTTTTCTTTTTCGTTTGTTTTGCTTCTCCATTTTGCTGTCAGCGTTGTATTTTGTTAGAAAAAACAAATATTTTGCAATAAAAAAAAAGTGGTTTGTATGAAACAAAAAGGTGGCAATAATAAGTTTGCACGTTTTGTATTTTTCGTCATCTAAAAATCATTTTATTTTAAATTGGTAATAAAATTTATTTTAAAGATAGAAATGTCAATATTTTGCGAATTAAAAGTGGTTTCATATCGATAACATTTGTCGGTTTACGTTTTCTGAAGAAGCCAAATACGGTTTCAATTCAATGAAAAATGAAAAATAAAAAATGAAAAATTAAAAATAAAAAATGGAAAATAAAAAATGAAAAATGAAGAACGAAAAATTAAAAATGAAAAATGAAAAATTAAAAATGAAAAATAAAAAATTAAAAATGAAAATTGATAAACGAAAAACGAAAAATAAAAACTGAAAAATAAAAAGTTAAAAATGAAAAATTAAGAATGAAAAATGAAAAAAAAAAATGAATAATAAAAACTTAAAAATGAATAATAAAAGATAAAAAATGAAAAATGAAAAATAGGAAATAGAAAATAGAAAATGAAAAATGAAAAATGAAAATTAAAAAACGAAAGTTAAAAAATTAAAAAGGAAAAATAAAAAATTAAAAATAAAAACGAAAAATGGATATTGAAAAATGAGCCCCTACAGTTAATTGCTATAAGTGATACATAGATGACGCTCTGTGTTTGATTTTAAAAAAGTGCCATAATCTTTAATTTCTGGATGTTTACATAACTCCCCTGTGATCGCACTCAAATAATTTTTTTTTAACAAACTATTGTATTTAAAAGGCGCTAAAGCACTTAAACTAGAAACCGGAAGGCGCCAATTTATGGCTTAAAAAAGCGCTTAAATGAGACAACGCACTTTTTGGGAAATTGAAAGGCGCTAATTGCTGGCAGTGTTTGCGCGAAAAGTTCTCTGTAAGATATGCGGCCCTATACGTTTTAAATAAGGCTTCCGAATCAGAATGCACCACAAACTATACGAGATATGCGCCGACATAGATATAGTCAGAGACATGAAAATCCAACGACTGTGCTGGGTCGGACATGGATAACAATGGTCCAGCACTGATGGCATACAGGAATGAACTCACGATCAGTGATCATGTACAGAAAAATCTCACAGCACTCTGTGCCATCAATGCGTGCCAGCTTGTAGGAGGTGGAATAGCTGGCGTTCTGCGTTACATCAGAATGAAATCTA